>JAJMJF010000031.1:0-125323 GCA_030563415.1 Casaregolazyma lundiana | reverse complement strand
ATAACGATGGCCAGAGCGTGTTTTAATTGTATCACTATAACGAGGTTTGACTGTATAAGGATGAAAAGGATTGTACGTGATGATTTTGATTATTTTAGGTTTATATATGCATTATTGCGTTTTTATACTGTTTTATGTAACGTTTTTCAGTAGTTTTGGATGCCTACTAAGTTAGGTTGGATGCCTGTTTAGTTGGCTAGTTAGGTGACTGTAAGTACCGAGTCAATATTGACCATAATAACTATAATAGGTATGAAAGTATTTTATCATGCTTTTTATTTGTATTGCATTATATTCTTCTTCGTATCTATTCTTACACTCTTACTTTTCTATTATATTATCATGCATTATGCTCATCGTCTCTTCAACAATCTTGACGACACCGCTTCCAAATCTTCCAGCGTCTCAGGTTGACCCTCTAGCTCCAGAACATCAGTCCTTGATCTCTTGGAGCTCGGCTGCTCCTCTATATCACTGCTTGACTCATATGCCTCGTCTTCTGCTCCAAGTACAACCTCATATCCATCATCGTCACTTTCTTCCAGCTCCTTATTCTTCTCCTTACGCCGTCTTTTCTTTTCATCTCGCTTCTGCTTGGCCACGCTTTTGTCTTCCTTATCCAGATGCGACATCAGCTCTGCTTCTCTACTAACAAACTCGTGCTTCTGCTGGTTAGCATCACCAGCTGCATGGAAATCATCCTCATCTTGTAATTCGTATATAGCATGAGAATTTCCATCTTCGTCAAACACCAGCTTCGTAGAGTTCCCTTTACTTTTGGCACTGAGTTTCTTGCTCAGAGCACGCTTAGCTTGTCGTTTAGATGTCGGTTCCGAAAGAGCTGGAACTGACTCCTCATCTATACCATGATCATGGCGCTTTACCGTCAAAAGATCGTCACTATCATCATTGTCATTGTTGTTTTGTGTGAGGTTTTTATAATGTTGAGACAAGACGTTCTGATTCTTTCGTGCAAACATACGATCATATTTCGTACGAAGCTTTGACCTTTCTGTCTCTTCGTCTTCGTCTCCGTCATCGGCAGATTTCAACAATGCTCTTGGTGCATTTTTCTTTTCCTTTGCCCGCTCCGTGATGGCCTTGCTGATGTTAACTCGAGGAGCTCCTGGCAATCCCAAGCTCTTTGCAAATTTCTCCAAGTCCAAGTTATCCACGCTGAATATGTCTGTTTCTTTTTGAACATATATGCTTCTCACGTATGAGATAAATGCCTTTTGCCCGAGGTATTTCACCTCAGGATCCTTGAAGCATAAAGCTTGCAGATCCTGTTGAATGCTCTTCTTCCTTGACTCCTTGATATTCAGTTTATTTATGGGCACTTTTCGCTCCTCAAGCCTTTTCAGCATTCCTGGTGCTTCAGAAGGAGTCAAGAACAGCAGCGCTCGACCAGACTTGTCAAAACGAGCTGATCGACCAACTCGATGGATATATGTTGCAGGGTTCTCAGGACAGTCTACTTGTACAACCCAATCAATAAACGGAAAATCAATGCCACGAGCAACAATATCAGTCGCAAATAAGCAGCTGGTTTTGCTGGAGCTGAATTTATGCGTAATATCAATGCGCGCTTGCTGTTTCTGTTTGCCATGCAGATGTAAAAGAGGGATACCTGGCTGCAGTCGTCGGAAAGTCTCATAAGTGAACCGTACCTGCTTTGACGAAGAAAAAAATACCAAAATTTTCATTTTGACATGTGATTTGATAAACCCCCACAAGGTATCGAGCTTCTCTTCTAAAGGGCATTCAATATAGTACTGTTCTAGGCCTTTGGGCGTTGATACCGAACTTTCCTCGTGAACAGAGATATAGGTGGGCTCTGAGAGCGACAAGCGAGCCAGGTCCTGAACAGACTTTGTCTGGGTAGCACTGAACAGAAGCGTTTGCCTTTCAGTAGGCAGGCTTTCGACAATTGCATCTATGGTTTTCTTGAACCCCATATCAAGAATGCGGTCGGCTTCATCGAGAACCAACATCTTCAAATTGCCAGCATCGAATCCGACAGTTTGATCAAAATGCTGTAGTAATCTTCCAGGTGTCCCTATAAGGATATTAAGTTTAATGAGGCGTTCAGCCTCTGTTTGTACGTCCTTTCCTCCAATGACCAAACCAGCCGAAAATCCGTGATCTCTGCCAATTTTTCTCAAAACTTGGAAAATTTGTATCGACAACTCCCTTGTAGGAGAAATAATAAGTGCTCCTAGACCGTCATACTGCGTCCATTTGTTTCGATAAAGGTTCTCCAGAACAGGAATCAGAAATGCCAAAGTTTTGCCAGATCCCGTGCGGGCAGCTCCCAGAATGTCTGCACCTTGTAATGCAGCAACAATGGCCTGTTTTTGAATATCGGTCGTTTCCGAATAATGCGATGCTCGTAATCCCGACTGAGTATATTTACTTAGTGGAAGATCGGAGAATTTGACGGTGGTACCTAGAGTTTTGGCATCAAACGAAGATACCAGCTCTTCCAGCACCTCTATATACTTGCGCTCTTCGGATTGCTTCACTTTACGATCATTGACTTTCTGTACCGGTTTTTGCGGTTTTTTTTTGGCCATATTCGAGGCGCTTTGAGAAAGTAAAGGAGGGAAAGTTTTTTTTTATCGGTATAAATCTTTTTCAGCCGTGCAAAACATAACTCTCAACCAGATATCTTTTAACACTCCATGAACAGATCCAGGTCCAAATGGGCAAGTACGAGAGATGAATGGGTTAGAGATAAAGCAGAAGTAAGGCCGGAAGACGGGGAAAGGTCACGTGATGGCCATGGCTATCGTCATAGGCGAGATCATGATAGACGTAGAAACCACGACCGAAGCAGGTCTCCAAAAAGAGCTTCTCCACCGGGCTCTCCGGGCGTGAAAACCACTGAAGAGCCTGCCGAAGAGCTTGAAAAGCCCAATTACAAGCAGTCCGGCTTGTTGGCTGCCGAAACCAAGAAAACGAGCTCGGGAAAGGTTCTAAAGTACCACGAAAGCGATGACTCCTGTAAACCTCCACAAAACAACTTCTATAGACTGTACGAATTCTCCAAGTCCGGCGATGTCATTGAAGTATTCAAACTAAACCAGCAGTCGTGGTATTTGTTAGGAAGAGACAAGTCGTTGGCGCATATTCCCTTGATTGCACCTGCGTCTTCCAGTCAGCATGCGGTTCTTCAATATCGGAAAATTATAACGAGGGACCGTTACGGAGAAAAGACTGAGAAAATCAAGCTCTATATCATCGATTTGGAAACCACCAATGGAACGAAGCTCAATGGAAAAGCTATTCCTGAGTCTCGGTACGTCGAGGTGCTTAGCGGCGATGTGCTTACGTTTGGCGATTCCAACGACTTCGTGGTCATGGACGAGCAGGAGGCAAAATAGACGGCGGTATATGCATTAATTTTTATTTCGGCACGGCCTAGTGAGGCGGCGAAAACGGGCTTCTATGCCCGTCTCGTCTAAACAACCGACCTATTTGGCGAATGTTTTCGTTGAGCTTTATGTTGCTTGTGGCATCGTGCGTAAACTTCTCAAGTCCTTCTTTGATTCCGCTGTTGCTAGCATTACGCATGGACGGCGACGCCATATCCGAGGACGAACGATGGCCGCTATCGATAACAGGCAATTCTCTAGCCATGTTTATGGATGCTAACATTGGCGATTCATCTTTCAGATTCTCGTATGCCCGCATATGGATGCTGAAGAGCTCGAGAAACCGGTTTCTGATGCTCTTGCTGGTTATCCCCTTGAGTTCTAGCACCTTGATGAAATTATCGGGACTTCTGTCGCCAATCAGAATGAAGTAATTCTGCACGAGTGCCTCTGGGGGTTCCGTTTCTGTGAGGATCACCTTCAAAATCGTTTCTACTCGGCTGACACTGTTTGTAACCTGCCTAACAAAAGATGACGGTGTCGGCTTGTCTTCACTTCCGGGAGCTTGGGCCAATTTGGGGATCTCCAAAAATATGCCTTTGATGACATATAGATCAAGAATCATCTGTTCAGCTGCAACTTCAGATATAGGCCTGCAACGCGCAATTGTACGGAAAAAGCTGTTTGTGATATTGTCAACAATACGATCCGATACCAATCGCTTGTGTACATCTTTGCTGATTTCCGCCAAAAGCGGACGGGTGTTTCCGTTAATTGCATCTTTTATGTCGGTGACATATGCGCTTTGATCTCCGACCGTCTGTAGTCTTCCCCAGTTGATATTCATCATGGCACGCCATGCATGGTCACAGGCATGATCTATGTGGCTTGCAAGTAAACCGATACAGATATTAATGATTTCCAAATATTTTTCTTTCGTATCGTCGAAATTAATGTCTTTTTTGAATCGAGCGTCAACCGTATCTGCCATTTTTGTCTCCAACTGTTCAGTTGTGTTGTAACAGTAGTCAGCGGTGTTTAGAATAATACAACAAGTCCGGACATGCGTGGAATTTGTTAGACGATCAGGAAGCGACATGCGCAAAATCTGGTATGAATAAACAGCCAGCCATTTCTGAAAAAGATGCTGGAGGTCTAGCATTGGTTTGGCATTTGATAGTTTAGCCAGTTGAGCAAGGAGCTGACGATACACAGAGAAAAGATCGGCAGAAGATTGCAAAACTGGCGATGCAGACTGTCCATTCTCCTCTGAGTTAGCTAACGGTGATGCAGCTTTATATTGCTGGAATTTAGTCTGTAGAACCTTATCCTGATAGTCGATCCAAATTCCTAGATGCTGTGTGAACACAGACGAGATAATCGAGGTGATATCAGGATCTCGCTGAGCAGGCTCTGGACCTTTTTCATTTTTGCTTTCTGAAGTTTTCCCCATCTTTTTCAGATAATGTTCGAATTCCAATGTTTCGACGAGAGCGTTCAGCAGCACCTGGATATCAACGTCTTTCTGGCTTAACAGAGCCTTCATGTCATCTCGAGTTATTTCACAAAAGCTTCGACATAAATGCTCAACTATATTCCACTGCGGAGCAAAATAACGGGCAATTTCGTCCTCGTGCCGCTTGATGAGGCGTTTTAAATAAGCGTATCTCCTGCCGGTATTCTCCAGGGAGCCAGCTTCATCACTGGGTTTGAATATAGAGCGGTATTCACGTAGCTGCACACTGCAATACCAAGTGATGAGTTTGTTTTTAGAGTCGCCAGGGAGTGAGTCTAAGGCCCGGCAAGCATCGGCCAAGTCACTAGTAACTCCGACACTGCTAGAACGGCCGCTGACCGGGGAACCTGGTCTCCCAGGAGCTTTTTCGATGATTACAGAAAAGTCCTCGAGCACCTGGTCGGCGATTTTTGTCTGCAAATCGGCAATCTGATGACTCAAATCGGCCACTTGGTGAATACTCCGATACGGCTTGAAATAGGCCATCAATTCCATAACGGCCGGCAGCGTATGCACCATTTCCCGATACTGGCGAAGGCGGACCTGCTTGGAGAGCTGGGTAAATGCCGTAGTCAGCATCTGGAGCCGTTTGAGAACAGTGATGCTCTGGATGAGGTTGTTCTTGGTGTTATCAAGACGCTTGATTTCCTGCGTCATTCCCCGAATCGTCTCCTCGGTGGCTCTTCCTTTCTCTCTGAGGTCGTGAATATCCTGCTTGAGCATGGACATATCGTTTCCCAGGTTGCTCAGCGGCTGTTTGGTGGGTGCAGGCCGGTCTGACAGCATCCGATAGTCCAGATGAGTTTCATACAATGCGACATAGCTACGGATATCTGCGAGCTGAGCTAACGACGAGCTATCGGCAAACAGTTCATTGAGATGCCTGACAGGGTCATAGTCGGCGAGATCGAGAGGATCGTCGAAGCTCATGGGGTAATGTCATAAGGTGGTGGGAGGAGGGAAAGATGGCCAAGGAAGTCGAGGGAGTAGGCGGTTCTCTTGAGGGTTTTATTACTAATTACAGTCTATTAACTATTATGTTTAGAGAATAGAATGTAGCTGTATAATGTGTATTATGGGGGTTGTACTGTTGTAAAATGAGTGTTACAGGGGCTTTACTAGTGCTGCTATTGACTTATCTCCACGCTAGATACAAGCAGAATAGTGGAAGAGTAACAATATATAACGTGCATATGCTCGTATACGAGTAGCCATATAAAATAAAGCACGACAGTCGATATGAATAATAAATTGATGTTTCGTATACAGTATCCTAATACCCAAAGTATCCCCTAATTGTATTCAACAGCCCTAACTTGTCACTAACAGGAGCCCATTTATACGTCTTTTTGGCCAGCTCTGCAATCTCAAGTGCTGCTTTACTACCATTATCGTCGTTGGTCAACACCACTATTCCATAGCCCTTTGCGAAATGCGCTCCACAATAGCCCCTGAACCCCCAATTGCCGGCCCCATGCCCAAAGTAGAAGCTATCATCCTGCTTGTCAATATTGAATCCTATACCATAACTTCCAATTCCCACTGGAAGGAGCATTAGCCGGGCACTGGCCTGTGTGATGACCGTGTCCGATTGGCCCAGGAACGCTTTTTGGACTTCAATCAAAAATTTCGCGTAGTCTTCTGCCGTAGTCCAAAGCCCTGCTGCTGCGTATTCTGGGTATTCATGATACTTGAAATCCTTTGGCTTGCCGCCTTCGTGCGCATCAGCAGCATGACTGATCCACGGTTCCTGCAACGGTGCTTGCATAACAGAATTCTTCATTCCGAGTGGTTCAAATATCCATTCACGTGCAAGCTTGTCATACAACTGGCCAGTGCTGTCTTCGAGAGCTAGCCGCTGGATTTCCACGCCTCCGCCAGAGTACTCAAACTCGGTGAACGCTGGCCGGACTAGTCGAACAGGTCCCAGAACCGACGGCTTTACGCCATCGAGAATTTGTACAACGGTCGGCAGCGGCTGGCCAGGCTCATACCCAGGAAATCCAAATTGGTCGCCAGTGCCAGAAGTATGGCTCATGAGCATTCTTGGAGTAACGTAGCGGTCTCCACACGGGGGCAGTTTCCAGGACTTGAGAATGGTATTAATATCCTGATCTAAACCAAAGAAGCCTTCCTGAGCGGCTCTGACCGACGCAAGAGCGGCCACCGGTTTGCTCATAGAGCATGCTTGGAAAAGAGTGTTTTTGGCTACGGGGATCTGACGATCTACACTAGCCAGGCCAAAGACCTTGGTCGAAACCACTTTAAAGCCTTCAATGACAGCAATGCTGGCACCAGCGACTTTGTATTTATTCAGAATCTTCTCAATGGCAGAATCATCCATTGTAACAGTCGAAGTCATGGTCAATTGTGGCAATGGATGAATGTCGCAGGCGCTGTCGCAAGGGCTGCTTTTAAACAAGCAGGTGGCAAAAGAAGGGCAAATCTCGGATATATCACAGGAGAAATGTCAATAAGATGGGAAAATACAATTGAACGTATGACAGGCGTATTAATAGGCAATTTGAATAGCCATTGAGTGCAAATTGGTGTATCGGCAAGGTTTGGCCCTGACGTGATCACACACTTGATTCGATCATGGACCACTACGGAAATTCTCATCTGATATTGCAGACTGCGTCTTAAGCAAACATCCATGCAATTTGCATGTTCACGTATTTTTAGCAAGTATTATCTTGAAATGCAACGGCGGCTAATGCCGATTTCTTCTGGGCACGTGACTGCCAAATGCCGTTACCGTTTTTTTTTTAGCGACACTATAAAAACAGCGGCTTTACGTAGTATTATTTCTTCATAATTAATTACCACTGGTCGTATACTGATTGAAGCATACTGAGAACCTCGAAAATCAAGACCATGAGCTACACAATTCGATATGCTCGTGAATCAGACGTGCCTGAAATACTTAAGCTCGTTAGACAGCTAGCAGAATATGAAAACGCACTGCACGAGGTGAAGGCGACGGAGGAAATGCTGTTGAAAACGCTTAGTTTCCCGGTCGATGCTGACGAGAAAGAATTCTCGCCTGGATATGCTCGCGCACTGGTTTTACGGCCAAATCATGCCAATACTGCTATCGCTGGCTTGGCACTGTATTTTTTCAATTATAGCACATGGCTTGGAGCTCCCGGTATATATCTGGAAGATCTATTTGTGAGTCCTCAATACCGCAAAAAGGGGTTTGGCAAGGCGTTGTTGCAGGCCCTTGGTCAAGAGTGCAAGAAGTCAGGCTGCAAAAGGCTCGACTGGAGCGTGTTGAAATGGAACAAGCCGAGCATTGATTTCTACGAAAGTGAAGCCATTGGGGCGAAAATGATGAATGAATGGGTAGGAATGAGGGTTGAGGGGGAAAAACTGGACAAGTTGGGGAGTACCTAAGGAAATAAATGAAGGATAAAAGCAGTAGGTAAAATACCTTCAAGACGTCTAGGCTCGTCTAGTAATCAATTGACTGAGAACTGTCCAGTTGGACAAAAAAACTCGCCATATCTGTCTTATCGGGGGTAATACGGGGGGTAACCCAGGCTCACTTGCTACTCTCAAGGAGCCCTTTGCCCTCTTTCCTCAAAGGGTAAATGACTTGCCAATTGAGAAATCCACTTGCATCCAGGTCACGTGTCCCACGCCGCTCATTCCTCAATTGTATTCTGGGCCGATCGTATTGTTGCCCAGTACATGATATGATCGGCAATGTCCGTCAACAACCCATAAACATCAACACAAGTCTGCTCGTTCAATGCCAGCAGGATTCCTACGCCAACTAGAGTTCAAGGATTTCATACATATTCACTCACGCAGCTGTCTTGCTCCACTTCGTGTAGGTTACATTGGCCTGTTGCTTGGTTGCATCGGCCGCGATGGCACCCCAGATGATCGGCAATGTTACCTTAAAAGATGCGGGCCTCGCGATAAGCAAGCGCGCATATAAGGCGACAGGCATAAAGTCGACCTCCAAGCACTCAATTGGTTCTATTTTCGCGACGCTTCCCTTCTCCATGCTTTTGCTACCGGTTATTACCTGTATTATTAGCTCGGCCCTGGCTGTCAAGGTCAATCCGCTGCCGGCGCCAACCAGCATCTCCTGGGGCAATTCCGGCCCAATTCCTGTAGCTTGGTATGTGCAATACTTGGGTCCTCCGGACTCGTCGCTTATTACCTTCTGGGGGCAGGCTTGGACTTCTATTGCGAGTCTCAAGTGGGTTCCTGCCGGTATCGAGGAGCCCATCAGCAGCTATCCCCCTTTTCCTACAGCCACGGCAACTAGCAACGAGACGGATCTGCAGAAACGCGGCTTTAACACGATAACCCATATCAATTTTGATATTGACGACATCAATGCGGACCTGCAGCTTGGCGTAGATGAGACTTATACACTCAAAGTTGAGTCGGGGTCCATCTCGGTGACGGCCAAAACGCGATGGGGCGCATTTCACGCCATTTCCACGCTGCGCCAAATTATAATATTCGACGAGTCGAAAGGTAGTCTTATAATTGAGCAGCCTGTATCAATTGAAGACGGTCCATTGTATCCTCACCGAGGAATTATGCTGGACACGGCCAGGAACTTTCTGACTGCCGATACCTTCAAGACGCAGATCGACATGCTTTCGCTGGCCAAGATGAACGTTTTGCATATCCACTGGACAGATACACAGTCGTGGCCCATTGAAATCAACGCATTCCCGGAAATGATCAAGGATAGTTACTCGAGCTCCGACCGGTTCAGTCATCAGGACGTCGAGGACATTGTGCAATATGGTCTCTCCAAAGGTGTGAGAGTCATTCCAGAAATCGATATGCCGAGCCACTCGTCGTCAGGATGGGCTCGCGTCGACTCGAAGCTGAGTCCGTGTGCCAATTCATGGTGGAGTAACGATATATGGGAGTATCATACGGCGGTCGAGCCACCCCCAGGAGCTCTTGATATCATCTATAACGAGACTTACAGTGTTGTAGAGAAGGTATACAATGAGTTTTCCACCCTGTTCCACGATAATGTGTTCCATGTTGGCGGAGATGAGGTTGTAACCAACTGCTATAACTTCTCGCAGTACACCATGGAATGGCTCGCCGAGGATCCTTCCAGAACATACAGCGATCTTCTACAGGTATGGATCGATAAGGCAGTTCCAATATTCAATTCGAGCAGCTCTAGGCGGCTCATGATGTGGGAAGATATTGCCATTGGCGATCCAGCAGCCAACTCGGTGCCCAAAGACATTATCATGCAGTCGTGGCAGAACGGCCTCACCAATATCCAGAAACTGGTAGGAATGGGCTACGATGTTGTTATTTCGTCGTCCGATTGGTACTACATGGATTGCGGCTATGGAGGCTTTGTTACAAACGATCCCAGGTACGATGTTCAGACCGATGCCGACCCCGATACACCAAGTTTCAACTATGGCGGCAACGGAGGCTCGTGGTGTGCTCCATACAAGACCTGGCAGCGAATGTACGATTACGATTTCACTGCGAACCTGACAGACGAGGAAGCCAAGCATATTCTTGGAGTGGAAGCACCACTATGGAGTGAGCAGGTCGATTCGGCCACGGTGAGCGTCAAAGTATGGCCGCGAGCGGGTGCAGTCGCCGAACTGACATGGTCTGGGAATAAAAATGCCGACGGTTACTTGCGAACAAACGAATTAACTCAGAGAATTGGCAATTACCGGGAGTTCCTGGCCGCTCTGGGCTATCAAACGGCCATTCTGTTCCCCAAGTACTGTCTACAGCACCCTCACGCGTGCGATTTGTACCAAAACCAGACTATTTTAGATAGTTGAAGGTTCTATGGAGGATTCCATCTATGGAGAGTGATAACTAGGCAAGATGTATGAGTGACGGTTAGGACGATGAAAAGTTAGTGTAGCACTATGTAAAGTATGAGAAAGACACAACTAAGACGGCAGTACTGTAAAAGCGAAGAATTCAGCTCTAGCAGCTTTTTAATTGATGTCACTAAATATAAATTATACAAAAAAAATGCACTCCATCATCAACAGGCCGCATCACGTGACCACTCTTTTTTACACCTTTCTCTTTCTTCTCTCCTTCTTCTCTTCCACCATGGCTCTCAAACTCCCCTCTGCGCCCAACGCGGGCCTTTTCAAACAAGGATATCAGACGTATCAGTCGGAGGATGGTGCTGTTAATCGTAATATTGCTGCCGTCCGTGAAATCTCGTCCATGGTCCGCACTTCGATCGGGCCCTCTGGCCGTAACAAGATCGTTGTCAATCACCTGGGCAAAATCTTCCTCACGTCCGATGCCGGCACCATTTTGCGTGAGCTTGAAGTTATTCACCCGGCCGCTAAGCTCGTGGTGATGGCTAGCCAGCAACAGGAGTCGGAGATGGGCGACGCCAGTAACCTGGTTCTGATTCTGGCCGGCGAGCTCCTCAACAAGGCAGAAGTGCTACTTCGGCTCGGGCTGTCGACGTCCGAGATTGCCCAGGGCTATGAGATTGCCAAGAAATTCTGCCTGAAGACGCTGGAAAACTTGGTCGTGGACAATGTGTCTGATCTGACTGATGCCGAACAACTGCACAAGGCCGTTCAGACCGCTATAGCTTCCAAGCAGTACGACAGCAGCGAGCTCCTTGCTCGTCTAGTGTCGGAGGCGGTTTCTATGGTGCTGCCCAAGAGCAACCCCCGACTGTTCAACGTAGACAATGTTCGGGTCGTGAAAATCATGGGCGCTTCTTTAGAAGCATCTCAGGTCATCAAAGGCATGGTTTTTGGCCGCGAACCCGATGGAACTGTACATAAAATCACATCTACAAGCGGTGTCGCGGTATTTACTTGCCCCGTCGATACTTCTGGACCCGAAACTAAAGGAACCGTGCTACTGCATAATGCCAAAGAAATGCTTGATTATACTAGAGGAGAGGAGAGCCAGATGGAAGAGATCATCAAAGGACTGCATGATGCTGGTGTACGTGTCGTTGTTGCGGGTGCCGGTGTTGGCGAACTGGCCACTCACTATCTGAATCGATATGGTATTCTGCTGTTCCGCGTTGGATCCAAATTTGATCTCCGACGTTTAGCTAGAGTATGTGGTGCTGCTCCTCTTGCACGACTGGGCACACCTACTCCTGATGAGTTGGGAAGTGTGGATGCCGTTGAAACTGTAGAAATCGGTGGTGATCGTGTCACTGTATTCAAGCAAAAACCGGAGAGTCAGACCCGCACTGCCACGATCGTCATTCGAGGAGCGACGCAGAATGCTCTGGACGATGTCGAGCGAGCAATTGATGATGGTGTAAATGCTGTCAAGGCACTTACTAGAGATCCCAGCCTGGTCGCTGGTGCCGGAAGTACCGAGATTGAGCTTGCTTCCGAGATTGTAGCTCATGGCGAGAAGACACCTGGCATTCTACAACATGCTATAAAAGCCTATGGTGAGTCCCTGGAGGTTATCGCTAGCACTTTGGCAGAAAATGCTGGGCTGGATGCTCAAGAGGTGCTATCTCGTTTATACAGCTCACACAGTAAAGGTGAAGGTAAAGCTTTGGACCGAAGCACAGTTGGCGTTGATATTGATGATAACGAATCCACAGGGGTATGTGATGCAGTCAAGGCAGGAATTTTCGACATTCTAAGTGCCAAACGAAGCGCTATCGATTTAGCAACGGATGCTGCAACTACAGTAGTGTCTGTTGATCAGATCATCATGGCTAAGCGAGCTGGAGGCCCCGTTATGCCCAAGCAGCAAAGCACAGGCAACTGGGATCAAGACGATTAAATGAATAATAGCTAGGTCACGATGAAACTGAGCAGATGCATGTATAAAATTGCCGAAAAGTAGTACGATATGATAATCCAACCTACAATCTACATCCTTGTCATATCATACGCAGGGGGCCAGTGGCCTCTGCTGTCGAGTAAAAGCGTTGTCGCGACGTTGGTGGCCTTGTATTGTGCGATTCCATCTTCCTGAGCTCATTTTCTTGAAGACTGAGCTTCTTTCTCCTTTCTTCTATCTCACTTTTTACTCTAATCTCCATTTCGTCAAATCCGCGGTTTTCCGCTGCTCTGTACAGTTTGTTTGCATTCACATTTGAGGGCCGGTGCCGATTTGGGCCAAACGACGACGATGATGACGGACCAGCAAAACCAGACGGATCGGGATTGAGGCTGCCAGACTCGTTGCCGCTGGCCAAATCGGTCGTTTGGCTTGAGGATTCAGTCACCTGACTAACGTATTCAGGTGTTAACGGCGACACGTCGGCTTCAGCAGGCTCTCTCCGCGCACCGACCGGAATGTAAGTCAGGGGGCCAGCTGTTCGATATCCATTATCGCGAACGGTATTGAGCGATGAACCCACAGTCTCCTTCGAAGAGATGTCTGCAAAACCAATAGTAGCCCGTCGGGACAACTTCTCTGTCCTGTACTTCTCGTAAAGAACGTCATGTGTATAATCCTTCAGATCAGTCATTCGGTGGCCCAAGATGACCTGCTTTAATACTTCAAAATCCGAATGATTCGGGTCATTTACATTGACTGTGCCCCAGGGATATGCACGCACGTAATTTCGATTTTCCTGGTCTTGAGAACATATCAGAGCAAATGGCAGCATTTTTCTCAATTCTTCGTTATCGGCCATGTCGTCGCTGAAGTCGCTCTCCAAGTGCCCATCTCTGACAACATGGTAATCGGTCTCGTCATATGGCTCGTCAGGAAAGTAGTATATGGGTATGCCGTAATGCACAATGTCTTCCATAATTAGGCGCTTATTCCACTGCAACTCTGCAGGTGTTAGCTGGTCAGCATGTCCAATCACGGGTATGACATTGACTCGAGGAGCTACACGTTTCATAAATTCCACGTCCATTTCACGAAGTCCATGGGATGTTGGTTCAATGAAGTATATGCACACATGTACACGAGTGTCGTCAAACCGAGGGTTTCGTTTAATGCGAGACTCTTCTTTCATGACTTCTTCAAACTGCTGCTCGACATAGCTAACTATCTTGTCAAACATCTGGGAATTATCCAGAGCGAGACCAAATCCTGGAATGTCGATAATATTAAGTGAAATGCGAGAATCAGTCCCTTCCATTTCCATCTTGTGGATATACATTGGATCATCGCTATCAAGTCCTTTTTCCCGGCCAGTTTCCGTCTCATAATCATATCGCTTCAAAGTCTCATGATCACACAGGCAGTTTACAAAGGTTGATCTACCGCTACCAGGTGGCCCACATACCATAACGGTGAACTGTGATCTCCGGATAGATTTGCGACGGCCAGCCTGGCCGCCTAGAAATGTATCTCGTCGGCCGGTATAAAAGCCACTGGAATCATTCACTTGAAACATTCTAATTAGCTGTGAATTTTCCCAGATTTTACAGCAAATCTACATAAGCTTTGCAGGCCAAAATGGCCTTTGCCCGCAACTAAATATGGAGCATTTCGTGAAGCATTAATTTGCCAAATGCGGAAAGTTTAAGATGGACGAGCACGTGACTTCCTCGATGAACTGTACAGATGCTTTTCTTTGGCTCAGAGAAGGCTAAATGGGCTGGAAGAATCTCCTTGTGTTAAATGGCGATGTTATAACTATACCTAGTAGTTTTTCGGCTCTGCTTCGTCAGCAGAACGCGATTCTTTTCCTGCTTTATGCACTCCTCAATTTCAATTAGCATTATTCACCAAACAAATACCACCATTAATCTCGAAATACTCAATGGGGAACAAGACCATTTTGGACTTTTTTGGGCCCGCGAGTACTGCCGGTTCTAAGAGAAGCAGCAGTGATGAGGGAAAACGCCAGCAAGCAGGAAATAAACGGGAAAAGAAGGAGGCAAGCGATGGATGGAAGGTTATTACAGGCACATGGGCACTGAGCAGGAAGCTCATTTTAAAAAGAATTTACAACAAACAAGAAAATAATTTCGGGCGTGATTTGCTCACAGTATATGCATTTGATCTGGATTCAACCCTAGTTTTGACCAAAAGTCATATTCCGCATCCTCGCGACAGCCAGGATTGGAAATGGTTTAATGAGCACACAAAGGATAAGATTGTGGATCTGAGTAAACATCAGGATGGAAAGTCATTAATAGTGATATTTTCCAACCAGGGAGGTGTTGTTGAAGGTGGTAAACGGCTCGAAACCTTTACTAAACGGGTGGACAATATAGCCAATGATCTGGGGATCCAGGTATGGATTTATGCAGCCATTGCAGAGCGGGGATCGAAGAAATCGGGCAAATTCCGCAAACCTAGCAAAGATCTCTGGGACGAGTTTCTACGAGACTTGGAAGAGATAGAGTCGGCCAAGGTTAATTTCGATATGGACAAGAGTATATATGTGGGGGATGCAGCCGGTCGTCAGACTGATCACAGTGATAGCGACGCGAAATTTGCTGAGGCAACAGGATTGCGCTTCTACACTCCAGAGCAGTACTGGACTAAAGACAGCCAATCAATTGCACAAGAAAACTGATTATATTTATATCTTTTTGCACTATAGTTGCATGTATTATATGACAGACCTTGGTCGGACTGAAATCTACCTTGCCCGTAACTCTGAGCACCAATCACCACACTGCCAAAAACTCCAACATCCCAAAACTCGAACGGTGCTCAATCAATCTCTCGACCAAACTAAGGCATGTTTTCAGCGCGCGCTCGTTCAACGGCTATAGCGGTGCTCAGAAGCCCGAGGTTGTCGCGTGGCATCAAGTTCCTCAACAAGGACTATGCTCCTGAGAAAGGATTCAAGCTGTTTTCCGGCGAACTGGAGCAGACCATTCATAACACTATTGAGAAGTTCCCTGCAAATGCAATTGCGTTCCAGAATGGCGATGGCACTGCTAACGGAAAACCTAATGATGACGAAGGTCTGAAGATGGCAGCGGTGCTGGCAAAAATGTCACGAACGCCGCGAGTGAGTTTGTTCGATCGGTTCAAACTGACCAATGACCAGAGAGATCTCGTCAATGCCAACGATTATCTGCTGGATGCTTACTATACTAGTGGAAGGCAAATTCTGGACAAGATTCCCTACGAAGACAGTGTTACTGGGGAAGTCAAGTGGGAAATCATCAGAGAACATGATAAAGAAGGCTGGGAAAACATTATATATTACGGCTATGTTCCGGGGCTGTTGATTGCATTCGCATTTGCACTGTTTCAAAACAGTAATACTATTGCTGACTGGGCTATGGAGGAGCTTCGTCTGCGATCCATTGAAAGATACAATGATAATGTCGAGCTAGATGACAGTAAACTGAGTCCAGAGGAGTTGAAAAAGAGAGATGCATTGATTATTGAGAGGATCATCAGCGGTGATTATGATCGGCTTTCTGAGCTCAAGAAAAGTCCTGGTGATCTTCCTTCAAAGTTGTTGTAACTTTGCCTTAATAGAAGCGAGACGGAGAAAATAAAAATATGCAATTATTTGTCCGAATATGGTGCATCTCTGTAAATACTGTCCGTAATTAAAGCGTGCTGAAACTGTTAGAATGTTGAAAAGCTGGTGGTCTTAATCCTGTGATACAGTGTATCCGTGGCAGCCACCCTTGTGGTCACTCGTTTCAAGATACAAGAGCTCAATCTCCATCATCTTCCACCGCATTGCTATCGCTTTCATCGTCGTCCTTCTCTGTCTCAGTCGAAGTACTTAATGATGCCCGTCTTTCAACGGCTGCAGAGGAGTTGTCATGCTGTGAAAGTGCCTGTGAAGCCAGGATTCCCAAAGCTGTAAGACCTGTCTTATGCGAATGGTCATCTACAGAACGCCGAGACTCCATGGCTTCTCTATGCATCCAGCCTTCCCTTAAACGTCTCTTCAATCTGTCTATTTCATGGTCCTTTTCGTTGATGACTTGTGCAGCATCCCTGAGCTTGAGCTTGGCCTTACGGAGCCTACGCCTGTATGTCTGAGCCAGTGTTCTTTCATCGGCTTCATCACCATCGTCCATGTTGTTGCGTTCCATTAGCAGTCTGTCGATTTCTCGTTGCATAATGGATGTTTCCACCTCATACCTCTGAGCATTTTCATGCGACTCAATTGTCAATAACTTGTTCTGCAACTCGTAATGTGCAATGAGACTCTTCAAGCGAGCAATTTCGCTTTTATCTGAGCCTTCTGTTTTGTGCGGTGAGCTCAAAGCTACTGTTTTCTGTTCGTTTGGCTGCGAAAGATGGGCCTCAGCCAGCCCTTCAGATTGGTTCTTGACCGATTCCGGCCCAACAGCAATGCCAGGAGCGGCGTTTCCACCGGATTCGATGTGGGATTTGCCTCCACTAGGCAACGGCGACGGCAAGACGTCACTGGCAGCTGCCGGTGGGGTTTTAGGCTGGGGTTGATCTGTCATAAATTGGGGTGGTTGGAAGGAGGAACAAAAAATAAACAGAAGGCGTTGCTAGAGGGACGGTGCTTAGTCAGATTCAAGCTATGATTATGTAAACAGATCTGTATCATCAATTTTTGATAGATTGGCAACACTACAGATTACTATATAGTAGTACAGATTCTCGGTAAAATATTCTAGAGCCAGTTCTGCTAAATCAAGTCTGGCTCGTGTTCCGGGCACTGTTCGCTTAAAGGGCTAAGTGCTTTCCAGCACAGCAGTATACCAATCTTTTGGAACAAGCCACATAGACAAATTGACATATCAAAAAATGGACATAATTAGTGCACAATGACGCACGTACTGGCAAGACACTTCTCTTTCAGATAATTCGGTCTCGGCCTGTCGTCAAGTCACGCCCATTGCCTCGCAAGTCCGTGATTGGAACGAAATTGGTGAAACTTACAAAGACCAACGCTACCAATAATGTATATTCAAGGTGATATACACTCCAATTCCAGTAGGAATACTAGACGGCCAAGAATTGGTCAAAATCGACATCCTCCGGCAAACTCCTGGATTCGAAAAATGCTTCGTCCGGAAATACGAGTATCCTCTCACTGTCACCACCATCAGTAAAGGTGTATTCGTTATCTTCTTCATAGATAGATGGTACGTCACCATTTGAAGATCTTGTTGAAGTACTGTTTTGAGTCAGCTCAGCTATGTCTGAGTCGTAGCCAGGAGTTTCTACCGTGAAGGTGCGCCCCAAGTATGACAATGCGTCGACGTTTTGGGTTGGGCTGTTTTCTAGATCTCTAAAGCAGTGACCCAAGATAGGCGAACAATTCTTGGTGAGATGGAATACGCTTACTAGGGTATTGATGTGGTCATGCAGCTCGTCGGAAGTATCAAAATGGACCATCTCGAGCATTCGAAGAAACCGAGTAGCAGTATAAACAGTCAAGATCATAGCACCGTCGAGGATGAGCCAAGATGTGTTATCAAGTCCTCGCAGAATACCGACCACGATTGCTGCAGCCTCTGCGCATTTTCTGGGTGTTCCTTGCAGATTGATCATATCAGACAATTCGGGGAAATTAGAAGCAGCGACAAATGCTGAGCAGAGCATTGAAATTTCGATGGCCTTAGCAAACACAAGAATTGACATATTCAAAGACCGGGAATCGGAAGAGTTGAATAACTTGCTCCCGACCTTACTAATGGCACTCAACGTATTCAGCAGCCGATCATACCGTGCTCGCCATTGGGCGCAGCCATCAGCGTCAGTAGCACTGAAAGCAGGATTAAACATGTCTCTGACACGAGCATGGCATTGGTAGCACAGTAGGGCAAGTATCCGTGGGTACGTGCAATTCTCCAGGAGGTCGAGATCTTTCAGTAAGTCTCTTGGAGAGATACAGGTGTTGGGCAAACCCTGCTCAAACAGATAATCATCCACAGGAACTCTAGTACTAATGTAGTCGACTTCCAGTACATACGGACCACCCTGTGCGAACAATCGATCAACCGATATGGCACTCCAGTACGTTCTCCGCATCTCGTCCACATACGAGTCGTCGCTCTGAAAAACCTTACAACCCGAGGGGATATCTGAGTCGATCAGATGGTACTTGAAATGGTGACAGAGCCTCAGGGATTCGGAGGAAGCAACGCTAACTTGCACGTGACGGTCGAGCATGTATTCAAGGCAGGACAGTACCTGCCACGCCTGAATGATATCTAAATGGTTAAACCTCGCAGTCAATCCATACATATCAAAGTCTCTGCGAGCATACTCTTTGGCCTTGTTTGAATATACAATGGCCATATGGCGGTAGCGAGGGATGCAAAATGCAGCTAACGCAAACATTGCAAACTGCTTAGCCAGCCGGGGCTTCTGGGAAGGCGGTCCGTACAGTCTTTGGAAATGAGTCCTTTTGCAAATGATGGTCATCCAGGAGACTCTTGGCCGGAAAAAGCTGCTGTATAGCTCATTGGCAAGCTTGCCATCCGGAAGATAAGGGTCATAATTCTCATCAAATTGCAATTCTTGCGATATACCTTGCCCCCCAAGTTTATACCTAGCTAAAGCGTCCTCTAGCTCCTTAATACGCTTGTCTTTCTCTTCCAGCAGGTGCGGTCTGCGGGACTTCGGGTCTGTGTCAGTGTAGTTGCATTCGGTGTGCTTCCGTTTCACACAAGACGAGCACATAGGTTTAGTGCCATCGCATTTGAGTTTGCGTCTCCTGCAAAACTGGCACGCTCTATGAGGCGATTTTAGTTTCGTCTCTCTGTTCATCTGGAGCAGTCAACTGCTAGTTGCGTTAGTAACCAGAGCTTCACACTTGAAGCACTTGAAGGTTGTATAGTTCGACGAGTCACGTGACTACAGATCGGTGTTAATCGCTTAATTCCGTCATTCTCGCAACGCTTCCCGGGTTCATATATAGCTTCTGAAGTGAAATAGTTGGACTTAATGGAGCCTGTTTTCGTGCATAGCGGTTAAAATATGTTTAGCTGGATATCTGCACTGAGTAATCCATCATGCTTCGTTTAGATAGGGAACTTGACGAACTGGATTAAAAATACAACACAGTATGGAGAACTGCAAGATATGAAATGGAAACAGGGTATACACATTACGCATCAGCGCATAGCTTCTCCATGCTTATATATGACATGACATTATTACACCAACAGTATACAGTAGAGAACTCGTATACCAAGACGCTGTTTTTTCTGCACTTTTTGCTTTGACAATGCTGCAATTTATCGATACGACTTCTGGTATCGAGCACGAGCTCCTGGACCTCCAAACTTCTTGGGCTCCGAATGTCGAGAGTCAGCAATGAGCAGAGTTCGGTCGTAGCTTAAATATGCCTTCTTGAGCTCGTTCTTGGACTGCTCGTCAACAAATTTCTGGTAGAAAGCAACCAGGCCCTTGGCAATAGCCTGTCGAATAGCATAGAGCTGTGATACATGTCCACCTCCAGACACTCGGACTCGGATGTCCACGTTGGCAAACTTGTCTAATCCAACAACGAGCAGCGATTCGTACACTTTGAATCGCAGAATCTCCGGCTGCAGCAGTGTGATGGGCGATCCATTGACCTTCAAAAGGCCCTTGCCGGCCTTGACATGGGCAACGGCGGTGGCAGTCTTCTTTTTGCCAAAAGTCTGTCGGGGTTAGTTGAGTCAAGGGTTTGAGCAGGACAGTGCGTTCACGCCATAATCACAGATCCATGAACATGCGCTGCCTCCATATATCATATCTCACATACCTGAACGCTAGGAACAGCTTTTTTCTCGGTAGTCTCGTTGGCCATTTTTTGCAGATGTGATGAAAGTGGGAATATTGCAACGAGTAGATGGTTGAGAGTGGTGTTTGGGAGTATATGTGAGCACGCGAGCCCTAGAGTGGAGAGCCCTAAGAGAGGCGGGAGGAGCTAACTGAGGAATGAGTGGAGTGCTGGTGGTGAAAAATGAGACAAGTCGAATGAGCGAGTGAATAGGTAAGTGAATAGCAGGTGAGCAAGTCGTCCTGATGGCTCACAGACAGTATTTATCGTCCGGTGCTGCCTTTTCGCTGTCCCTCAAACGTGACTGCTATTCCCAAACAACTCATATTTCACCATCTCGTCATAAATCATAGGAAATAATAATAGCTATTTCTACTCATATACAGCTATAAATTACACTTTTTTCAGATTGCATGCCTCCCTGATTAGTCAAACAGTCCCATGCCCATATCGTCGTCGGATTCTTCCTCGACCTTTTCTTCCTCAGCAGGTGCAGCTTCAGCAGCCTCAGACGAAGCAGCAGCTCCACCGGCAGCAACAGCGCCAGTAGCAGGGCCAGATGCCCCAAAAGCGAATAATATTTCCTTGAGGTCTTTTCCTTCAACAGCCTTGGCAAAAGTAGATGCCCAGATCTGACAGTTAGATGATATGCCACATACAACCTATACCAGACATTATCAAACTTACAGGTTCAACCTCGACGCCAGCAGTCTTGGTAAGTGTCAAGAGCTTATCAGACGTGACTTCGACGTCGGCGTCAGCCAGAATAAGAGTGGCGTAAGAAACAGCAGCGTCGGACATGATGTTAGTGGTGTGGAAGAAGAAAAGATAGTTGGGAAGAGGTGTTAACTGTGATGAATAAAGGTGGAAAGTACGGTTGGTTAGCTGAAATAGAAAGAATATTAGGTAATATTACAGTTAATATTATTAAATATAAGTAAATACACATTTTCAGGATATATAAATGTGAATATTAAGGCAAGGCATGGTGTAAAGAGTCGGTAGCTGGCGTAATATTGCTAGCATAGGCGTAATACCCAGCATTCATTAATACTGTTGGAATTCCTAACTGGCACAGCATTCATGTTATTGAAATTATACGTGAAATGAGCTGCAAGTTTCCACATAACTTCAGTTAAGTACTTAATCATAAAGTACGGATCAGAACTAATTAGTAGCAATAGTACCAACCAACTAGTACCACCAGTACCACCAGTACCAACCAACTAGTACCATACATCCCCCCCAGACAAACCTACGCCGCTCCTGCAACAGTCTTCAAGTACCCCAATCGATACTTATTATCATCTGCTGGCCGATTATGAGGAATCCACTTGGGCTCCGTTTGGAATAACCTCATTGCTCGAACTTTGTTATGCAGGCTCAACGTGAACCGATGATAAATCCCAGGCGGCAGAATCAAAAGATCATTCTTCTCTACCAAGATACGTATCCATCGGTCCTGTGTATCTCGGCAGTCAAAGTAGCCCTCGCCGTCCAGAATAAACCGAATCTCCTCGTCCTCATGAAGATGCTCCGTGAACATCTTTGCAAGCGTACCATCAAACGCCTCTTGCGACGGAAACTTCGCAAGGTCCAAATTCACCTCATCCCTGCATGCGTATCCTCTTTCCTCTGCAACCTTGTTGACTGTTTCCAGATCCACCTTGGGCCATGCTTTGACCCCGAGCTTCTCCAGCTCTGCAACCGACACGTCTGTTCCGGTATCATGCGGCGCTCGTCGGTCCGAGCCGTCCTCTTCAAACAAGTATGCTCTCATGTGTTTTGAAAGTGTGTGTTAAGAAGGAAAGATTCAAACGAATGAGTTGGCCGGCAAAAAACGTGCTTACGGCAGGATTTGCAAAGTGCACGTGACCCACCCCACGTTCCAGTTTATCAATGAACTACTCATTGTATTTTAAAAACTATGTATTTTACGCTAAAGCAAATGTGTGCAATTGTAATGCATTGTAAAAGTATGCGGCATATCACCGGAGGGCTATGCGCCGGGCTGTGGTCGGCCGATCATCTTGCGAAAATGATAACGGAAGCCATGGTGCACATGTCCTGTAGCAGAGGCTTCGCCGTCATCAGAGACGGAATCGTCGGCCCAGTTGTCTTTCCATTTGATGTTCTTGGCTCGGCTCATCAGGCGGATCTCCTCGTCGGTTGGAAAGTCCATGCTGGGTTCCCAAGATTCGAGAATCTCCTCCAGATTCACCTCGACGCGAGCTTCAGACAGGGCCCAGCAACTTGTTGCAGGAGAGTCGATGACCGATAAGTCCAAAGTCACGGGTCTGAACAGTGATCCATCTGAGTCCTTGCTGCTGATCGCTAAAGAGGACCCACCGTCGCTGCAGACATCAAAGTCGGGATCCGGCAAACGGGACTTTCGACGGCCCCCCTTATCCAGCTGGAGCACATCTGGTGCAGTATACTCCAATACACTATCATTCTCGTCAATTGAGCTTGCCGGGCGCTGTTGTTGATACCGAAATGAACTGGATTTGAGAATCCCCGCGGTTGGCGCTAGCTGCCGTTGATTCGGCGATGAAACAACACTCAGCGGCTCTCTGTACGCAGACCTTGGCCGCCCAAATTTATCTACAATAACAGTGGTAGAATCGTCTACTGCAATGTCGTCGTCAATAAATTGTTGATGTCTGTGCTTTGCCGACATGTTGATGATGATGAAGAAATGAAGATAAGATAAGAAAAACAAAAATATGCAAAGGCCCAAAAAGATCGTAAAACAAAACTCGACAACTGTGCTTTCAAGAATAAATGAACTTTTTTTTTTATATTTTTTGATGTCTTGAAGAGATGCTCGCGTAAATTTTTTTTTTGTTCTTTAGTGTTTTCTGTTCGTTTTGTAGCAGATGTTCCTGGCTTACTGTGAATGTGTAGAAGACGGAGTGTGCTTCTTATCGTCGTACAAACTGAGCCGAACGGCTTCTTCCATCATCATTTCCTCCACTTCTCTAGCAATCTGACGGCTGCTTTTATATTCTCTGGTGGCTGCAATGTGTGCAGGGCTCACACTACCAGAAGATCCTACACTGAATGCTCGGAGTCGGCTCCCTTTTCTCTTCCGATCAGCATGCAACTCTATAACCGATGATGAGGGCGATGAAGGCGATGGCGATCTAAATGTAAAAGCCGTAGCATGCAGGGCCGTAGCAGCCGCGCTTTTCCTAGCCAAACGATAGCGCGCTGTGGTGAGCTTGAGGGCCCAATCGGGACGGATGAGATCCGCTAAAATCACGTCTGGAGCAGTTGGCGGCGTAGATCCTCGTCTACGTGCTTTTTCCGAAGGCTCGGGAGGTCCGGTTAACGCATCTGCTTTGACGTATTCCGTATTTATGACTTTTAGATCGGAGTCATCTTTCTTGCGTAACAACAATGCACGAGTGTGTTTACGAAGCCCCGCTTGCGACGACGAGTTGCTCGAAACGGAACAGAGGCCGCTTCTGAAGGGTGGCACAAAATAGATGACACCGAAATCAGGCGTGTTGCAGTAAGGGCATTGCGATGGCTCGCTGACTAGAGTCTGCTCACTGCTGGAGCTGCTCATGGAGCTCGCATCGTTACCTGAGAACGAAGGAGAGTTTTCATCGTGATGCGGGTAATGTGGCTCCGGACGTTTGATTTGAACAAAGCATTCTGTGCAAATAGGCTGTGCACAGCAGCGGGTATAATTGATATACTTGGGGTAATACAAGAAACAGATTGGACACTCGACGGCGCCGCGATACAGCAGAACTTCTAACGGCTTATGCGCATGAGGCGACAACGGCGACGAGATATGCCCAGAAACTACCTGAGACGTAGTCTTGGAGCGAGTTCGCCTCGCTTTTGTTGGCTCTGTTGAAGGATGCACCGACTCGATATGAGCGATAGATGCTTTCAAGTTTGTCTCATGGTCATCTTCTTCGGTGACGGCCGTAGATATCGTGGATCGAGCACTCTCATCATCACTGTTGCTGTTTGTGCTATCGGTGCGGTGCGATAGATCGTCCGAGGAGTTGGAAACCTTTGCTGGAGGGAACTCTGTGAGCGGAGAATCGCAAGGAAGCGAAGACGGGAAAGGCGCCAAAGCAGGCCCGGAGGATTTGCCAGCGGTAAAGTTCTGTTCGCTGGATGAAGAGGTTTGCTTGTGTTCGGGTTCGGTTTTCTTTGGCGGAGTTTGGTCGCCAGCCAAAACAGGCTCGCTACTGCACCCCATGACGACAGGCTCGGGATCCTTAGTCTCCGATATAGGGATGCCTCTGACCACGGCCAGAAGCGTGCGGTCGGACCAGTCGTCTTCTACGTCGGGGAGTCCCTTGAAGAAGGGTGCAACCTTGCGATCAATCATAAGTTTGCGCAGCACTTTCTCGTTATAATCATGAGGACCCGGGTAAACACCATGGTCATGCAAACTGCCGCCATCGACGGTTTCTTCCAGCATGAGCCGGGCTGCCGGCTCTTCTCTGCGCGTGGAAACGGAGGACGTCGGAGACGAACGGAAGCTTGGAGGCACCAGCGAAGCCGAGGTCAAGCGGCGTGCGCTCGGATTCAGCACCGTGGCAGTCGACGAGGAAGACGATCCTTCGTCGGCAGGCTGTTTGCGGGCATTTCGGTGCTTATCGAGAGCGTCCGAAGCTCCGGGCTCTTTAGTTGCGACGTTTCCCATGATATGCCATATATGATAAGGACAAGCGGAAGAGGGCCCAGCTAGCAAATATACAGGTCCGTAGCTAGCAACAGGAGCGTGGTTGGTAACAAGTCAAGAATGCCCCCACCTGAAAATGGTATGTTGTTGAGGTTGCAAACAAGAGATTTGGGGTTCATCGGAAGGCACTAGGCCGGCGACGGAAATAAAGGGGAGTCACGTGCAGCAGGAAAATAACCAGGCAAATACCCGATTATACGGTAAAATAAGCGAAAATAATGGGATTTTGCTGAAATAAATCGGCTTTTTCTATATATACACTGATAAATAAATACCATCACGTTACATGCATTGTGTGATGCTGCGGGTTTCAAAGGTTAAATTCCATGCTGCTACCCCGACAAAGGCCCCCCACATGCCAAACTGATAGCAAACAATGGGCATAATGTGAAATCGCGACTAGGGTCAGCAAATCTGTACATCGACATGTAAATGTATCCGGCTCTATTGCAATTGTCAAATGCAGGTTTTTCTGGCGTTTTTTGATGCCCTTGTCTGTTATCCGGGCCAAGCTTGCCGATGCGGCAATTTTGCAGAAAAAAACCGTTAGATCATCTGATCCCTGATGCCTTAACGCATATCCAGCCCCCCGCCGTGTGGCAGATCTGGCATGTGCCCCCGTCGTTTGCACTGATAAGTCCTTGTTTTGTTGCTTTTGTTTTGAAACAGGGGCTTTGTTTTTAATGCTTGCTTGGTTGTTGCTTGTTTTACTTGCTCTTGTTTTAGTTGCTCTTGCTTTATGTTTCAATTTGCCCTGACGAAAAATTCCCCTTTTAGATGTGTGTGGCTAATTAGGCTATGGGCTGGACCATCGTCGATTTCCGTCTCCAACGGTTTATTTTCCAGAGATAACGTCATGGGGCTACCCAAATCAAACCGCTGACGAATC
Organism: Casaregolazyma lundiana; assembly: GCA_030563415.1. Lineage (NCBI taxonomy): Eukaryota > Fungi > Ascomycota > Dipodascomycetes > Dipodascales > Trichomonascaceae > Casaregolazyma > Casaregolazyma lundiana. The sequence continues at coordinate 99,199 of JAJMJF010000031.1, read as the reverse complement.
AAACCATCGGCGCGGCCCGTAAGGCTTCGTTTTGACTAAGTCTTGTGATAGCTGTTCTTTCCTTTTGGAATAGCAGGTAATTTATGGCGGCCATGCTGTGGTGATTCTCAGTATACAATTTGGTATACAGCCGTCGCTTGACCCGAGATTATTGCATAGCCATTCACATAGCTGCAGAATATCCGCACTCGGCAACAAAATGTAGTAAATCCAACATCATGATAACAAATGCAGAAAGTCCGGTAACAAATCGAGTGGCTGCCCTACGAGCAAGACCCAACCCATGTTCGCCACAGCGCCGTTATCCTGCGGGGGTCTCGTAACGGTAGGTAAATTCCGGTGCCTTGTGTGTCACAAGGCCGTATTTTTCCGTGGGTTTTTTTTTTGGAAATCTTACTGCTGCCGCCATGTACCTAGTGTGGTTCACTAAGTCTGATTTAATTCCTGTAATGGCTCTGTATGCAAACCCGAGTATAAATGCCAACTCTGAATATCGACCAGTATATAGATGCAAATAGCTGGTTATGCAAATTCCTTCATCCAAATCCGTGATCATGCTCCAATCACTCGTTCTCCAATCCAACCACAAATCCCACAATCATACATGCTACTGCTGCTGCAAATGTAAATAGGCCAAAACCAAGTGCCAACTGTTTCGTACGAATAGGCACAACGCCTAAAACCTTGTCAAATAGGCCAGTCCCTAATAAAAGCCATAGTGGTGGTAGCAGTGCGCACGAAAGCAATAGGACATTTGCCAGTACCGTTGGGCACTCATTGGCAGGCGCTGGAGATATCAGGAGTCCGACTTCTTCTAGATCTTGCTTTTCAGGGTCCGGCGAGTTATGAATGGTAGTTGCGAGTCTGTTACGATGTTGTGATTGATTAGGATCGTCTGGTTGAAACGACATTGGCGACGCTAGTTGGCTCCAAACACTAGTACTGCGCATCATGCTGTTATTACGCTTAGACAGGCTTCGCGTACTATCGGGTGCAGGAACATATCTTTTGCGCTTAGGGATGTTGATGTCGATTTCGCCCGTATTCGACGGAGGCGTTCCAGGCGTATGAGACGTATTGATCCTAGAAAGTGACTGATCCGAGGACGTATCGTGCAAAGACAACTGCCCAGGCGAATCTGTGCCTAGCGGAATATCAGATAAAACCCCAGAAGACCGGTGAGATGCAATGCTGGAGGGAGTGAGGGAGTTTTTGTAGGGAAACACGGCCATTGAATCGATATTCGGAGCCCCGTAAACGGGCACAAGCGCGCCTTTTATTCGCGCACCTTCCTCAGTGGCATATAAACGCTGCTCAAAGTCGCCGACGGGACGCGAAACCAGGTGATGGACGTGCATTTGGCTATTTACCGGATGCTGAATTGTACCGTCATTGTGGGCATTTCCGCGATCAAACACATATTGATAGGTGTTGGTATTGGCGTTATATCGAGCGTAATTGGACTCGGTCGTATGCCATTGCGCAGTGTTGCTGGTGCTGTTATCATACGATAGATCATCGTCGGAGCTGTTCAGCTCGCTGGAGCTGGCTGCATGGCCCAGAGCGAGCCCACCGCCGACCGTGGGAGCCATGAAAATAATGCAAGGTCAAATTTCGATCAACACGATATGCTGGGAAGAAAAACGCAAGTTGGGAGGGCAGGTTAGGCAGCTGGCAAGTTGCATTCCTGTGGAATGACTGCTAGTCGAAGTACATTCTAGACATGCCCAAAAGGGAAACATTGGCAGATTCCGAGCCAAATTGTCGGATAAGCAGGAGTTTCGGACTTTCTAGAGAAGTAAGAGGACCGACGTGCTCTTAAGTAAGATTCAGGTGTTATACCTTGACCTAGGTTTTTATTTGTGAGTATGGTGAGTTGATGGACAGTTGTGGAGTAAGGGCGGATCAAAATAGTGGAGAAAAACAGTAGGAAATACAAAGAATGAGACAAAGTCAAAAGAGGCAAAAGGGCATTCAGTGTATTTCAGTATCGTATTGAAAACGGTATTGCGATACGCTATTGCGATACGCTATTGTGATACCGTTACAATGTAGCAGAGTGTTTACGATATAGCGGTACGGCAGTACTGCAACTGTAATGTCGTACAGTGCCAGGCCAATTGTTGATTTTACCACATTTCCTACCACAAAACTGGATGAAATAGTTGGAACCAGAAATTCGCAGGGATGTAATTGAGTGAATAATTGGAAACAGGAAATATCATAGCATTATTGGTTAAACAGTTGGAAACAAGAAATCTCATGTACATAGTGAGCCTTTGCTGAATACTCGGCGAGAACGCTAATATATGGCTGAATCCGCCTACCACTTTCATACTATGATATACCACTGGCCTTTTGTCTAGCATTCCCGCGCTTCATCTATTTACTTATTTTTTGTAATAGATCACTTTTTTCACGTGTGCCCTGCCTGCGCCTTTACAGTGAAATTCCGTATGCATCGCATAATATCAACGCATTATAGTCATATCAACATCCATCTATTCTCCAACTCTTATATCCAACTATTTCCAGTATCATAAATTAAAAACAGCATTCCCATCAGGTGCATCTTTAACCAGATGATGGCTCATCTCTATAACCTCGGTGCATGGTGAAAAATTCCTATTAGGGCAAGACAAACAACAATGCCCCAAAAAAAACAAACCAAACCAGGCAAACTATGATGCTCCAAGCTCATTTGCCGCGCTTGTTTACTCCTGTTCATCGGTGATATTATTTAATTTGCCCTTATACGCCATAATTTTACCCTTATATGTCATAATTTTACCCTTATATGTCATAATTTTACCCTAATTTGCCTGATGTGCTCTTTGATTATTTCAGTTTAAGGTTGGCTTGGTGTGACTGCGTTTTCACCGACTCGTGTTATGCCCATTGCTGCATAGTTGCAGTGATAAATTGGACGCCTCGTAAATCACTCAGGGGCCATGACGCTAGGGGTTGTTTGGAATGCTCTAGAAGATTAGGATGGTAGGAAAATGCCCGTCCAGCAAGATAATATAATTGTATTCTATTACTAATAGCGTTTAATGGTCTAATGGTCTAGTTTAATCTTTTAATAGTTTGCTGTAAAAGCAAAAAAAAAACCCCTAGTTGAACTGGCCGGTGATGCTTTCTGTTTCTTTTTTTAAATTCCATATCTTTTCCCCATTATGGCATAACCCCCCTTTTGAGGCACAGCAACTATCTGATAATGCCAGTTTCTCAACAGAATCCAGTAACTAAACAAGCCAGTTTCATGCACCTGCTAATGCATATTCCCCGCCTCTTGTGTCTCAAAGTTTAACTGCATTTCGCTCGCCGCTGGTTTTGGTTTTAAAACCGGGCTTGCAAACTTTCTTTTTTGGGACCCATGTGGGCCACTCTAGGGTAACTTTAGCCACCCCCTCAACACATAAAAGCAGCCCTAAGCGCCTGTTTTTTTTGGCTTTTAACCATTATCAAACAAACCACCGCCGTCAAAGTTGCTGACGCAAAACATACTAAAACAACTATTACATTCCTAACTGTGGACTTCTACTGGTCGATCTGCAGTCAAATCATTCTTTTGGATTTGTTTTTGAGTTTTTTATTATACCCCCTATCTAATTAGCTCCTTTTTATCGCATCTTGGATCATGTCTGACAGCGAAGAAAGTGTGTCTCCAGGTGCCATAGAAAGCAGTGTTGAGTATGAGGATGCTGTTTCCAGCCCCGGCTTGAAAAGAAAGGATTCGATGGCTTTGCCACTGCCTGCTGGTACTCTGCCGCCAAGGAAACGGGCCAAGACGAAGGACGAAAAGGAGCAGCGCCGCATTGAACGGATCATGAGGAACCGTCAGGCTGCTCATGCGTCTCGTGAGAAGAAGAGGAAGCATGTGGAGGAGCTGGAGCATAAGTGTGTGGCTCTGGAAGAGGAGAATCGGCTTCTCAATGGCCAAGTGCGAGACTTGTCCCGCGCAAAGAGAATGCTCCTTGATAAAAATGCTTCGGTTTTGGACGACTTGACCAAGTTGATTGCCGACGTCAAGGCCGGCAATATCACGGATTTGGAGTCTATTGATTTAGAAAAGTATGCCATTACTGAGGAAGATCTAGAAGGAGACGACGATGGGGAACCAGAGGTTATACCAAGAGAGCGTAGCGAAATGGACAGTCATGTCAGCCAGGTGCTTGATCATGAGGAATCATTGTCGTCTGCATCACCAGAAGCTCTTATTCTGAGCACGTACACGGCCCCGTCGTTGTCTTCATCGGTGGCGTCGTCGCCACAAAGCTCGACTGAATACAACGACTTTCAGGACGATGGGCTCCCACCATCTGAATTTGTATCTTTGTTTGAAGCTTCCAGCTTGATTCGTGCGCATCATCCAGCAGCGGTGATGGCGTTTTGACCAGCAGCGTCGGTCAATGCTGAGGATCCTTTTTACAAAGATGGCATGTTCAAGGACGATTATGTCTTTGGTGGTGGCGATGACGAGTACGGTTTGTTTGATAATGTGGTTTCCCAGAGCTGACAAGTAGAGAAGGGATAAATTATTTTGGGTTCCAACTGGCAGATGACAAGAAAGTAGGGAGAAACGAAGGCAAATTCTCGACGTCGAAAGTGCATATGGCGCGCCCTCCCAGCAGTGGGGATTGAGGCAGCGACTGGCCGATCCGCGATTACGATGCTGTTTTTTTCCAGCTTATTTTGTCTCGTTTGTCTGGAGGCTCTTGTAACGAAGTTTTTTCTACTCGTCAAGTTCTTTTATTTATTGTACATACGAGTATTTTGATATTAGACTTTTTTATATATGGTTTAATCTAAAATACTACGATCGAATGAAGAGTTTGCGGTGTGTTAGCGTAAATGGTTAAATTAGCCAGGAATGCTCCGGCCAACCATAGTTTCCGAAAGAGCGTTAGAAAAGAGAAATACTCTTACCGCCATTGTTGGTAAATGCTGAATATTTAAGCACTCGGTATATTCTATGTACAGTTGATCTATATGATAAAATTTCTATATGCAAGTTTATAATTGCGTCCATATATATAGTGTCGAACCGCAATTAGCTATCAAAGTTCCAGTTGATTTTAAATCGACCCTCCGCCTCGTCTCCGAGTTTCTGGAACGCAGCCGGTGACAAGTCCAAACTTCCATAGCTGCATCCAGGGCATTTGTCTGTGATCTTGACTTTGACTGATTTCGATCCACGGTGAAGAGTAGCGTACTTTCCGCATGCAGGATTGCCATTGCTCATGCTTCCGAATGAATTGAATTGTTCCACGTTTAGAGCAGCAATCATGTCGTGTCGTTGTTGGTCCAACCACAGGCTCCAAGTCCTGTTGCATAATATGTTGCATCACCAGTAAACCCAGGATCCTTGCTAGGTGTAGAGGTAGACGGTTTAGGGGCGTGAGTAGGAGCTGACGATGTTTCGATATAGGCGGAGGTTTCAGCAGACGTCCTCGCAGCCGAGCTAAAAGTCTCGACAGACGAAGGCTCTTCAGAGCTCAGATATGAGCTCGAAAATATTGATTTTGGAGCAATTGAGCTTGCAGTCTCAACAGCAGAACTTGCCGGAGCAGTTGAAACTCCAAACAGGCTGGTAGATATTGGAGTCCCGTTGGGGTCAACTTCAACTTCGGCTCCTGCATAGACTGTCTGGGTAACGTGTACATATTCAATGGCAATATCTCGCTTGTGATTATGATGGTGTTCCATGCCAGCTGCCATACCGGCAAAAATGAGGGAGGAGATGAGCGTGTAGTACATGTTTATAGTAGTTTTGGCGTCGCTTGTAATAAAGGAATGTAGAAAAGAAGTTGTAGACTACTGATGAGAGGAACTAGATGGAATAAATCGCTCTTTAATAGCTGTAGAGGTGTTTGGTCTTTAATAAGGCTGTTAAACCGTGTTATCAGATTGGAAACAATGGGTCCGAATTAGGCGAATTGGCTGCCTAAAAGGGAAATGCCAGAAAACGCGACCGGTGAGATATTGTCGCCAGGCTGCGGAGACAACGGCTTGTGTGTGGTTTGACCAAGTATTTAAAGCTTTTATAGACTAAATGTATCATTCATTTTTTTATTTCAGTGCTTAAATCGTTCGGTTCGGTCCTGTTTTCTTATACGTCATCAGCCGCAAGGAAAGCGGCTAGTGTCTCAGGCAGATTTCCCTTTTTTCAACGGCGTAAAGGAATGCGAGACAAGTAATTCTATGACATCATTTGAAGATGAGCTTTTCGTGAATATATCTGTAATATTTGCATATTATTTGTATGGCCCAAACATGCATTGATTGACTGTCTGAAGAGATCTTTTGAAAACACCTACGCAATATATCGCTATGAATTGCATAAATGCCAGGTATACGTTGTGACATCACTGAATAAACAATGACGTACGTTTATCACAGCAATAATATGTTGTTTTGGTCCTCTAAAACCTGGTGATCATTATCGGTTATCTTATCCAAACAATTAATCTTACTCATGCACCAACTCAAACTGCCCAGCTGAGATGCCTTAAACACCAAAACAACAAACGCCTATGCTTTACTGTATTACTATCATTGCGCTTGACTTCCCATCTTTCTGCTACCGTTCTTATCTTCTTAGTTTGAATCCGTCTTTGATTGATTAACTTGGTTCTTCAACAACACCACAATACCCTGTACTATCGAGATATGTAGATTTAAGAATTTAAAAAACACAACGAATTGATTCACTAATTTTGCCTGTTAATTTTGTCACAGATCTGTCGTTAGATCTGTAAAACTTATATAATACTACATTTTTCAATATTTTGTCCAGTCACCCCTAAAAAATCCCTTAACGCTTTTTGTACTCGAAAGAGTTGCTTTTCGCTGATTCAATTATTCACTCCGTATAGCTTTAGAGACTCAGAGCAATTCGGTTCAACGCACTCAATGTGGCCAACATAGAGGCCCTTGAAACATCCTCGTGAATTCCAACACCCCACTGTTTAAAGGGCTTGGAGTTGTCGTTAAGTGTAACAAGAAACTCGATATAAGTTGCAGCTTTGACAGCAGATCCTTTACCGATGGCGTGTTCGTTATAGCTTTGGACTTCCAGACCAATTGAAAAGGCAGACTTGATGGCATCCGCAAATGAGGAAATCGGGCCATTTCCACTACCAGATATTTCCACTGGTTTGTTGTTATGAAGAACAGTTGCTGTGATGCGACGGACATTTTTCTGGGTAGGTTGTGAGAAGATCTCAAAGTCATCCAAGACATAAGGATGGTTAGTAGTATCTTCCTGCAAAAAGAATTCAGATTCAAACAGGTCGACAAGCTCTGTTGTCTTGAGCTCACGGCCTTTGAACTCAGCCTGGGTCTGAACAATGCGGGAAAAGGCTACTTGAAGACCACGAGGAAGATCCAGATCCAGGTTTCGGAGAATGATCCAGGCAGCGCCTCCTTTGCCGGACTGTGAGTTGACGCGAATGACGGCCTCATATGTTCGTCCAATATCAGTAGGATCCAGAGGCAGATATGGCATGCACCAGTGGGGTTCGTTTGATCCAGCTGCTTTTGCCTGTTCCACACTTGTATTTCGTCGAGAAAAGCCCTTCTTGATAGCGTCTTGATGAGAGCCAGAAAATGCACATACAACCAAAGACCCTCCATACGGTGCACGAGGATGCACGGGGATCTTGTTGCACCGTTCAACAATGTCGACGACCGATGTGATATCTGAAAAGTCCAAATTAGGGTGAACTCCCTGGGTGTACAAATTGAGCGCAAGGGTGACTAGATCGACATTTCCAGTCCGCTCGCCGTTTCCAAATAGGCAGCCTTCGACTCGATCAGCGCCGCCCATTTGAGCCAACTCCGCGGCCGCGACTGCGCATCCTCGGTCGTTGTGAGGATGAAGAGACACGCACACCTTCTCGCGTTCGGAGATTTTGGTGCTAAAGTACTCGATTTGGTCGGCATAGACGTTGGGCGTCGACATTTCAACAGTTGCCGGCAGGTTGAAAATAATGGGGACCTCTTCGGAGGCATTTCCCCAAGCAGCCTTTACGGCCTCGCATATTTCCAACGAAAGGTCGACGGGAGTATCCGAAAACGTCTCGGGAGAAAACTCCAGTGCCCACTGAGTGCCCTGCTGGCTCGGATCATCCACAGTAAGGCTGCGGACAAGCTTGATGCTTTTGACGGCCAGAGTCTTCGCTTCTTGGGCAGTCATGCCGAACACCACGTCACGGAACAGCGGCGAAACTGCAAGATAAACATGTACAATTGCCTTAGAGGCGCCACGGACAGATTCGACAGTCCTTCGGATGAGTTCCTCGCGGCACGGGGTCAAAACCTGGATCCAGACATCGTCCGGGGCGGTTTCCACGGCATGTCGGGTGAAATCAAAGTCGACTTGCGAAGCGCTCGGAAACGACACCTCGATCTCCTTGTAGCCGATTTCGACTAGTTTGCTAAAATACTCCTTTTTTTCCTCTACCGACATGGGATCAGGCAGACTCTGGTTGCCGTCTCGGAGATCAGTGCTGAGCCATCTAGGCGGTTTGTCCAGTGTTTTAGACGGCCATGTGCGTTGTGGGAAATCCAAAGGCTGGAATTTCTTGTACTTGACCGAGGGATCTTTGAGCATTGGCATTTTGGATATGCGAAGAAGATGGTAAGAAGGAATAAATTAAGTGAGTCAATTTTTTGGTATTTTTTTCGAGGGGAAGCGCACGGCTGTGCAATGAGTAATCGGGGGGTGAAAAGCGGTGATGGAGCGTGAAAGATGTTTAAACTTGTTAGAGAAGTTATAGAGGTGTTATAGATGTCTATAGTTTTATACAGATGCATTTTTTGCTAGATATGTTGTCTTGTGGTGGTTGTGGGCAAATCTCCAGTAGTCCTGCTAAACTCACATGTCTCACTCAACTCGCACGGTATTTCAACTTGCATTTTAGATATAGTCAACGATTTATGAAATTCGAGTAGTAAAAATATATATAAATAGATTATACGAAATGAGAATTCCAGTAAATCAAGATGCTTTAAATGGAAAGTATCGGAGATAAGTGTGCTCTTATGACTAGCCGCAGTGCCGCACATGGCTACATTTGAATAGATAGCTAAACAACCAAACCAAACGGAACAGCCAAACTAGTCCCTCAATCAGTTGCCAGTTTCATCTACATAGACTAAATAGTCGTCTCCTTCTAGGCTCCATCGGTGTTCATTAAAATCAGGCGGTTTTCTCCAATGAGATACAGCCCCACCACCCCCACCCTATGTAGATTAGCAATTGTCCACCATTCCGTTCATCTTGACCTAAACATCTCTTTTTCCTAATCGGAGGGTCAACTGATAATGCAAATATCCGATAAACCGCGCTTGGAGCTCGAAGCCCTGGCGGCCATCAGCACCGTCCAGGACATCCAAATCTCCCCCGATGGCAAACTCGTCGTATATGAGGTGGCGCCAGCAACAAAAGCTGGTGAACATCCCGTCTCCGCATTGTGGATTGCTGAATTTAATGAACGGTGTTCTGCTAGACAATTGACCTCTGGCCTTTATAATGACTCGGGCCCTCAATGGTCTCCGGACGGAAAGACAATTGCGTTTACGTCGGACCGCGCAAAGGCAGGCGAGTCCTCAGCCGTTTATTTGATTTCTCCTACTGGAGGCGAAGCATATGCGATAACTGACACTTCGTTGAAGAAAAGTATTAGTTCAATTGCTTGGAGTCCTACCGGCAGGCATATCGCTTTTACTAGTGCCGATGAAAAGACGCCTGAGAAGCAGAAGAAAGAGGACGAAAAGGACGATGCTTATGAATATGGCGAGGAATGGGACTACGAAAGATTACGCTCCGTTCATGTAGGTACTCGGCAGGTGGAGACCTTGGTCAAGCTCGATCGGCACGTTAGCGAGTTTGCATGGAACGCCGAATCTGATAAATTGATAGTGACAATTCACGAAACGCCAGACTTGAATTCTGCTAGCTACAATGGTGTTGATGTCGCCATTTACGATACTTTAACTCGGAAACTCAGGAATATTGTTCATATCCCAGGCGCAGCCGATTCTCTCGTTTGGTCAGAAGAGGATCTTGTCTACTTCCAGGCAGGTGTCACTATATCAGGTAGCAACACCTCTCAGGCTCTGTATAAGCTGAGCTTGTCGTCATTACAGTACGAGAAATATCTGTTTGGAGACACTGACTGTCTCAGTGGTTTCAAACAGCAAGGATCTGAAGTCGTTGCAAAGGTACTTTCCGGTTTATACGACGAGCTTTATCTTATCTCTGATGAGCCAAAATTACTGTACCGTGAGCTCTGTCAAACTTCTGCCTACGGTATCCGGGTCGTTGGAGAGAATATATTGGTTGCTTTGGCCAAAAGCGATGCATCAACTGCTACAGAGGTATATTCCTTCTTCGCTGGTTCGGAAATTGTTCCTCTGTCGGACCATAATTCGGCTATATCTGCACTAAATATTGCCAACGGGAGACCCATATATGCCAAGTCGTCAGACGGATACGATGTTGATGGAGTAGTGGTCACTCCCAAATCCGCTCATGGTCCTTTGCCTACTTGCGTGATAGTCCATGGAGGGCCATACAGCCGCGTTTCTATTAGATTCGAGCTTGCTTTGCTTAGGTGTGACGTTGCGGTCTTGGCTTCAGCCGGCTACGCTGTTGTATTGCCCAACTACCGGGGTGGTTCGTCTCATGGCGAGACTCACGCAGCATTCGCTAGAGGCCAAATGGGAACCGTTGATTACTCAGATGTGATTGCAATTGTGAAGCAGGCAGTTAGTGAAGGTGTGGCCGATAAGAGCAAAGTGGTCATTGGAGGATGGTCGCAAGGAGGATTCATGTCGTATCTTGCATCAACGAGAGACGAATTTGAGTTCCGCGGAGCGATATGTGGAGCTGGAGTGACAGACTGGGACATGCTTACCATGACATCGGATCTGCCGTCTTACGAAGCAGAATTATCTGGTGGTGCTCCATGGGACGTGGGTGGAGAAAATCTGAAAAACACAGCAGGAAGACATGGTAGTGCTATCTGGCACATGAGCAATGTTCGAATTCCAATCCTCATTCTACATGGTGAAAAGGATGTTCGAGTGCCGCTCACGCAAGCAGTTGCGTTTTATCGTGGATGCAAGGCTCGGGGAGTGCCAATCAAGATGATCGTCTATCCTCGAGAACCTCACGGTGTGAATGAGCGCAAGCACGTTATTGATATTTGGAAACGTATTCTGAAATTTTGCGATGAGCGTCTGGCTTAATGATTGAATGAAAGGAAGGTAGTCGTTGTCTCTCGGTTGAGAAAGACAGTTAGTACATCTGTACACTTGTGTTCTTACTGAGTTATTGTTTCATTGTTCATTCGGGACAGTTTAGAAGAGTAATAATTCAAAATGATCAGATATATAGTGGAATAACGGAAAGAAACTTAGATGGTATATATTTCCTGTTTAGGTATTTATGTCCGATGGTCACGTGGCCTGAAAAAGCCCTCCAGAATTTCAGCTTTGACGGCCTTAACAACACATAGAACACATTTTAATCGTTCTTTTAATCAACGTCTGTTCACTAGTTGAAGCCTGCTGTTCATCTTCTGTTTATTGAGAATTCAGCTCAATCAGCTTACAGAAGGCCATTTTATAGCTATTTTATCCGCATATTCCCGCTATTTGAACTCAGAAGTCGCTAAACTTCCGCATATATAGCCTAAAACAAAGTCATCATGGCTCCTAGAAGAGTGAAAAATGTTTCTATTTCACGGCCAGTCGTGTATGGAAACGAGGCAGTTCCGTTAACTCCGGAAGAAAAGGCAGATAGCAGGAAAAACATCCCCGAAGACCACAGCCATCGCTGGACGATATTCCTACGGGACGCTACGGATCCTAGTGCGAAGCTGGATTATTTTATCAAAAAAGTCGTATTTAAACTGCATGATACATATGCGCAGCCGTCGCGGTCGATCGAGCAGGCTCCGTTTGAAGTCACCGAGACGGGCTGGGGTGAGTTTGAGATATCCATGAAGGTGTTTTTTGCTCCGCAGGCCAGTGAGAAGAATATCACGTTGTATCATCAGTTGAAGTTGCATCCGTATGGCGTCGCGCCAGGTGAACAGGTGACTCCAGAACCTGTCGATAGCTATGTTTACGATGAAATTGTATTCAACGAGCCTACGGAGAGTATGTTTGAGATTCTCACGAGTAAACCTGGAGCATTACTTCCGTTGAGGACGGATGAAACGCATAAATATACGCAGCAGGCAGAGAATGAGGAGTTGGATCGTCTTTCTAAGGCGATGGAGAATGTGTTTCAGCAGGTGCAAAAAACAAAAGAGCAGATTAAGAAGCTTGAACAGGAGGCCGGGATGGCCACGGGAACGTCTGCGGTTGTTAGTTGAGGTGTAATATGGTGTGGTGTTGCGTGGATCTAGATCACTGATATTAGTACGGATCTGCTTTTATTCTATGGATCTACGAATATTAGTATTGATCTACGATATTACGAAACCCACTGGTATTACTATGGATCTATTGGTATTGCCATCACATTCTAAAGTCACGTGTTCGTTCTCTAATACGATTGCAGTTATTTTGTTATGGATCTGGAACTGATGCTTAATCGTTGGTTTTACGCCTATTGGCTAATATCACCCCTACTTGTTACTCTATGGTCATCTCCTATATATCGATGTTTCATCATCGTTATATTGCTATCTATCACCGTCACCTATTATATTACTCTATATCGCTACTCTAGTGCCATTATCTATTTTGAGTCGACGATCTTAGTGCCAGATAGGATAAGATCGCTTAACACTAAACCTTAACACTAATACCAACATCAAAACTACCACCAATACTCTCCAATCTCTTCAAACCATTCCTCTTTAAACCTCACTAATTTCCATTTCATTTCTCCTTTTAAAATATGCAAATTCCACTCATTTCTCTCCAATCTCTCTTCATTATCTAATCCGATCCCATGTTTACCCGGCCATTTTACCAACATTTAACACCTGGCATCAAACCATCAACACCAGCCAACTACCATGGAACAAGTGAACGAGCTGAAAACAAAGTACAGTCAGTACTCCAGGCTATACCAGGTGTATCTGGATAAAAGCGTGCCGCACGTGGTCGAGCGCTGGATCTCCTTTGGCGTGCTGCTGGTGCTTTTTATGTGCAGAATCATTCTGGCGGAAGGCTGGTATATCGTATGTTATACGCTCTTCATTTATTTGCTGAATCTGCTTCTGGGGTTTTTGCAGCCCAAGTTCGATCCGTCGTTAGAGCAGGAGCTCAGGGACGCCGACTTGGAGGAGGGCGAGAGCAGTCTGCCGACGACTGAGAATACTGGAGAATCGTCGTCGTCGGCGTCTGAGGAGTTTCGGCCCTTTATCAGGCGTCTTCCCGAGTTCAAGTTCTGGTACTATGCTACACGGTCCACTCTGTTTGCGCTGTCGGCAACGATGTTTTCCATATTCGATATTCCTGTGTTCTGGCCCATTCTTCTGATATATTTCATTCTACTCTTCACAATGACCATGAGACGGCAAATTCAGCATATGATAAAATACAGGTATCTGCCGTTTGATTTGGGCAAGGCTCGATATGGTCATTAGGCTCTGGGCTATTTGCATTCGTGCTGGGCATACTACTAAACTGAAAAAATACCTGTAAATGAAATAAAAATTACGACAGACTGTGCAGCGCTGTAACGGATACCACGTGACGGTTGTGCAGCAGTACTGTTGACGATTAATACGTGACGGCACATTAAATCACTTTGGTGCAAGTTGACTAAAACAATAATAGAGCATTCTGTGGCGCTTGGTGTCTACTTGAGAGCTTAACTAGAAATACAAATATAATAGCGACGGGATAAAAGAAAGGTGTTATTTCATCTGATAATGCTTCTAAACATTTGCAACGGGGCAGGCGATAATCTAATCCTTTGACTCCTCGTCCCACACATATTCCGGTAGCGGATGCTTATCGACGTGACTCAGAGATCCTGCAAACATCCTTTGACATACGTTGATAATTCTTGACCAGCATACAAAGCTGAATATCCAGTTTCGTAGCGTTATGGCCCACTGTGACTGAGGAGCCATCATACTGGCGAACCCTGCTGGAGTCTTCTGCATTTCGTCGATAAACGGTCGCATTCGGCTTTCATAGCCCTCGAGCCCCTCTTCAATATTCCCCTGATGTTTGGAAACTTCTCCAGCAAGAACATAGCCGCCAGCCAGGGCTAGACTTGTACCTGCCCCCGCTGCACCGCCGTATCCCGCGTCGCCAACCAAGACAAAGCGCCCTTTGTGTAGGCGAGGAACCTTCACTTTGACGATTTCGCCGGCGTAAAAATCAGGCGATTCCATCATACCATTGAGAATTTCGTCGACTTTCCAGCCGGCTCCTCGATAGGTGGCGGCCACGAAGCTCTTCAGTTGGTCAGTCCCCTGTTTCGAAGCTTCCAAAAAAGCCGTAACGACCGACTCATCTGGTGAGTTTGCGCCACCTGGATAGAATCTTATCATCGTTGCCAGTGTTCTATTTGAAGCATCGGGGCCAATTGCAGTAAACCGACCTCCAGGTGCACTGTAGAACTGTCCGCCTGTATTTCCCTGCATGAGGTCCTGCTTGATATTGAAATATGCAGCCCAGCTGTTCATCGACGTTATGTGATCCCGGACGTCGCAGTTGAGTCCAATGGCACGGGTTCTTGATGAAGCACTGTCGCACGCTGCTACGAGATCATAATCAGAAGTAGGATAGCCGTTTAGGAACTTCACAGTGATAGGGCCGTCTGATCCTTCATCTTGAGTCATTGACACTACTTGCTCCCCAAACACGTACTTTATGTTCCTGTTCTCGCTGGTCATGTCGTACAGAATCTGTGACAAGTTGCCCCGCAATATTTCAAATTCAGAGACCAATGTCTGCTGAGCAGCATTTCCCGATTTCCGTATGGTTCCATACGGTCGGTCGTTTTCTGCCACAATGCTGATCCCATCTATAGATGAGGTTTTTGGTCGAACAGCCCTCTCCATGCCAGGCATCTTGCGCATCGCAGTTACGCCTATAGTACGAATGTCTACAGTCTGGCCATTTGTGCGAAGATGTAGAAACCGCTCAATGACGGTGACAGATGCGCCAGCCCTGGCAAACCAGTATGCGGTCGCTGGTCCTGCGATGGAGGCCCCGACGACGAGAACTCTTAGGCGGGCCATGTTCTGAAGCTCGCAATTGAACCTATGCTCGAAATGGAGCTTATTGAATGCAACTTCAAGTATCCTAAGTTACTCCGTTTGTTGTCTTATACGCATCTCCTAGCTCTGGCTCATATGCTGGTATTGGCCCCCACATTAACGGAGAGCCGACCCGGGAGCCCGACGGCCATCGTGGGTATTCAGCAAAGGAATCACGATTTAATGACGGTGAATGTAGAAGGTGTAAATGGTAGAAATAATACTTTACATGTCGAATAGTCTAAATGGTATAAAATTTGTGGGTTACACGTTAATAATTACGCTATCGTATTGCAGATATGGCTTGGAAAACAGTCAAGGAAAACATATAAGCCGATCTTTTAAAATGAAAAAGGCACTTTTAAAATTTATATTTTTTTCACAGATTTTATTTACATCTAGCAGACATCTGCACTTTCTAGAAAAGTGTATAAATAGGAAAAGATAAAGTTGAGAAGAGTTCTAAGTCATAAGTGTTAAGCAATGTCCAACCAGACAAGAGCAAGTTCTAGATTAAGATAATAAATGCATCGCATATGATGCTCGTATAAATAAAGCATTCAAGGCGTTTTCTGTCGTTTCAAGCGTATTTTCTGTCGTTCGGGCGGCTATGCTGCCACCGACACAATTCCGTTCTCAAACGGCGATGCATCCTCCTCGTCTACAGAAACAGACGATACTCGTACCTCGTCGTAATCAAGCGATGGAATCTCTCTCGCTTGCTTATGCATTGGTTCAGGCTGTCGAGGAACATCATCCATGTTCTTATGCAGAAACGTCACTTCATAAAACTCGTCAATGATGTCGGCATTGTCGTCAGCATCGTCTTCGTGATATTCCGTAAAGGAGTCTGAGTCCGAATCCGACTCGGTATCCGAGTAATGTGACTCATCGTCTTCCATGGTATCATCATCATCGTATTCATGCACATATCCGGTATCAAAGTCATCGGCTCGTTGAATTTCAGGTTCGACAAAAGAGACCGACTTGGCCGGGGGCTGTCGGATTTGACGCAGTTGCTTTTCCCTCTGTGCCGAGATGTCGTCCATGATATTATCAAGGAAGTTGGCGTGAGACACGAGAATTCGCAGGTCATGGTCGGGCCTACTGGCCTCGCGGGTCAGCTTGGACCTTGCACGAGCCGCCAACATGTAAGAATCGGCAAGTCTATTGCTCGACAACATTGTTGGAGTAAGAATAGATAGTTTGTTTGTTCGAGAGTTGGGCGCCACGAAGATTGAAATATAAGTGGCTCGGGGTACCGGGGGTCCGGAACCAGGAATGAAGTTTGCCGCCGGGATAATAAGCGCTGAAGTTGAGCAACCAAAAAGTAAGAAAGAGTATCAAGAATATATCAAGACTAGATCTGTTTGATAGCAGCACTTGATAAGAGGGTCTTCACTATAATATATATTTGCATTTCCGTTAGTGGTGCCACTTATATATGTATTTAATTCTGGCCTGATGACTAACGTACGGATGGTTTGTAACCCCGAACACGCAACTCCGAACCCTCCGCTTTGTCCGCTTACAAAGCGCTACATCCGCGATGGAACCGGGCTGCGCCAGGGGTCCTAAAAAACAAAAAGAAGTTGAACCGATGTGTTAGTTTTAGACACAGTCTTATGCTAAACAAGTATTTATCGTAGTTTTCAATGGCTTTTCGTTGAATTTCTGTCTTGGTTTTGTTGTCTCCGTGTTGATCGGCACGGTTCAAAGATTCGTCCGGCGTGCGGCTCAGGCGCAACGGTTTGTCCGTTCAAGGAGACGGCTGACACATCTCGGACTCTCGGTGGATTTTTTTTTGCGGCGGAAATAAAGAGTCCGAAGGGACATGGCGATTCGGCAGTTTGACGATATTGGCCGATAGTCAATGATCTTTGGATATTTCGTGCTAGTCGGAGATAGCAACGATATGCTCCTGTGATATTATCCTTTTAGTTTCTCTATTTCTATAGTTTTGTCGTTGTTTCTACTTGGCTCCTTCCCTTTTCGGACAAGTATTAGTCAAGGTTGCAGCAACTTTGTCATATTCTTCTTCCTCTTCTCGATTAATAATTGAAGATTGGTGTTCTTCTCCGTTCTTCCAAACCACTACAATCAGTAACCCCGAAGTGATAAGGCATTATGAATAGCAGAATACATATTTAAGTTTTAAGTGTTTAATATGGACATATATTATCGTTTAATCAGGTTTGTGCTGTTGCGAACGCTTCGTAATGGCGGAGCAAAATGTGGCACGTGATCCCGCTGACATAAGCGCTCTCTCCGCAAATTGATTCAGCCTACCGGCTGTGATTATTAGCACGCTGATCGGAGCGGACTGCGAAGTGGCACTGTTACTGATAAACGTTGTAGATAGTGTATGAACCAGAATTAAATAGCAATTGATGGGCCTAATTGGCGAGAATAGTGGTCTTATGTACGTATTAGTCGAGCAATTGCTAAAATACTACTTCTAAACCATTCTTATCGAACCAATTGGTTCGGAACTGTATCCTGAAGTCAATTAATATTTAAACTGTCGTATTTTAATTTTACAAAACTGCTACACTCTTTAGCCGCAGAGGCTGAGCAAGTTTCTGCATGGAAAAGTTGTCAGTGGGTTAGGGTGCGCGTGAATATCGCTTATGTAAGCGGGTTTCCTAACTAGGAATAAGGTACAAGTTAACTCAGGGGTTTAGCTTAGCGATGCCAAAGTTAATCTGAAGCGAAAGTTAAGTTAAGTTAGTTGGACGGTATGCGCATGCGGAGTTGGTTCTATGCCTAGGAGTATGCGGTGCAGCGTTTTGACATGTACACTGTGATATTGGTGTTATTCACAGCAGCCTGGTTGAAGGGTGATAACTTTTCTAACATATCGCACTGGATCCTTTTGCATTGAATTCCATAATATACGCATGTCTATTCCATTCTCGATAAGCAGCTCCTCGCCATTTTGCGTCCCAAACCGTCGCACGGCACCCCTGCCCGTCGCTATGACACCGTTGTTTGTTGTTTGCCCGTCACCCCAGCAACGGACCTTCCTATTTTGTCAATTCATCAACATACACAAAACCAAACGCCCATTGCATCCCCAAATATCACCCACCAACCAACCTGCCGGTGAATTAGAGCATTTGCTTGGACGGCGGAATGGCCAGCATCAATGATGAGAACTATCAGGCTATGATGGCGCAGCAGCAGTCCCGGCCAGGCAAAGTTGCAGCGCTAATGGCCAAGCGGCCAGCCAACGCTGGGCAACGACGGGCCTTCCAAAATATCACTAATACCGCTAATGAGCATCGGGCTGTCAAGCATAATAAAACACTGTATGAGCATCACACTGTGAGTTCGAAAACCATCGATATATACGAGGATGACGTCGGTGAGGACAGCCAGGAGAAGCACAGTATCGACGAAGAGACCGAGGAAGAGGTCATGGATGACGACGACGACTCTTCTGATAGAGTCGAGCAGCAATTCTGGAATCCGCGGGCTCACGATGTGCAGGAATTGGCTCAGGCCGAGGCAAAGTACGTCAACCGCCCGGGCATCTGGGACGACGACGACGAAGATACCCACGACATATCGATGGTTTCCGAGTACGGCGTGGAGATTTTCCAGTACATGCGGGAACTCGAGATCGATATGCTTCCGTCGGCCGGCTACATGGACCGGCACGAGGAGCTGCACTGGGGAATGCGAAAGGTGCTGCTGGACTGGATTGTTCAGGTCCATTCTCGGTTCCATTTGCTTCCCGAAACGCTGTTTCTCGCCGTCAATTACATGGACCGGTTTCTGACAATCAAATCGAACGTTTCTACCAACAAGCTGCAGCTCGTGGGTGCCGTGGCTCTTTTCATTGCTGCTAAATACGAGGAAATCAACTGCCCCAGTGTGTCGGAAATGGTATATATGGTTGAAAACTACTTCTCATCCAGTCAGATCCTCAAGGCCGAGCAGTATATGATCAATCTGCTTGAGTTTCGGCTGGGCTGGCCGGGCCCGATGTCATTTCTTAGACGCACGTCCAAGGCCGATTACTACGAACTGGAGATACGCACCTTGGCCAAGTACCTGCTGGAAATCACCATCATGGATGAAGACTTTATTGCATGCCCTGCAAGTTATTTGGCTGCCTGTTCGTACTGTATGTCGAGGATTTTGCTGGAAAGAACCCCCAGCTGGTCAGATGCTCATGTGTTCTTCTCTGGATATACCTTCAATCAGCTTCGACCTGCTCTAAGGATTCTATGGGCAGCATGCAAAGACCCCGAGACCCATCACAAGTCTATATATGAGAAGTACCAGGATCGACGATTCCGCATGTCTTCTGTGTATGTGGCTCAATATGTGAATGAGCGTAACGGGGAGATTCCGGAGGCATTGTTATGACAGGACATACAATACACATTGGATAATAGGATATAGCATTGCAGACAAAAAGAAAGAATCATTGTACTGTGTGAGATAGAACGGGTGGTAATAGTTTCTGGATTGATTTCAGCATTGGTACCGTGTAGTAATTGCCGGTTTCGATCTTTAAATGATCCTTTTGGTATTTAAATGATCGCCTTGATACCTGAATGAGTTTATTGATATTTAAATGGCCATTTTCATATCGAAATTTTCGTCTTGTCATCTAAATGACTTCACTCGTATAAATATCAGCTCACCAACACCGGCAACACCAGCAACACTACCACTTTAGCATACACCCTTATCTCACTTTTTTTTACATATATCCCTGCCTTGCTTTCGGATTCATCCCTCTTAATTCCCCGAGCTTCTTCTCTCACCTACTTGTGTTTTGTGATTTTGCCGAGTTTCGGCGACTTCGGACTCCATTGTTATTTCCGACCTAGCTTATCTCCGTGTATCCAACATTTGACAATTGCAAACTTTCCATCCGTAAAACTCCAATGCAACTTACTGAATACGATGAGCGACTCCAGCGGTTGCTGCAAGTACAACCTATAATAGATACCCACAATGATATGCCGTTTTTGATCCGCGTAAAGACTCACAATGAGATCTACGATAAGACTCAACTGCCGCTGGAATTCGGCCTGCCGTCTCATACAGATATCCCGAAACTGCGTAAAGGCGGTATCGGAGCGCAGTTCTGGTCCGTGTTTATATTTTGCCCGAATCCCGACGGCCTTTGCAATGATTTCAATATCCCTAATGCTGCCGTAAGGGATACCTTGGAGCAGATCGACGTCACCAAACGCTTGGTGGATTTTTATCCCGATGTGTTTGAAATGGCTTATACACATGACCAGGCTGTAGCTGCCTATAAGAAAGGCAAAATCGCCTCGATGATCGGTGTCGAAGGACTTCATCAGGTCGATACCTCCACGGCCGTTATCCGACAGTATTATGACCTTGGCGTCCGTTACATTACTTTGACGCACAATTGCAATAATCCATTTGCTACTGCTGCTAGTAACGTGGCAGCCGGTCAGGAAGATAAGGGACTGACTGACTACGGACGCCAGGCCGTTGCTGAGATGAACCGACTGGGCATGCTCGTGGACCTTTCGCACGTCAGCCATAACACTATGAGAGATGTGCTGAAAATCACCAAGGCTCCGGTAATTTTCAGCCATTCCTCGGCCTATACGCTGTCAGACCACCTGAGAAATGTCCCTGATGACGTCCTTTTGGAGGTGAAGAAGAACGGAGGAGTTGTTCAGGTCAACTTCTATCCGGGATTTATTCGCCAAAACGACAAGCCCGAAGACCAGCCTGTAACTATTGAGGATGCTGCTGATCATATTGAGCATATTGCCAAGGTCGCAGGCTGGCAGGCGGTTGGTTTTGGTGCCGATTTCGATGGAGTCGAGTCCACTGCTGTAGGACTGGAAGATGTATCCAAGTACCCCGACCTCGTCAAGCTGCTCATGAAAAGAGGCGCTACTGATGAGCAGTTGATTGGTCTTATGGGTGCCAATGTAATGCGGGTGTGGAAACAGAATGAGGAGGTTGCAGCAACGATTAAGTCGCTTCCTGCTGAGAAAGAATGGCAAGACCGGAAGTGGGGATTCGGAGAGAGTGTTCTAAGCTATGTGAATAATATTAAGAGCTGATATAGAAAATATGGATGCGATGCTAGGAGCGCATATCATGGTGTCGTGTTGTACGTCAGCTTACTGGTCGGCCAAAGAAGTGTATTTTACGGCCAAAATAGCAGATGTCTAGCGAAAAAATATATTGCCATTGATATACAGAAAATACAGCCTGAACCAACGGAGATAAAAGATTCCGCTGGTGGCCGCTTTGTTGGTCACGTGATACCGCTTTCCCAGTTACGCTGTAAAAAAACAAGGCGGCCCTCGTGAAGCTATGTGGAATCACGGTAAAACTCCGCTCGACGATATTTACTTAGACGATAACCCCAGTTTCACGATACTTAAATGGGCGTGAAATCACTGAGCATACATCCAACACGGTCTCACTTCAACGATAAGATTCGTTAAAGTGGGGTTTTCCTGTCAAGTCTTGGCGCAAGCCTGAGCCTTCCCTATTAATGAGATAGTGTAGCCTGGTAAAAGGCCACTTTTTACCAAAGAAAAAGATAGATGAAGGTAGATAAAGTGCTATCGCGACTCTACTCCAAGAAACCCAAGTATGTCGACGGTCTTTGTAAATGGCCCGTCATGCTTCAGAAACGATCCATTTCCAAGTGGCCCTCCAATATCCCTCTGAAGCGAAGCCTCCACGGCCTTTCTAAGTGGCCCATCATCCCTCTGAAACGAAACTTCCACAGCCTTTCTGAATGGCCTCCCCTCATCCCGCTAGAGCGAATTGGCGCAAAATCATGGCCCAGTTACATCTTTGTGTTTCAACTAGAGGATAACTATGATTTGGAAAAAATTGCCAACGTACTCCGAAAAGGCTATGCAGCTGCACAAGCCCGCCTTCCCGTCATGGCGGGTGAAGCCGTCCCAGACCCCGAAGCGAATCAGGCTGGTGTGTTGAAGCTGCAGCTCCTACCTAAAGGTGAGATGCGCGACATTGTTGTCAAGGACTTGCGTGAGGATAGCGCCTTTCCCGTGTCCTATGCAGACCTCAAGGCCAGGTCTTTCCCTGTGTCTTTCTTTGATGAGGACCAGCTTTGTCGACGCCCGGTCTTTCCTGAACCAGGTCAGCGCTTGCCCACCTCACTCCCTCAAGCGAACTTCATCAAGGGCGGTCTCATTTTGAGTTGGTCCGTCTTGCACGTCGTCGGGGACGGCACCTCATATAAGATCTGGACTGACGTTTGGGCAGAGGAGTGTCGACGCGCTCAGGGAATAGAGATCACAACCCCGATCCAGCTTGACGAGGCAATGGTCGAAGATCGCGAGCAAGTCATGAAGCCCTCTGGCCAGAACAAAGGTCTGATAGAGGACCACCCTGAGTACACCCTTCTCCCCTTCTCGCCAGAAGACGTCCCTCCCAAAATGAAGGCTCGTAATCATCGAGCTCAGGCATTCTACTTGTCTCCCGAATCATTGACTGCACTGAAGGCTGATGCGTCCGTGGAGAATGCATCCGAGCCGGCTGACATCAAGTGGATTTCTACCAACGATGCCTTATCAAGTCTGATATGGCGTACTGTCATGGCGGTGCATAATCCCTTGGATTCTCTCGAAGGTGATCCAGTGTCCGTTTACAGTATTGCCGTTGATGGCCGTCGGCGAACAAATCCGCCCATCCACCCCGCTACCTTGGGCTGCTTCCTAGAGTGGGCGGCTCCCTCGGCTCCCATCCGCAAGATCCTCGACCCAGCAACTACCTTAGCAGACCTGGCTGTCATTGTGCGCCAATCGGTCCTCCGTGCAGATGACAACTTTACCGACGATATCACAACGCTTATTGGCAAACTCGACGACGTGAGCAGGCTTGTGCCCACCGCCTTCTTGGATGCTCCTGGCAATAACTGTATCAAAACATCATGGTTCAATTTTCCATTGTACGACATAGAATGGGGTAGTTTGCTTGGACACAGGGTTCAAGCGGTGCGAACTGTAAGCACTGGTCTTTTGAACGGAGGACAAGTCACGCTGCCACGCCTTGCCAACGGCGGCGTAGAAATCGTGTTTGGCGTATTTGAGAGCTGTCTCGACAAGCTTTTGGCGGACCCGGTTTTGAGGAAATATGCTGAACCAATCATTTGAATGGCGTGTTATCGTCATTTAGTAGTCATTGAATGCTCATTTGGTACTCCATTGAATACTTTGAGCACTCCATTGAGTATTCGCTGAACACTCATTTAGTATTGAACGGCCAATGAGCTCTCATCGAGCTCTAATTTTGTATTTACCGTTAGTTTATATAGGAAACATGGGCGCTAATTAGCGCTCTGTTCGGGCGTTTCATGCACGTGATCTCATCACCTAACCCTGGCTATTTTTTTAAATGCACGTGACCCCTCTACCATCCAAAATTTTCCTCATTGTTTCTTGTTCTTACTTCATATAGCTCTATTTATCATGCTGAGAAGACAGTTTATGCGGTTGAGCCCTCTGGCTTTTAACAGTCTTCGTGTACAAAGCAGTCCAGCGATCAAGGCGATGGCTCCTGTGGCATTGCGTACCTTCTCGGCGTATTCGCCTAGCTTCAGGAGCGCTCTTAATGCTGCTGATAGCCAGCTCGTTGGAGCACTCAAGACGGAAATCGAGATTGAAACATCTGATTCCAATGAGAGTCTTGTCAAGCCGGCAGGTCTGGACAAATTTCTGGCCGACAGCGGGTTTGAGGTGATTGAGAAGGACGGATATGATGATGTGCAGCTTGTCAAGAAGAACGGAGGAGAAACGATTCATGTTTTTTTCAGTGTTTCCGACGTTACTGACAGTGATTTGGAAAGCTCAGAGTTTGAAGAGAATGAGCAGGTTGAACAGGATGGAGAAGACTTGGCTGGAGAGACTGTGCTTAGGCTTAACATTGTAATTGAAAAGGAGTCTGGCAAGGCTCTTGGGTTCGAAGCTATTGCTCAGGACGATTTCATTCTGGTGGAATCTATCACACCTTATGATAGTGCAGAGCTTGCACTTTCAGAAGCAGCCGAAGCTGATTATAAGCGAAGAGCGCTTTATCAGGGGCCTCCGTTTACGTTTTTGGACGAAAATGTCCAGACTGCAGTCGATTCTTACCTAGAAGCACGAGATATCGATTCTAGCTTGTCGCATTTCATTGTGGAATATGCGTCTTACCGAGAGAATGTGGAATATACTCGATGGTTGGAGAAGTTTAAGAATGTAGTTGAGAATTGAGGGGAGTTAGGTGTTGAGGATAGGAGAAATGTACATAGAGAATAGGAAGAGCTTTGGCTAAGAAAATGAAATAAATCGATAAAAAGTAGTCGATAAGCCAAAGAAGTTGATCTTTTCGCAAAACAAGTTATTTAGGAGCCGAAGTCTTTGGAATTTCAGAAATCAATCGCAAGTAAACCCTTCAGATATTCAGAAATCAACAACAAATGAGAGCTCAAATAACATACCAAACAACTGAAACCTCAGATAACATACCAAACAACTGAAATCCTTTATTAGATGTACATAAATCTCATTCATCGTCCACCCTCAATTTCACTTCCTATGCCTTCTTGTTCTTCTTCAAATGATGCGGAGGAATCCAGCTTTCATCGTACTTCTTTCCATTGGCACTGGCAACAGCAGCCTTGCTCTTATAAGGAGGAATCTTTTCCTGCTTCTTGGGGCCGAGTTTCTCATCAATTAGCGGAACAACGAGCTTGGAAGACAACAAATATCCGCCGAAAATGGCAGTGGCACCAATAATAACCTGTACAAACAGCAGCTTGGGGTCCCAGTTGCTGACGGGAGCGTCTTCGACCAAAATGGGGAATTTCGACAGTGTCACGCCGACAATTTCGTCATTGTACGAGAAAAACAGCGTAAAGGCCAGGTCAAACGCCTTTGGCGGCAATGCCAGTCGAATAGCATGGTCGACATCGGCCGTTTTGCCAGCAGCGATCTCCACGGGGCTGATTGACGTGGTCGTCAGATTCGCATAGGCGGTGTCCGGCAGCTTCTTGTCGAAAATGGCGCCTGCATAGCCAGCAACAACCAGCGGCTGCGACTCGCCATTGGTAATATGGAACTTGACAGGGACTTCCTCTTCGTTGACGATTGTCACTTCGCCTTCAGTGGTATAAGGACGATCGACAAAGGTGATCTTAACGTCCAGCTTACTGATTGCAGAAGTAGATTCTGAATCGGCAGCAACGACGGCCGAGGCCAGAAGAGCCGTAAGAACCGAGTGAAGAAACTTCATGATGCTAAGTTTTGGGGGTCTTTGGACTTGAAGATAACTGAGGTGTTAAAAGTAGCAGAGGTGAAATTTGGGGGGTAGATATGAGCACGGCTTGTATGCCTAATCTGGACAGAGCACGACTGATACTTTTACTGATACAACCTGCGAGCTGACAGTTGATGAAATTGTAGTATTTTTTTTTATTTGACCCGTATTATCGTATTTCTCACTAGTTTTACATACGTTTTATTACTATCAGACTCCTCTTTCTGCTTGTATGTTTGCCGGCATTCCGTTAAACAGCCAGTTTTCCACCTCTTAACATCATTAGCATCCATGAAGTTCACCGTCGAGTTCTCCGGAGGCCTCGAGGCATATTTCGGAGGTCAGCAGAAGTCTCAGATGGATCTTCCTAGAAGTACGACTGTCAAAGCTTTGCTGGAAGCTCTGAAAAACAAGGCTTCACGGCCGGAGATGCTGATCCAAGACGGGTTGGTGAGACCCGGGGTTCTAGTACTAATAAACGACCAAGACTGGGAATTAGTAGGAGAAGAAGAGTATGTTATTCAAGAAGGAGATGTTATTTTATTTGCCAGTACACTTCATGGGGGATGAATAGAGAAGTGGCGGATGTGGTAATGACAATCAATATGGTGGTGATGGCGATTCTACTGTAAAATGCAATGTTAGCGGAGTCTATTCGATATACTCCATGTAAAATAGTACATTATTTACGTTATTACTACAGTCCTGTAGTTTGTTTGCCTTTTTTAACCTCACAGCGGTGTTATATGTGCTCCTAATGCTCCCCGGCCACCCCAGTTCGGATCCGGCTGTAACTGTAGAATATGCAAATCGCTCCCTGAGCGTCTTACTTCGACTTCTATCACTTCTTCGTCCCGAGTTATAGACGCAAGCAATGTAAGCCGGTTGTGGTTGAGTGCGTGAGCCGAGCCGAACCTGACAATCTCATCGCCGGACTGTATGCCTGCTGATTCAGCTGGTGAATTGTCGAATACTTGCTGAACTATAGCAAATGCCACGCGATTTGTATCAGTAGAGGTGATAGACGGCTCACTGGCAGGAACTGGAGCACCCATTGCTGATGAACTGGCCGATGTCCTTTCTGGTGCACCCGCTGATGCACTTGTACTCGCTGATGGCGACTCATGTCCAGTTCCGTTAGCCGCCGACCCATTCATATAAACACTACGATCACTATCTGTACTAAACTGTCTTTTTACTTCGACCTCCAGCTCGTCACTGACACTCTGAAGGTCATTGCGGAGCATAATTACTTGTCTACGAATACTTCTAATCTCTGGCACATCGATATCTGCTCTGGGAAACCCGTCAGGCGTCGTAAGCTGTGTGGACATTGTCACCCGATGGGTACTAAGAGCATCTGCAAGAGACTGCAGGTTTTGCTCTATTTGTTGCCGTTGGTCTAGAAGAGCTTGCATTCTGGACATGGTGAGGCAAGGTTGGAAAGAAGCAAAAACATGATCTGGGGAGATATGAGATTGGGTTAGAGACATAAACACAGTGAAAAGTGTTGAGATTCTTAATTTAAGATAGTTATTTTAATGTCCAGCTGTGAGATTCCTTTCTGTTATTCCCGTCTTGTGTTATTCCTTAATACCGTTGCTTCACTGGTTCTCCACAGTCTTCAATGCTCCATTAAAACTGTCCTCTGGCTTCACTCCTACTTGAACTATGACTAATTTCCCGTCTTTTACAATCCAGTGGCTTCGCACGATTCCACCACCTGCTGTTTTCTTAGCCCCCAAAGCCCCAATCAGCTCATACTTGGGGTCGCTCAGCAGCTGGTAAGGCAGCTTCTGCTTGGTTTGGAACCCCAATTGCGCCTTGACAGAGTCTGCACTGAGCCCAAAAACACGTGCCTTACTGCTGGTGAACTTGGGGTACAAATCTCGGAATCCACAGGCCTGCCTCGTGCATCCTGGCGTGCTTGCTCGAGGGTACGCGAAGATTACGGTGATGCCATGCTGAACAACAGAGCTAACGTCAACTGAGGTGCCAGCCTGGTCCAACAGCGTGATTCCCGAAGGAAACGAGTCGCCAGGCTTGGGTTTACCGGAAATGCTTTCAGGCTTGGATTTTCCGTTCTTGAGTTCCGGTTCACTGGAGCTTTTGGCACTTTTGGTCACCTTGGAGGACTCCGACTGAGCACCAAGTTTAGCTGTTGAACGGGTAGAACGGCGTACAGGAGGCATATATGATGGTGAAGAGAGGATGGAGAAGGGCAAAAAATAACGCCTACAAAAGTACAGGAAGACTGGAATGCTGTGCAATAGCAATGGGGAAGGAGAAATCGTGGAGAGAGCGTAAGTGTTGCCAGAGCACGTGATCCGTTTTGGAAATACAGCGAATGAAAATATGGCAATTTGCAAGAATAATTGGTAAACAAGATAATTGAATGGCATAAATAAGATACTCTACATTTATAGTTGTATGCTCTACGTCGTTGACGTTGCCATGCCAACGACTCCTTATACATATTGAGAATTTTAACTACATACCATTTAGTTATGAACGAACACAACGAAAGCGTAGCTTCAGATAGTGATAAGGCCGATAAACCCGATGGTATTGATAAGGGCGCTAATGACAAAAGCTCTATTCCTGAGGGAATGAGTAAAAATGCATGGAAACGGCTGCTCAAGAAACAAAAGCACGATGAGCAGAGAAACCAGTATATAGCAGTTAGACGAGAAAAACGTAAAGAGCTGAAGCGAAAACGCAGGCTTAGAGAAAAGGAAGATAAGCTTCGTTCGGGCGAAGAAACAAATAGTAGTAATTATATACCTGGAGATGAGGTAAAGCGGCCTGTTCTTCGGGATCAAGAGCCCAGTGGAGTATCGGTGATTCTCGACTGCAGCTTTGATCATCTCATGAAACCTGGCGAAGTAGTATCGCTTTCGCAGCAGATAATTCGCTGCTATGCGCAGAATCGGCGGGCAGTTCGGCCGGTCGACTTTCATATTCATTCGTTGCAAGGCGAGCTGCTTAATCGATTCGAAGGGCCGATCCGCAACCAGCATTTGATCTGGGAAAATATCGAGCCTAGACGTATCCAGTTTCACAAGGATCCGTATACGCCTGATTCAGATAAGCAGGTGTACTTGAGCAGTGATTCGGACAATATTGTATCGACTTTGGAGCCAGGGACTATGTACATTGTTGGTGGAATTGTCGATAAAGGTCGATATAAGAACTTGTGCAATGAAAAAGCAGTAAAACAGGGACTCAAGACGGGACGACTTCCTATAGACGAGTATGTCAAGGTCTCTGGAAGAAAGGTTTTGACATGCAATCATGTGTTTGAGATATTGTTGAAGTATCTAGAGGTTGGAGACTGGAAAGTAGCATTTGAAGAAGTATTGCCAGAGCGCAAGTTGGGGGGCCAAAACGGGGAGGATTAAAAAGAGATGCATTAGCATGAAGTCTATACTGTAATGATAATTCTAGATGATAACTAGAGGAGATTTCTCTGCATGTGACAGGCGAAGACGTGCTACGCAGGCTAATCCAGTGTGCATGCCTTAGGAAATAGCGAGAACATAGATGTACCGGTTTTGAACTGGGTAATAACGAAGGGGCCATAGATCACTCGATACTGATACAAGAGATTGTTTGAGTATGGCGATCGTTGACGGATCAAGGAAATGAAGACGATTCCGGGTTTGCTGACATTTGAAAAGTGCCAAAATACCCCTGAAAACGTCTCTACCACTTCACTGCTTGCCACGAAGTTAAATATCACGAATCTTCTTGGCCGGAATTCCTGCCACTACGACTCCTGGTGGTACGTCGCGCGTAACGACTGCCCCTGCAGCCACAATTGAACCGACACCGATACTGACACCAGGCAGTACGGTGGCATTGGCACCAATCCATACTCGAGTGCCAATATTGATCGACTGTGGGATGATCGTTGCGCGTTGATGGGGGTTAATGTCGTGGTTCAATGTGGCTAGCACTACGTTGTGCCCAATGAGCGTATCGTCCCCGATGGTAATTCCTCCCTGATCCTGGAACCGGCATCCGCTGTTTATGAAAACTCTCTCACCAATAATGGTATGTTTTCCGCAATCGGTCGTAAACGGAGGGAAAAGTACCACGGAGGCCGGTACTTCGCGTCCAGTGATGTTTGACAGTAACTTCACTCGTCCTTCGCCAGAAGTGTAGCGGGTGTTGAGTTCCATACAAAGCTCAATTGCTTCCTCTGAGAGCTGATACATCATGGCAAGAAGATCTGATCCGGGCACTGCCGGCTCTTGCCGTGCCATCCGTTGCCTGAATTCCTCAATATGCATGGCTTTTCCTGCTTTCGATGGCAATGAAATAAAGGGCCCTGAGTATAATCTTTGATTGGGATGTAGCTCAGTGAATCCCTGCTGAAATATTCTTTTTCTTCTGAGCTCTGCCCTTAATCGGACCAGCGTCTCAAGGCTAATCCGTACACGCATTCTAACAACGGAAATGGTAACGACAGGGATAGTAGAAAGCTTTGATATGATTGAAGCACCCTGGCTTTTCTCGAATATACAAGGTTGAGATCGACGCAAAAGCAAAACAATGTTCTATGTCACGTGGTAGCCCCTTTTTGACAGACTATTTTTCACCAAACTTCCTAACATTATGAAAGTATCTGTTTCAGAGCCTTGATGAGAAGTCGGTGATTGGTGGTTGTTCGCAGTTTGAGCTAAAATAACTTGAAATGTTGCATCGCGTTGCCAAAAACGAGCTCATGTATCTCTACATTAATGCGCGCAAGTGAGGAAATACGCTGATATCCAAGGACTCCCTTCGTCGACGTCGTGCATTCCTCTTTCTTAATTATAACTCTATCTTGAGCATGTGATGATTTTCGTGGTGCTGTCCGATTACATAAGTGATCAGCACAGTTTTTTTTTCTCAAATCTCCAGATCTTATTCGTGGAAAAATACACAAAACCCAGAAATTATATAAGTCTAATTGCTTATTCATTGCTTTTCTCATATATTCGTCTAAATACACCAAAATATGCCCTAATATCCTACACCTTTTCCTAACTCTCCCCCCTCAATACGCCCTTTCCTTTTTTTTCCTTTCCCAACCCTCAATTAAACCCACCCAATCCCGAAAATCCCACAGTAAAAACCCCCTTTCGTTCAGCAGCCCGGCCAGTCTTTCGTTATTCCCCAACTTGCCTATTTAGCCAAGTCGCCAGAAATGGAGTCCGAGCAGCGCGCAGGCTCGCCTCGGAGAAATCCGTCCTCGGGGTACCGGCTAGAGAAGCATCGGCATTACCATATATACGGGAGCCAGCCCGGCGATGGCAGCCAGCGCCGCCCGTCGACCAAGTCCGAGCGTCGGAGCAGCCAGTCTCCGCGCGATTTGAGACGGCTTTCTCAGGAAAACGCTGCTGCAACTGCCGTGGTCCAGCAGGAAATGAACAATGTCCAGGCTCTCAAGAGACTGTCTATAGGCGCCATGTCGTCGACGCTGGACCCTGATCTGCCTAGGTTTGACCTGGACAGCGAGCCCAAGGATGACATGTCTGAGAAGCGGCCTGGGTCCGCGCCCATCAGCCCGTCGCAGGCCTCGGAGCTGCTGTGGGTTCCTGCAAACGTGCATCCGGAGCTCGCGCCCCAAGAATGGCGCAGTTTTGTGCAGAAAAAGGTCGCTGAGATCCGCGCGACCGTCTCGGGCGACTCGCCGTCCAGTGGTTCCGAGTCGTCCTCCGATAGGTCTCCTCCGTCGCCTTCGGTGCCGGAACGGTCCAAGTCGTCGTCAGCAGTACCTTTGAATCGGAGAAACTCACGTCTTTTGGGAGAAATCAGCAGCATCGAGGACTATACGGACGGCAGTGACATTCTGAAACGTCGCGCGTCCGACGGTTTGTCGAGGACTCCAGCCTCGGCCAACCAGCCCCTGGACTCGATATCGTCTTTATCTCAGCATCTGTCTACGCTGGACGAGCTGGAGTCGCTAGCTGCTGATCCTTTTCAGCTCGCGCGATCTCTGTCCCGTAGCCGCGGTGATATTTCCCCAGGCGCTGGAGACTCTGATAGCTCCTCCGCCTATTATAACCAGCAGCGACTTTCGCCAACCTCTCCGCATGAAATGATGTCTCCTCAGTCGTCTTATTTTCATCCCAGCGACAGACGAGTAACGAATAATGACCAAGAACACGACCTTGCATTGCCCAATGACAGCGACGAGCCCATTCTCCCTGGTGCGTCCGGCTCGTTGCGAAGGGCCACTCGAAACAAGTACAATAAGCCATCTTTGAAAGGTCGGCGGGAACGACCGACTTTGAAAGTCGATGTCCGCAAATCGTCCGCTGAATCTCGTGTGGGGGCTCAGCCAGCAACCGCTGAAGAGCCCGAAAAACTGACTACGGACGTTTCCTCACATAAAGAGCCAGCACGGTCTGTTGAAGCATCTTCACATCGTCAGCCGGCTCATGACTCGCAGCAACAACACGGTCGCAAATACCAGCTAGATCCTATTCCGTCGCTTGAGTCCAACATTTCTTTGGAACCCATGACTTTAAAGGATACTCCGTCTAGTCCACCACCGCCGCCTGTTCCACCGAAAAGCCCACAAGCTACTGGCCCTACACAGCCGGTTCCTGACGAACCGCCTCCATCGCTTCCTGTAAGAGCTAAGCCTCGTAAAAGTTCATCGTGGAAGTGGTTTCAAAAGGACAATGAGACTCCGGCAACTCCTGGCGAAAGAATTGCTAGTAATCGATCATCTTCTTCAAATTTGGATTCTGTTTCCCCGGCATCAAAGAGTTCTCACTCGCCTGCCCTGACTCAAAAGACCGAGATCAGCAAGTCAAGCGAGGAGTCCACCCCTCTGAAGACATCTCGGTCACCATCACCTCCTTCTGCGGCATCAACCCAGCTGCGTAAAGACGAACTAAAATCTACTGCAAAGGGTGGGTCCAAAGAAGGTAGCAGCACGTCTGGTTCCGGAAAGACAATATCGTCGTTTTTCTCAAAAATGATGAAGAAAGATGGCAAAGACAGTAATAATAGTGTTCCGGCGTCTGCTGCTTCTGAAAATGGGGTGCCCTTATCCGCCACTGAGTCGCCAGACTTATCGATTAATTCAAGTTCCGAGTTGTCTGCTTCTGTTGACAAGAAGAAAGGAATGAAGTCGAGATATCGCGCTCGTTCTCGATCACCAAATAAAAAGAACGCCCAGCCTACCACAGTTGCCTCTCAAGTAGCTGAGCTTAAGCGTCGATCAAGAGGTCCAGCTGAGGATGACGATAGTGATATGCATCAGGCTCAGCAGTACCGTCAGCAGGGATATGCTAACAAAGGATACTTCATGCCTACCGCCACCGATAGAGATGAAATGAAACAACAAGAAGCTGCGGCTATTTATCAGTATCAGCAGGCTCAAATGCAGCAGCAGTCTGAAGATTTGCAACTTCCCTATGATATCCCTGCTCATCAAATGAGTGATAAATCGCTCGTAATGATGTATCATCGATATCCGATCCACATTGAACGGGCGATTTATCGCTTGTCTCATTTAAAGCTTGCGAATCCTCGGCGTCCTTTGATCCAGCAGGTACTTTTGTCGAACTTCATGTATGCTTATTTGAATCTGCTGAACCATGGATATCGACTGCAACATCAGCAACTTATGTACCAGCAGCAACAGCATCAGCAATATGGCTATGAGTACGACGTTTATGAAGGAACTGATCAGTATGACCAGGAATATATGTATGAGACTGACCAAAATGGCCAGCCGATATACAATGATTCTATTTATTATCAGGATCCTTATGCTGCAGATGTGAATGGGTCAGCTGATCCAGCCGATACAGTTGGTAATCCTACTGGTTCCAATGAAGATCCATCGAATCTTGCCGATAAAAAGTCTCCAGAATCATCGTCTTCGTCTTCGTCTTCGTCATTGACTGGAGAAGACATGTGGACTGGAGAGGAGCGAGACAATGAAGATAATCAAAAACAGCAGCATCAATATCAACCGCATCGGACCAATCATCAATACAAGTCTGAAAATCATCAAAGTGGACCTTCTAATCAGCATGGCGCTCATACGTATCATCACAGCCGGGCTTATCAAGAGGTGACAACATCGAGAGGGCGCCATTGAGATGGACGTACATCGTGAAGACACTTGACATCTTTACTGCAACATTCATGTCATTTTATGATTAACATTTATGTCATTCTATATCATTTAATTCATAAATTTAGCACTTGCGTCTGTTTTCCTAGCATTTGATACTTGTAAGATTGTAAGTAGCAGTCTGTTATAATGCTAATCGTGGATTGCTCAATGAATTCTCGACAGGGCACGTGATTATGTATTCGAGTAAGGTTCTATTCTTATCGCCTTATCAATCGATGAATAACTAGTTATCGGCATGATTGCAATAACATTCCATAGCTTATCGTTTTGATAAGCATTTGTTGCCTTTCCGAGCTATATCTAATTGGGGTGAAAATTTCCGAGCTTTTCAACAACATACATAAATGGTTAGAAATTCTAACAAAACAGAAATGAGAGTTGATTTTTGCTCAAAATAGGAAAAGTTTGACTTATGTTCAAGATAGGAAGATGCATCGGATTGTCCTGCTTATATCGCTGCTTTGCCCGTTGCTGTCTATCCTGGTTATCTTCAGATACCCCATCTTCTTACTACCTAAGACACAACTCATGAAACTGGCAGATATTCTATCATTATGCAGTTACTATGGGCATGAAAACTTTGGCTTTGATGAAAAATATTCTGTAAATTCCGGCATTTGTGCCCAGGTGCCCAGATTAGAGCCTCGGAACAGGGCTGTCGAAGAGTTTATCAAAAGCACCGTGAAATCTGCCGAATATCGCGAATCGATTGTTTCGAAATTATCGGGAATTATCGCGATTCCTTCTGAAAGCTATGACGATATGGGTCCTATAGGGCAAGATGACCGGTGGAATGTCTTCTACGACATGGAGAAGTACATCAAGGCTACATATCCAGATATATTTAACGTCGTTGAGTTGGACCATGCCAATACGCACGGTTTAATATTGACATGGAAAGGCTCTTCGGATCCTAAGCCTATACTATATCTTGCTCATCAGGATGTGGTGCCTGTTCTCAAGGAAACCGTTCAAGACTGGAACTATCCTCCGTACGAAGGTTTCTGCGATGGCGAAGTCATTTGGGGAAGAGGTGCGACGGATGACAAGGGGTATATGATATCTATTTTGGAGAGCATGGATCTACTGATCAAAGGCGGATTTCAGCCTCAGCGGACTGTCATTCTGGCTTTTGGATGCGATGAAGAGTGTTCAGGCGAGAATTGCGGAAGACCAATTGCCGAACTACTGCATGACCGTTACGGAGATGACGGGATATATCTGATTATGGATGAAGGCTCTATGGGAATTCAGTCGGAGTTCAACCAGTCGTTTGCCATGGTGAGCGTGGCTGAGAAGGGATACGTCGATGTAGGTATCAACGTAACGTCTACCGGAGGGCATGCTTCCACGCCTCCTGATCATAGCTGTATCGGAATCATGTCCGAGATAATTTCTGCGGTTGAGGACAACCCGTTTCCGGTACAGGTGTCGACAAAGAATCCGTTTTTCAATTTTCTGGAATGTGCCGCCGTTCATGCTCCTCAAGCTGCAGGTATTCGGCCGATTGTACAAAAAGTATCTTCAGGGCGAAACGGTCAGATTTTGGCAGACCATCTCGCTGATATGAAATACTTTTTCCGAACTAGTCAGTCTGTCGGAAAAATTAACGGAGGAATAAAGATAAACGCAATTCCCGAGTCTGTTAGCACTTTGATCAATCTGCGTTTGGCTGTGGAGTCGTCTGTTGAGCAAGTTAAGAATCATTTTGAGCATCTAATCCGTCCAATTGCACTTAAGCATAATATGACATATGAAGGGTTTGATTCTGGATACCCGTCCGACGATAGAAGGAAGGTCAGTCTATTCACTTTGGAAGAGCTGGAACCAGCCCCTGTTTCGCCTATCGACTCCGATACTTTTCGACTATTGTCTGGAACAATACGAAATACTCTGAGGCCTTTAAATGATGATAATGAACTAATTGTGACACCGTATCTGATGCTAGCCAATACGGACACCAAGTTTTTCTGGAATCTCACTAAAAATATCTACAGATTTACCCCTGTTAACTTGGTTCATAGCCTTAATAGGGCTCATACTACTAACGAATTTATTCGAGTAGATGAATTTGTAGAAGAGCCCTATTTCTTTGCCAGTTTGGTACTAAATGCCGATGATGCATGTAGTTGATGCAAATAATAGAAGAAAGTCATCGAAAAGTGATATACTGATTAGACAAAGATATAAATTGCATTTCTACTGTAGACTGCATTTGTACTGAAAATTAAATTGTTCTGTTTAACACGGGGAGTACCCAGTTGCCTACTGTACACCACAGCTGATGCGATTTGCATTTAGTGTCGTTTTAAGTTGATTTTCAGTAACGATAGCATAAAAAGTAATTGGCTAGAAGGAACATTTCTTATGGAATATTTAACAGTTAGCACTCGAAGGGCTGAACATATGCTGTGATTGGCGCCCATCGCACGTAGATTATAAGGCCAAACGGCGACTTATGCATTAACTTTAACCAAAATAAATTTATGGAAAGTTTCAAAGAAGCAAACTGGTATAAATTAATAGAACGCCTCGAAGAAGAAAAAGAAAAAGTAGCATATTACTTAATAAAGATCCTTAGTGCCGTTTAAAATGGCCTGTTTTTGGCGTCGGAAGCCGGGAAAGGCACCACAACCGATGATGTTTTCGGAAACACCGGAAAGGCACCAAGGTGAACATTCCCAGCAACTATATAATGCTGAATCCCGCATTTCAATAGTTTTTGTCGTATAAGATCTCCCGACTGAGCTTCTCAGCTTCAACAGTACCTAAGTATATATTAGGTCAACGGGAGCCATGTAAGGGATTGGAATCAGCTATTGCTGATATTCATCAACCGTAACAACGACCCAGTATTGTCTGCATTCATTCGTATGAGAGCCATCGCTTAGAGTGACATGTATGTCAACTGGCACAAACGATAAAAATTATGTGTAAGAGCTCAAGGGGCGAATTGCTTGAGATTGGCTTGCGCAACGAGCCAATAAAGACAAGCAGTGCCGCTGTTAATAATCTTGTCTAAATGTTCTGTGAGCCATTGAATCATGGAATTCTATGAGCCGTTGAATCTTGGATTTCGTACTGCTCCAGATGCTGTTATAGCCTAATGCTTCACCTATGCAATTACGAGCTATAGCAATAAGGTCCAGTTACGACGAAATACAATACGAAAAGCGGTCGCAGTACCATACAAAATGAAGAAATTTTGGCTACGACCGAGTCTCGATTTATATTTTGTGATTGACCGGGCATTCTCCAGAAACGGGCGCTACGAATGTTGGGCTTGTTACTGGTTGACGCTCAAAAATTGGCAGAAACCAACCATTACTAGACAAATGGATAAAAGAGACCGATCGACAACTGACTATTGATAAATGAGCGATAGTACCTGTTACATCGTGGCGGAGTTGCGAAGGTCGCAACGTGTTTAGCAAAACAAACGTCGCAACTTCTGGCTCCGCCACGATCCACGTTCAAAGCCTTGAGGGATTAACGGTCGGGAATTGCACGTACAATAGACAAAAGACCAATAGCTCAACGGCCAAGGAGAGGAGATAAACATATTCGAAGGTATATTTTAAACCATCTTAGGCATTTTGGTGTTGTAGCTGGCCCATGTCGACGTTTTGTCGGTAGAGGAGGCTTCGGTTGCTATTTCCAACTGGTACCTACTTCTATTTATGCTTTCTGGAACCTACCGTTAACTTTAGTGGCTATTTTCAAGAACTAAGATTTGCCTATACGAGTGAAATCCGTTAAATTTTATGAAGCAAGGCTTTTCTGTACGAGTTTTCTATACTTCAGTTAAACAGGCTAAATCTATCATTGGAGTCTGTAGATCTCTTTCTTTGGAGCTTTCACTTTAAGCGCGCACATTGGACATTAGCGATCGAAACATCTCGACACTATTTCCTACTGGGACGGCCATCATGTTCAAGACTCGAGGGTCCAGCTTCAGCTGTGAAATCTTCATGGAGGATGAAGGTGCAGTGTCTCCTTTTAGAGACCCTGAAGACACATTGTACTTGGAAGAACAAGACGATGAAGAGTGGGATTTTTTCCAGAATCAGCTCACATTTTCTAAAGACTTTGCGGTACGCTCCTTGTTTTCAGCATCTTTATTTTGTAGTATAGCATGTGCTTATCGGCAACCTCGTTTGCGCTCGCACTCTTTCAGGCGGTTTTTCCGTCGCGTTATTTTCTTTCTCTACATCGCCGCGGCGTTCATACTTATGCTCATTGTTTTGGCCTTTGTATTTGTACCTTCCTATACTGCCCTTCCGGCCCAATACAGGACCCTTCAGCAGTCTATATTGGAATCAGAAGGCCATGGTGGAGGAAATATTCGCAATGAAAAGATATTTATTGCTGCCAGCATATACGACAAAGGAGGAAGCCTGGCAGGTGGGAAGTGGGGACAGTCTGTCCTTGATTTAATCGATCTCTTGGGTGAAGACAACGTATACCTTAGCATATATGAGAATGACAGTGGATACGAGGCGGCCAAAGCTCTTGATGAATTAAGTGCTCGCATTACTTGTAATAAGTCTGTTGTGTTTGAAGAAGGTTTGGAGACAACCTCGCTTCCCAAAGTAACACTACCAGATGGATCTGTTCGCACTAAGCGCATTCCATATCTCGCTGAGGTCCGTAATCGGGCCTTGTTACCTTTGGACGAGCACGCAGAGATTTTATACGACAAGTTGCTATATTTAAACGACGTCTATTTCAATCCTGTGGACGCTGTACAGCTCTTGTTTTCGACTAACGTCGACTCAAATGGTTTAGCTCGCTACCGCTCCGCGTGTGCAGTCAACTTCAGCAATCCATTTAAGTTCTACGACACTTTTGCGACACGGGATCTCGAAGGCTATGAAATTGGTCTACCGTTTTACCCCTGGTTCTCAACTGCCGGTCGTGGGCAAAGCCGAAAGGATGTGATAAACCAGAAAGATGCTGTCCGTGTTCGCAGTTGCTGGGGCGGGATGGTAGCATTCGATGCAAAGTATTTTCAGGGCTTTGAGGCTAAAACAGACTCAGAGATGGCTCCACTCAGATTCCGAGCTGATTCTGGCCCTGATTCTTACTGGGAATCGTCTGAATGCTGCCTTGTTCAAGCAGATATTCAGGATATTCCAACAGATGGTGTCGATGACATAACTGATACAGAGGTCTATATGAACCCCTTCATTCGTGTGGCGTATGATGCCAGGACGTTGTCTTGGCTGAAGATAACTCGACGATTTGAAAGGTTATACTCTGTTATACACCGCTTTGGCAGTTGGCTTGTGAATAAGCCTTGTTATAATGCGCGCCGCAGAGATATCGGATTGCGCACGAAGAATAAAGTTCGGCGATCTAGTGAGAATGGAGTTGGTTCTGGAACCATTAGCCATGAGATACCGAAAGGTGGCTTCTGTGGTACTCGAGATCTGCAAGTTCTGATTAACGACCGAACAGTGTTGAAAGGTGCCTGGGAGTCTATTCACTTGCCAAGTTCCTGATTTGCTATAAAGGAAAGATGAGGCTTTTCCGACTGCATAATAATGAACATCATCTTGGATAATGACAGCTTTTTATCTGAATCTAAATTCTGGGTTTCATTTTGCTTTTGATATGACGTCATAGAGATGGGCAGAGAGCTTGCCGGAAACTAGATTGTAATTTATGTAATGTTAAGAATTCAGCATATTCTATTTAAATGGCTTTATGAATAGTATATTTCATGGGGGGTGTCTCCAGATATCGATCGATAATTGCTAAAACCTCTCTGTAGGTTTCGCATTTGCATTTTGCATGGCTACATCCAAGTCTCGTACGGTGCACGTCGTTCATAAAATTTTTCAACATAGAACAAGACTTGTTCAACAAGTTCAATGAATTTTTTCGCTGGTAGTTCATTATATGCGTATTTTGCGAATTCTCGTAGCTTTTTCTGATTGAAAATCTGTCGTTTAGGTTTTTTCTTACATTTTTATTAATTATATGTTGGCAAGTTGCATAGCATATAAACCGAGAATTTGGACAACACTGCCAAAAACTTCCTATTAGGTCCTAAAACGGCAATTCCGGACGAAGCTAAGATATCTAACCTATATATCCAAAAAAAAAAACACAAAATGGTATGCCTACTAGACGGACATACACATTCAGTATCTAGGTGGGCTTCTGATCAGATTATACGAAGCTGTTGCGAGTACACTGCATTATATCTCAACGGTCAATTACGTAGTCCTTTATGCCTTCGGCAGCAGGATTATCTGCATCCAAGTCAAATCTGTCCGGCAAAATGACAGAATTGTTAGTTGCAACGACAGATATACCATCTCTGAAAAGCCATGGATCTTTGGTTTCCAGTTGCCATATTTCCACAAGTTGTCGTAGCTCAAGCAATAGCTGCCTATACTCAGGAAGACGCGCTAAATTATTGGTTTCCTGAGGATCAGCTTCGAGATCATACAGCTCTTCTGCTTCTCTGTTGATGTAATTTTTTAAAGGTCTACCACCAACAACTGGAGGCTTCACCTTTCGCAAACCCTCCCATGACAGTGATTTATATATGTCAAGGGAGAAGGGAAAGTCCAGTTTCCAGGCTACATTTCGGTGATACTTATACATGTGATTTCGGAGGAACCTTGTGGGGTAATAGTTTGTGACCTCATGATATGTATGAGAGCCAAAGACGTGCTGTTGCCATTTTTCTGGCGCTAACTTGGCACGAGCACTCAGGATAGAGAGGATTGATCTACCTAAGCGTTTGCCACGAAGATCGGAATGACCGGCCCAGTCGAGAAACGTTGGTAGTATGTCAATGTACGACACAAAATTCGGGTTGACAATACCTTGTCCAGAGGATATTAGAAGCGGATTGCGCACAATAAAAGGCAGTTTTACGCCAGCATCGTAGAGAGTCGTTTTCGAGTTCAAAAAAGGAGCACCATTGTCGCTTAAGAATATGACTAGTGTATCTTCTGAAGCACCGCTTCTCTCAAGCTCATCAAGGATCATGCCAACCCCTTGATCCATCCGATTTATGGACTTGTAATATTGTACAAGTTCTGTTCTCACTTCAGGCACATCATTAAGGTAATAGGGGATGACTACGTCTTCAGGTAGCACGTCCAGCTCTTTCACATCCCTGTATTCTCGGTCATTACCAAACCCACTGCGAGTGGAATCGCGATGAGGGTCGCAGAAGCCAACAGTCAAGAAAAATGGCTTCTTTTCAGACTTTGATCGAGAAAAGAAGCTAGAACACATGTCGGCTTCCAGTCGAACATCTCTAGTGAGTGTTTCGTCGCGTGACGTCCAGGGATACACACTTTCAGGGCCCACATGAACTTTGCCGACAATACCAGTCAGGTATCCAATCGAATTGAAAAGCGCTGGTGCGGTTTCAACGCTGTCGAAAGTAGTGAAATGGTGTATATCATGCTGAAGGCCATATTGACCAGTTTCATGAGTATGCCTACCAGTGTATATAACAGATCGGCTTCCACTGCAAGACGCAGTGCTGGTAAAAGCGTTATCAAATCTTATACCCTGATCGGCGAGTTTGTCAATGTTCGGTGTGGAGACCCCTTTTTCACCGTAACAACCTACATTGAGACCTAAATCATCAGCAACGAGAAGCAAGATATTCTTCATTGAGTGCTTTTTGAATCAGTTCGAATTTTGGCAGGATTTGCTCCCTGGCGCGCAATAGTGCAGTATTAAGACTTGCTACACATATTGGCCGAAATTCGCCGAATGTATACCACTTTTGATGGCTATGGCGCAATCTCGGTCCTTTTTGCAACAATGCACATATGTGATGATGCAATCTTGGGATCGGTGTTAGGCTTGTAAGATGGTACTGAAGAAAAAATTGCTTATAAGGTTGTTATCAAAGTAGCCCGGCACAATGAGCGGTCGGCAAGAATGAGTAAAGAAGCAGTCATCTTGCATGAAAGCAATGACTCTAAGAAAAACAATGACGCAGCAGTGGCTCGAGAGCATACGCAGAGCGTCAGTGCCGCCTTTAAAGAGCAGTGGAGGGCCCTTTTTTGGTGTTGTATAGTGTCTCTTGGTACCGTCATGTACGGCTACGACAATAGTCTGATCAATAACTTCTGGGGATATCCGAGCTTTCAGAAGAAATACGGCGAATATTACCCAAAGCTAGACAGCTATCAGGTGCCTGCCAGATGGCAGACTGCGCTTCCCAATGGCGCGACTTGCGGGACTTTCATAGGAGCTCTGCTGAACGGCTGGCTCTCTAGCCGATTCGGGTACAAGAAAATTATAATGTTTGGATACGTTATTATGGCGGCTACGGTGTTTGTCACCTTTTTCGCACCGTCCATTTCCGTTTTGCTGGTTGGAGAAATACTATGTGGAATACCGTGGGGCATTTTCTCCACTACAGCCCCCGCATATTCATCTGAACTGTGCCCAACGAGGCTCAGAGGCTTTTTGACAGGATATACCAATTTATTTATTGTTATAGGGCAGCTCATCGCATCGGGCGTTCTGGAGGCTTTAGTTGACAATACCACTGAGTGGTCATATCGAATTCCATTCGGCGTCCAATGGGTATGGCCCTTGCCGTTATTTTGCCTCATGATCTTTGCACCGGAGTCGCCGTGGTGGCTGGTTAGACATGGAGAGCATGATAAAGCTGAAGCAGTGATACAGCGCATCACTACTCAGTCAGACGAGGACATTCGCAATCAGCTGGTAATGATGGAATACACGACCGAGCTGGAAAATGAAAATCAACAAAAAGGAAGTTATCTGGATTGCTTCCGAGGTACGAACCTTCGCCGAACCGAAGTGGCTGCGCTGATATTTTTTGCCCAGGTCGCTTCTGGCAATGAAATTACAGGAACATACTTTTTTGAACAAGTAGGCATACCAGCTTCCGACTCGTACAAAATCATTATTGGCGGTTATGGACTAGCATTTATAGCCACTATCGTTGGCTCCGTTGCAATTGCTCGGTACGGTCGACGTCCGATATTTATTGGTGGAATCTGGACTATGTCAATGGTGCTTTTCATCATTGGTATGTTATCCGTGCCTACACACAACAAAAGTGCCAAATGGGCTCAAGTTGGTCTTTCTATGCTACTGGAATTTCTCTACCAATCCACTACTGGGGTGGGTGCATACGTCATTAGCAGCGAGATCTCCTCTGTTCAATTAAGAGTCTACACAGTGGCCATCTCTAAAAACTCACACAATATTGCCAATGTAATATCTTCTGTGTTGGAGCCACGAATGATCAATCCGTCTGCTTGGAATTGGAAAGGGAAGACTGCATTTTTTTGGTGCGTTTCGAGTTTCATTTTCGGTGTCTGGGGATTCTTCCGCATCCCAGAAACGCATGGGCGCACGTACGAAGAGATTGATAAGTTATTCGAGCTGCGAGTTCCTGCTAGGAAATTTGCCGGGTTTCACTTAGAGGAGGTGCCGGAGGTCAGATTGGAGGGGAACGTTTAGGTTGTTGGACTCGGCAGTTCTGTTCTGACTTGAGAGATTGCACAAGAAATATACTTGAGGAAAACCTATTGCAAATTAAAGATGTTAAGCAAAGCAGATCTTGTTAGAATTAATTCAAAGGCTCGGAGAATTGCTCTGATAGGCCAATTTCAACTACATAGTCATAGTTACCAACATTTACAATAGCATCATGAGTGTACACATGATAATGATTGATGCCGGAACTAGCTAGATATAGCCGAATATCCAATCCATCCATGCTTCAATATCTATCTTTTCTGTCAATTAT
Source organism: Casaregolazyma lundiana (assembly GCA_030563415.1). Classification (NCBI taxonomy): domain Eukaryota; kingdom Fungi; phylum Ascomycota; class Dipodascomycetes; order Dipodascales; family Trichomonascaceae; genus Casaregolazyma; species Casaregolazyma lundiana. The sequence continues at coordinate 55,743 of JAJMJF010000031.1, read as the reverse complement.
CAAAATATAGTAAGGTTGCATCTCGGCAAAATATTTCCCGATTTGGAAACATGATAACTGATACCCGAAAGCGGCTTTGCGAATCTTATCTTCTTACCTACCACTTTGCTTAGATCGGCCTACAAACAGGAAACAGACCACAATGGACCCAGAGAAAAGAGAGAATTGTGTAGAAAATGGGTTTGAAGAGTCAATTGAGCCGAGACCTATGAAGAGCAGGCTGCGACGTGCAGCCGAAGCAGGTTGTTCCCTGATAATTGTCTCGGTATGCCTACTTCTGTTTTATGGAGGAATTGGCTCACAGCGATTTCCGCACTGGCAGTCATGCTCTCATAAGCATTCCATGCATGCGTCAATGGCTGACGTATGCCCAATCCATCCTGAACTGGTGCCTTCCGATAACTATGCTGACATGAGTATTTTCAAAACCACCGAATTCGCAGAAAAGGCAATAAAAGACTTGAGCAGTGCCGTTCAAGTAGATACGCAGGTTTCTGATAATAACGGGCCGGTAGGAGAGGACCCGCGCTGGGACAGATTTGCTTTGTTTCACAAGTACCTTGAAGAAACGTTTCCCCTAGTCTATGAACATACTACTGTAGAGAAGGTCAATACCTATGGCCTCTTGTTCACCTGGGAGGGCTCTGACAGCTCCTTGAAACCGTTGCTGCTTACGGCACATCAGGATGTCGTTCCTGTTCCTGAGGAAACCATTTCTCGATGGACACACCCGCCATTTAGCGGCTTTTACGACGGCACATATATATGGGGTCGAGGTGCTATAGATGATAAGAGCAGCCTAGTAGGAATTATGGAAGCTTTATCTGCGCTTATGAAGCAGGGCTTCACTCCGAAGCGAACCGTTATTGTTTCACTTGGCTTCGATGAGGAGAGCGGGGGACCACACGGTGCCTCGTATTTGGCTGACTATCTTATTGAAAAGCTTGGACCTGACAGTATCTATGCTTTGGTTGATGAAGGAAGTGGCTTGAAAACCATTGACGGGGTTACATATGCTATGCCGGCTACAGGTGAGAAAGGCCATATTAACAGTGTATTCACGCTAGGTACTTCAGGCGGGCACTCTTCTAGACCGCCGAAACATACTGGTATTGGAATTATGTCTCTTTTGATTGCTGAGATCGAGAATCGAGAATTCCATTCCGGTCTGACACCTCGCAATCCTCTCTACGATGGATTGAAATGCTTAGCTGTGCACGGCAGTATGGAGAGGTCGCTCAAGCGCGATATCATTCATATGGATGGGGACGACAAGGCATTGGAGAGGGTGGTTAAGGCTATGTCTCTTGATCCGGACAGTATGCATCTGCTTCATACTACTCAGGCTGCTGATATTATACAAGGTGGGGTAAAGAGCAATGCACTGCCTGAAGAGGTAACTGCTACTATAAACAGTCGCATCGCAGTTGAGGAAAGTGTGAAAGAGGTCCAGAACCATTTCACATCTCTGGCAGCTAGTTTTGCGAGGAGATTCCATTTGGAACTCGAAGCATACGGTGCGAAAATACCTATTGAATTTGAAGAGGGTACATCTTTGGGCACTCTAAATATCACTAGTAGCGGAGAGCTTGAGCCGGCTCCCGTAACACCTGTTACATCGAATCCAACATATGACCTGCTTGGAGGTACCATTAGACATGTATTTTCAAAGTTCAACGGTAAAAATGAGACTATCGTCACTATGCCTTGTATGAGTACCGGAAATACAGACACTAGGTATTACTGGGATTTGACGAGAAATATTTATCGGTTCAACCCGCTCAGGGCCGATTTTTTCAAGAGCAACGTTCACACGGTAGATGAATCGCTTCGCGCAAGCTACTTTATTGAAGGTATTGCGTTTTATTATACGTTTATTCGAAACGTTCAGCAGTATGCTGTGTTTGATTAGATAGTAGCCATATGGAACGGGTCTGTCAAGTCTGCCAGAACACCTCAATTTGATTTTGCCAATTGGGATGCTTAACGTACTTTATCAACGAACGGGCCACATCAACGAGCGGGCCACTTTTCCTCCCAGCCCGTAACAACCAACGTACAGTCAAGCAGAACGCGAATCGAATAATTAATATATTTAAGTAACTAATTAAATATTTGGACAAGTTCTTTTTGTATGTCCAATATTTCCGCACTCACCACAATGCTTTGGCGCTCGTTTGCGGGGTCGGGCTCCGGGTGTTTCTTCTTGGAGGAAGAGTGGCCCGCTCGTTGATGTGGACCCGTTCGTTGATAAAGTACGTTAATTGCAGTTACGGATGTTTGCCCGCCATCGCAGTTACCCTCTGATTTCTCTACATATATACCCTATTATTATAACAACCTGCGTATTGTATATTATTGTTATCTCTATATATAAATATGTAATCATACATATATATTGGTAGTCTAGGGGTGCTAATATCCGGCCCATGATACGCACTACTAGTGTTGGCCACCGGCATGGACCAAGTGACTTGCTATTTATTCCAAAAAAAAATAAAACTATCTTAAACGCATAAGAATAATGCAATGAACCAGTCAATCAATCAATGATATAATTACCTGTAGTTGGTTCACTGACTAAGCAGGACAACATGGTAAAGTCACCTAAGTTCCGCGGAACATAATGAAGAACCATCAATCCTCTGACTAAAGGATCCAATGCACCACCGTAAATCAACCATTAACATTAAATAATTGATTGGCATCTGTAAACTCTTCTAAAAATGATGCGCCTGAGTTGTTTTCAGTGCCAGAAGTCCAAACGCAAGTGCGATCGAAACTACAGTGAAGGCAATCCATGCTCGCAGTGTGTTATCCGCGGCTGTCAAGATAAATGCAAGCCGGGCCGGCCAATATCCAGAAAAGACGTACATAAAAAGCATCAGGCCAGTATAAGTAGCAGAACAGAGTCGCCCGCTTTGGGATTGAAGGGCGAATTAGTGCTCGGAAGTGGAGCCTTGCCAGTGATTGTCAGCCGGCTGTGCCAGAACGAACCCGTGAGATGCTCCGGATCTCACCCTGCGCAGTCAGCTAATTTTGACTGGCCAGATTATTCTGAACTCGTTAAACTGGACCGATTTGGTATAGAAGAAGAGCATTTGAAGCTGGTCTTGAATCATTTTTACGCCAAGTGGTCTTGGGCCAGGTTCGTCAACAGAGATAGACTGTTTAATAATTTCGAGTCTCTGAAGGAGGACAATAGACGAGAAGGCTTGAATCCTCAAAATACTAAAAGTACCAAGGCCGGAGTGTCCCTGCTTTGTGTCGTTCTGGCGTGTACTTTGAGATGTATAGGACTGGAAGACCCTCTGCGTCTTGTTATTCCGGAGAAAACTAGAATGGACGCTGCAGCGCAGTTTTTCCGCATATCCCGGTCGCTTAATTCTTCAATAAGCGTCTCTTATCAGAGCTCCTCTTCTAATATTGATAAAGTGGCTAATCGAATCTGCTCTATGGTATTCTCCGTCATCTTTTATATGTCTTCGGATGACCTTGAAGCAGCATACGCGGAGGTGGCTTCTATGGTTTCTCTAGCCTTTGCGTATGGACTTCATACTCCAATGCGTTCAGACAACCCGTTCTTTAATGACAGAAACGAGATTTGGACAGCAGTGGTGCTAATTGAAAGCCAGGTATCCTCATATCTCTCCAGACCGAGTTTGATCGCTAAAGAATTGTTGCGAAGCCAAAACAGTATTCGTCCACTGGAGGTTCAGATATGCATATGGATTCAAAAAGTGAACATGGAGATGTTTGTCTTGACGTCAGAGACACAGGAGTTTTCGTTGTTCGAACCCGATCTGTCTTCGGAGACCCTGGCAACGCCAACTATTAACGCCGTTACCCATCTCCTCTACGAAGGTGATCATCTGCTTGCTCAGTGCGCTCTTTCAGAATACAATAAATATTCGTCGGAGTACGAGCTCTATATCGTGGCTAATACTCTTAAAATCCTGGTATCGCTGCCGAATTCGCCTTCTAATATTGACTTGTTTATAAAACATGCAAGTGCATTTCTAAACAGGATCAGTTCATTTCAGATAGCGTCACAGATGTCTCAGCTTATGGTAGATCCAGTGATGACGTTAAACACGTTTCAAGTGGTTATTCTTTTGATGCTTAAGACGATCCAGATCAAATGGTTCGAGAGTCTGGAGATACAAGATGGCAATCAACGGCTGGCAGAACTAGTGATACTCAAGGACAGGATGATGGCAATTATAACAAGCTTTAAAGTCAACTTGCACAAGTGCAATTGGTCTTTGCGTTTTCTAGCGATAATGTACGCTCTGCAAGATCTTGCTGACGCCAAAATCGACCATATCAGAGGAGACTTAGTACTTCCCGGCTTTAGTGTTCCAGTGGGAAAAGCGCTTTGCTATTCACACGGGGAATGTCCGTTTAGCTCTCTCGGTAAAGCAGTATTCGAAAAAAAGGTACAATGGGATTTGATGGAGAGACTGGCCAGAACAGAACTGGACAATTTGTACAATATATTTGGCAACGAGGAATACCAGACTGTCTAGAATATTACGATGCTAATCTGGCAAACGAAATATAAGTTCTTTTTGTTGATCGTGCAGTGCCACTGGATCTGTATCGGCAGCTCTGTTGAGGTAGTTTATAGACAGGCGTTTGGCACTAAGGCAATATAGATATCAAGTTAACCACTGCACTAATAAGTCTGTAACAACGGCTGGAACACGTCAGATAATCAACTTGAATATAAACCCATTTACATTTGGCCAAGCTAAAGCTAATTTGTTAACACGTGATTCCAAATCTTTTTTTCTTAAAATTCTTGTGCTACTCGCTAAAGAACAAAAGGTGAAGAACAACCAAAAAAACAACGAAATATTTCTTTTAAACGTAGGTTAGGCAACAGACCTGCAATTAGTGAACCAAAAACGCACTGTTTATATAGATAATATTAATAACTTCTAAAATTGAGCCTCCTATCTAGCAATGCAGCAATTTATAAGACCGCCGCTAGGGACGCTTTCAACATGATTTGCGAGAAGAAATTTATATTATTTCTCCAAAATAACAAATCCAAAATTTTATCTCAAATTATTGTGTTTTTCTGACTTTTACATCTCAAAATGCGTTATTCACAACACCAATGATATGTTTGGGAATTTTAGTGAAAAACAGCTAAAAATAGATTCATTGCTAAAAATAAATAAAACAATTAAATAGAATTTCTCAAAAATAAGCTTTAAACATATGGATTTCCTAAATTAGCGCCGAGACAATAAAAGGAAAACTGCTACAAAAAAACATTTATCTTGACTGATTAGTATTTTTATTGATCACCTTGTATCCGATGCACGTACTTCCGTAATATGGATAGCTCGGTTCATCTACTGTAATAGCGGCTTGTAATTGTAAATGTACGTTACTTCTCTATAACTTTTCCTATTTCACATGGCAGCACGGTATGCTGACAGTTCATTTTCAAGACCAAACAATGTAAATGATAGCTCAGTTTTGTATCGGCAAAAACTCTATCTCAAATACCGAAGTCTTCTTTCACTTAGATTTCTGTGCTCAATTCAATTGGAGCAAACGATACATCATCATCATCATCATCATCATCATCATCATAATCTGTTTATTCAAACGATACATGTAGTGTTGTGGCTGGGATAGGAATGTTACTCATTTTATTGTTTGCCACTAATTCTAGTTCCATCAGCCTTTGTTCAACAACTGCTATTAGTTCTTGTGGTACCTGTGATTGTATCTAAAGGTTCTCGGTTTCTTTTCTGTATAGGTAGGCAGATTTAGAGTATGGCTGGCCAAACGTTACACTTGCCGTTTCGAGTTCCGAACCGGAGCGAAGCTTCGGTTGATGTCTATATCACAGAAAACACCGATCCAACCCTGTATGGATGTGATATCCTTTTTCCTGGTGAGTCGTCATCTGACTTTGCTGGTTTTCCCGTGTGCGAAGCAACCGTGCACTCCACGAAATCTCAAGGCTACGCCGCCATGTATGGTTGGGTGCAGATCACACGAGAAGCAGATGATTCTCAGGCTGCAGAGCTTACTAACTGGGAAATGGACCCTGCACCTGTTATAGCAGATTTAGAAACACCATTCTGTTACTTTGGGAAGGATGTGACGCTGTTCGACGCCCCCGGACGTACGGGCGTTGACCAGATCGATTGGACCGCTAGAAGCTTCCTTACCTATATACCCGACGGGCTCATTTCAAAGGAAGTCAATCCAATTGTAGCCTTTGAATGGGGATTCCGTATAGACGCAGGAGGGAAAGCACTCAAACCTCTTGCTCAGCTCGACATAAAGGCTTGGAATGAGCACATACCACTCTTTTCGGGCCGATATCCTAATTGGAAATTCATGCAGTTGGCCAAAGTTGCCGGAAACTCGGGATTGTGAAGCCGTCTAGCAATAAAAATCGGTTATTGCGTATGACTATAGGTAGAACGCTTATTAGGTAGTGGATTCGAGCCAATAGTTCTAAATTAGATATATATTCGGCTAGCAGCCGAAAAAGAGCTATCGGAATTACTCAGAATATCATCTCTAAGAGAAGTATCAAGTTATCCAGAGTATCGAGCCTCCAAAAGAACTATGGAACCATTCAATAAAAACAATATCCTATAAAGAAACCTAAGAAGTGTGTGTTGCTTTCTCAATGTCTTCTTGGCGAAGCGTTTGATCGCTCGGTCCGGCGGAGTTAAACGTAGCCCGGCTAAAAAAATGTGGGGACAAACGCAGATGACAAAGTTTGTTTTAACACAACTAGACTAAACTAAAAGGAGAATGACAATTGATCCATTCTGGCAGCAGCCATCACATCCTGACGTTTTAAGGGTTCAAATTGAGCCTGGATCATTTGCGTCATCAGCAAAAGCCGTCAGATCATTTGATCTTGGTGACGTGGTTGCTCAAATTACCAGTCATACCATTGCAGATGACAAAGCTTATTCAACAGTCCAAATTTCTAGAGATCAGCACATCGAGCTGAACTCTGATCTGCTTTATTGCAATCATTCTTGCGACCCCAATGTTGTTTTTGATATGCAAAGGTTTGAAGTTCGTGCTATCAAGCCCATAAAGGTCGGCGACGATATCACCTTTTTCTACCCGAGCACCGAATGGGATATGGCTCAGCCGTTTGCGTGTAATTGTAACTCTGACAAATGCTTGGGAACTGTCAGCGGTGCAAAGAATATTCCAAAGAAAGTCTTGAGTGGATACGAGCTTAATGGACACATTGAAGAGCTTCTACAGGAACAAAGCAAGACCAAGTAAATAGTTAAAAGTTGGTATATACCTGCTACGGAAGTAGCTATATTAGAAGGAATACTAGCGTTAGGAATGAATATTGTATGTTAGTGCGTCTAAGTTAAAATATAGCCGAACACAATTCATAAGATACCTATTAGAGATAGCCAGTGTGAAAGCATGACAATTGCATCTTGTACGCCCCCACTGCTTCTGAAAGAATGATTTCTTTCTAGCAACTTCATTAGGACAAGAAACGGGAATAATTGAATATTCTTTTCTCAATACTTGAATATACAATATAGTGCCTAGCTTTAAGACGCTAATATTTGACCAGCAAAATCCAGATATACAACGGCCCTATAAGGCAGCATATCATCTCCAGATCAGTTCCTCACTTTCGCATAACCTTTAGTTATGGCATTTTCTACCCCAATTCTCCTTTGCTCCAGTGCACTCAATAGATCTCTCAGTGCAACCCCTGGCTCTTCCCTTGCCTCCCTGTACCTTATGTTGCCATCGCTACGTGCTACCGACCTTCCCATTTGTCTGGCCGCGCCGCCGCCAGGGCCAGAACCACCCGTCATCCAACTATATTTTTTACCTGACGCCATCATCGTTGCCGTTGCATTAGCCGCGCGATGTAATGCTTCGTCAGACCCTGCACCACCTCTATCCTGACCCGAATTATCTAATCCCAATGCGGCTCTCTTGGCGTTTCGGCGATCTTCGTTTTCTTTGTCTTTTATAGAAATATTCCGAAGAGCTGTAGAAATATCACTTCGAACATCATTGCGAGATTTCAACCGATGCCTCGAAAGCCTTATTGCAGCAGTAATTATGTCACTGAGCCATTCTTCACATGAAACAGAAAGCAGATTGGCAATTTCTCCATCTCTGTCGTTGACAGCTTTAATACCCATCTCCAACATTATTTTCCTAATCAAACTGGAAAGATTGGCTGCGTCAAGGAAAGGCTGATATGCTCCTTGGCCCTGCTGATGTAGCATTCCCAAAGACTGTGATCTCGAGAGCGCTTCAGGCTGATACAGACTTCTTGACAGAAGATGCTCTTCTTCCTTAAGATTCACACCAGCGCTATGCAGAGCATCACTCAACTGGTCCGGATCAATTGCGTGAGCACCGCTGGCACCAGATCCAGTCGCAGGATTATACGCTTCTTGAGTATTCAAAATTTCACCGCTTCTAGATCTTTTAATGTTGCTATTTGAAATCGAAGTTGGTGGCGATGACCTCTTGGCAGCGTGCTGCTGCTGGAAAGGATACGACATCGTTCGCGTTAGAAAAAAACTGAAATTCAGTATAATATGTTAATGCTAACCTCGATTTTCTGACGGTATCGTTAGGCGGTTGTACTGCGCAATGCCGCCTTTCTAAGAGTTAAGCAAGACTTCGGAAAAAGGTAGCCTCTACCAGCTTACAAATCTGACTGTCAAAATCGCGTTGAAGAAAGATATCTGATCCTTAGTCCAGATACGACTGAGGTGGTTCGACTTGTTATGGCTTAAATTTAAAGGATGTTATCACCCGATAATACTATGGAAAAGGAAGATTGGAAGTTTGAGCAAAATTCAGTGATAAATCGAAAGTCACGTGACAAGTAAGAAGTCCCGTTTTTTTAAGGCATTAGATTTGAATTTAACATAAATAATGACGATTTTTAACACGCTATTGGTAATGGCAGGTTGCATAACTGGCCACTCTGTTTTCTAGTCTTACAGCGAGCTGATGACCAGCAAGATGTAGAAAGTTCCAATGGGCAGGAACTTGGAAAACTTGGAAAAATTCTGAGATTACATAATCAAAACACAATTTTCTAAAATAGCAAAACAAACCTAATCATAGATTCTCTGCTAAATTAAATTGTCGCAAGGCTTGCCTTGAAATGGCAGGAACAAAATGCCTGCAGTTAGAACACACTACGACAAATTTAAGAAAGCGCAGATTTCGACTAATCACACGAATTCTTAGATTTCTACAAATCATAGTAAACAACTGTAATATCGGTTTACAATAAGTAGGATGGTATAGCCGAATCTCGGCAGTGGCCAACCCGTTTCAGGACCACAGCCACAGATTTTTGCAACCGAGATAATTACCGTTGAAACAACGATTTTTTAATTTCATTACCAAACGAAAGTGTATCCATGCCAATGCTATGTACAACGGCGTGGCGAATGCGGTTGAGTCACTGGTGGTCACACAATTGTTCAAATCTGGAAGCACCGAGGAGGAACAACAACCGGGGGCAAATATTAAGAACCTTGATCTGCTAAGGCGATTCAATTGCAACAGATTACAACCAAAACCTGAAGTTCTTGGATGATAAAGATGGAATTGTATAAGGATGTATCGATATGATAATTTGTATATAATTACCCAGTATTTATTTCAGGTTTCGGCGTGCTTGTTTCCAACCCTAGTGCCCCGCTGACCATAAAGAGTAATAAATAAGGATTCCCCAACGGTCATGTAAAGGTTCTGTGAGTCATTATCGTTTGTCGAAATATGAATCAGCGTGACTGGAAATGTGTTTCTTAATTCCATCCTAATGATGAGATACTGATTGATCTTGGCTGTAACGCAGATCACGATGACCAAGACAAAGCGCGCGTTGAGCGTATGTGAGTGGCGACACGTCAAGAGGACGCGCGCATTGAGTCCGAAGCTGCTTTTAGTATACTTTCCTCATTTGTCGAACTTGACTTGCACCAATAGCATGCAACAAATGCTAATACGGGAAGTATTTGCCACTGTAAATAGTCTATCTACAATTGTGACTCATATGAGTATATATATAACATGTAGATAATCCTTTTGAAGATAATATCTTACTTTACATCTAAATCATGAGAGACTATCAAGCTGGAAAGAACCTGTACTGTCTTAACCAACAGGTTGAGAAACAGCTAGCGAAGAAAAAATTCTCCGATAATTATTCTAAGTATGCTGAGGATCATTCTTCAACTGATCCAGCTATTTCAGAATCCCGGCTGTCAAAACTGGGCACCGCGTTTTCAAAAAAAATACATAAAACACAGCGGCAATCTAAACCCGGTATCTCATGACCAAGCAACTTTGTCACGCAGAAACGAACAAACGAGACGAGAATCTGAAATGTGTTTTATTTTGATGTTACTCTTACTACTGCTATCTCTTTATACTATCGATGTTGGACTTATGGGACTTATGATTCTCCGTCACTGAACTTTATTCCATCTTTCACTTATTACAGTCTGTGAGAAATAATTTATTAATATTAAATTCATCAATAGGATTATCTATAAGATGTTGTATCCACCTATATACCTGATGTTGTGTTGCGTTACTTGCTTTGTCTAGGTATTGTTTGCAATTTAAACATCAACATACATGTGAAAATTTCGGAAAAAAACCTTCAAATGATCTTAAACCCCCTGATAGTTATCTACCTTTTTGTTATAATAAAACAAATTCTCGCTTTCCTATAAACTATTGTCTTTCCTGTCCTCCAAGCTGCTCATCACGTGACATACTGCGCGGCTCACTGCTCAACAAAAAAAAAAAAATTCTAGCACAAAACAGGTTAGAGAATTATCACAACTCAAATGCCGGCATCGATTTTACACACATTCACTGGTGCTCAGGACTTTCGTATACGTCTTGTGTTAGCTACACTTATAGGGAAACCTGTCAAAATAACCAGCATCAGGTCTGCCGATACTGAACCAGGTTTGAAAGGTTAGTAGAAGGTTCTGGCTGTCCAATACTCATGTGCTAACGCTTTAATTTAGATTACGAAATATCATTCTTACGATTATTGGAGTCAGTAACAAATGGTAGTAGTATAGAGATATCTTATACCGGTACCACCGTGGTATTTCGTCCGGGAATCATTCTGGGTGGATCCTTCACTCATAACTGTCCCCTTAGTCGAGGGATGGGCTATTTTATCGAGCCTTTACTGCTACTGGCGCCATTTTCCAAGAAGCCTTTGACTATTACCTTTCATGGAATCACAAGTTTTTCCGGAGATATGGCTCTAGATACCATCAGAACCTCTGTGTTCCCTATACTGCAGAAGTTTGGAATTGAGCGTGAAGAGCTCCGCATAGTTAAAAGGGGGTCGCAGCCACTTGGTGGTGGCGAAGCCGTATTGCATATGCCTCATTTGATTCTACAGCCAAAAACAGTTCATGTTTTGGAGGCGCCCATGGTATCAAAGATCAGAGGCGTTGCATACTCCACCAGAATCAATCCTGCAAACGTCAACAGAATGATCGACGCTGCAAGAACGGTTCTGCGCCCTACACAGTCTGAGACATATATTTATTCTGATGTTACTCGCGGTAACGAGTCGGGAAAAAGCCCTGGGTTTGGTGTAACAATTGTGGCCGAAACTTCTCGAGGATGGTGCTACTCTGCGGAAGGCGTAGGTGATGCAAGCACGACACCCGAAGATCTAGGCGAAGAGGTATCGTATAAGCTTCTAGAAGAGATATCACTCGGAGGCGTAGTTGGCAGAAACCAGCTTCAAATCGCACTGGTATTTTTGGTTCTTGGACGAGAAGATGTTGGCCGTCTGTGCATTTCACGAGAAGCCATTGATGCAAAATTTATACGCCTCATCAGACTGGTAAAGGATTTTTGGGGCACAGAAGTGATGTTTCAAGAAGCAGAGAAAGAGAATGAAGTTATATTGGTGGTTAAAGGAACGGGTTTTGTCAGCGCATCGAAAAAGATTGCCTGATTGCCTGACACCAAAAGAACCGACCTCATTAAAGCTACTGAAACTAATACTAATCACCACGGAATCCCCTCATTGTTCCATCGCGTAAACTTACCGGTGGGCCCGTCTCGTCCCGCAAGCGCTACGCGGACTATTTCTCGAGAACCATCTTCGAGAGTTCCGGTACCTCGAAAGTTGTTCAAGTTTGTTTTAATAAATCCAGGGGAAACAGCATTAACTGGTATTCCCTCCTGGCTTAATTCAATTGACATGCATACCGTCAACGCATTCAAAGCTGTCTTGGATGCTGCATAGCCAGGCGTAAAGATAGCCCCCAAACCACTTGTCGGATCGGCGTTTCTGGTCAGCGATCCTGCACCGCTGGAAACGTTCACTATACGAGAACTAGGTGTACTGCGGATCAATGGCAGCATAACCTGGTACACGTCAAGCACACCGAACACATTGGTGTTCCATATGGCTCGCATCTCGTCCAGAGAAATATTGCTTGCCCGGACGGAATTAGCATACTCCTCAACAGAAGCATCTTTTGGTCTCTCGGTATTTGAGATAGCTGCATTCTGCACCAACAAGTCTAGTCGTCCAAACTCTTTGCGGATATATTGCTCTGTGGAGACAATTGTTGAGTGGTCAGTGACGTCGATATGAACCGCTCTGGCATCACCGTTCATGTTCTTGGCAGCCTCTGCACCCCGTTTCAAATTACGTGAACCCACTAGAACCGTGAACCCATAAGTGAGGAGATCTTTAGCAACTTGAAACCCAATTCCTTGATTGCCTCCGGTTACTAGAGCGACTTGCTTGCTATGGCTCATAATATATCAGAAATATAAAAGAAGAGTATTTATTTCACGAGACTCCGGCTATATATATATGTATATAGCAGCGTTATTTCCGGTAGGAAATTAAGTGCTAACTCCATCAAGCGGAGATTTTGTACATTCTTTGGGGTTAGGTAAAAGTGATCACTTAACTCTTCAGTAACGGGGAGTGGTTATGGGAGCGGTTAGTGACACCACACCATGGCCCATACAAATTTAGTAACGAGTCAGAGTAAATACGAAATAATCAAGCTAACAACAAACGCCGAGCTTCATTATGATAGAGAATGATATGAAACAATTTGCTAGTCTATATACTAGCTTCTAAAAAGACGAACGACTATGGTATGGTCGATAAATTATGCATTTTTGTTATCAACACTTTCCCCATTATTACATCTTTCAAAGGTAGCTATCAACAAACGAAGAAAGTACTCAGTATAACATCAATGATCGTAAGAGAATGACGCTCGATCGAATGCACAGTATTGGTGGTTGCGTACCAGCAGATTTACTACCCGGCAGAAATTTAAGTAGGCAGAGGCAATTCACTAACCTCATTATTCAAACTAAGCCAATTATCAGAGTGAAGTTCTGCATATTTCGTAGAATCGAGAGACCAATCGCGGAGCAACCTGGATATTTGATACTGTATTTTCTGACAAGCTGTCAATTCTTCAGTAATAATCTGTCGAATGAGCCATGCACGGTTAGTTTGATATTCAATAGATTCTTTATCCTTCAAGATAACTGTTTTCAGTTTATTAATTTCCAAATCCTTCGCTTGATCTTCCTGCTGCTCCAGTTGTTCGAGTTTCACTATATTGCTGTTCACGCGACCGCGCAATTGTGCCACATTATTCTTCCCCAATTTTCCGAATCGCACAAATATATCCTTCACTGCCATCAACAAATCACGAAATTGCTTTAGCTGCTCAAGAAAACCAACGTCCAATGCTCCGCTTTCATCTGTTAGGAGTTCGCTACATGAAGTAGTCTTGTTCGCCACAGCCCTAAGCCCATCGGTAATCGCAGGAAGATCCGGATTGTTTTCAAAAACAGAATCGCCAACAGTGTCCGACAGTTTGAGGAAACACGAAGATACCTTCTTATAATCTTCTGACATAGATGCCTGACGCTTGTTCATTCTGTCAACTGTCTGGCAAAGGACTCGAACGTACCCAAGCATGGTTTCGGTAGTTTGATATACCCGCTTCCATCGAGCAACTTGCTCCGACTGGTGCCAGGATGTCATAAAATTGGGCCCAACAATGAAGTTAGACATTTCATCAGTAACCTGAGACAAAACCTGTTTCCTGAAAGAGCTCATATCAGTATCAACGGTCAGAAACATGATTACGAACTTCTCTTTACTCATTACTGGATGCTTCATAATCTGGTCAATAAATCGATTGAGACCCCTTCGTCTTCTTTCAAGAAAATAGTCATCATAGGTGAGATATTTCCCATCCACAGTGAATCGTTTTGGTGCTGGCAAGATTAGTTCAAGTCCAGAGGAACAAGCCAAAATCCTTAACTTCAAGCATACTTACGCAATTTCGGGACAAGCCTAAAAGGGAATCGCTTTGTCAAGCACTCCAACAGCCTTTTAAGTTAGAACGCTGAATATAACTAGATCAGCCCCTTTATAAACTTACCAGACAAAATCGCTGTAGCGTCGAACCACTTTAAATGCAGCAGGATCGGATCCGCGAGTCGACTTAAGAGTGCCTTCCAGAGAGTAAACAACATGCCTGAACATAAACATACCCTCTCTTTCAGGTGCAATGCTCACTTTGACTGTCGCCGGCGACGTAGGGTCATAGTTCTCAAGATCCGGGTCTGTTTCCCAGACATCGCCGTGCTTGTTAATGGCTACCCCAGTCAAAGGATCAGTCTCTGATCTTTGAAACTCATCGTTCCACGAAGAAGTTTCCTGTGTTTCTGAAGGCGTTAAGCTGTTCGAAATGTGAACGTCAGGATACGCTAAAGATTGTTAGTGACTATTAAGGATTGTAGACGGCTACCGAGAGAAGCGATGCTGTGAATGCCACACGAGAGACCACATTGATTGTGCATTGAAATGGTATTAGGCGTGATTTCAACGCACATCGTTTATTCTGTTCAGCAGCTGCCAGAATGCCTGATAAACGCAAGCTGCCATTTCCACTTCTATCCGCAGTAACCAACTCGTAATCCCCATATTCAACCATACTTACATTTTCCCAGAACAGATCCCAGACTTATATTCTGCTCTCCGCCTTGTGCAAGACCAAGCAATGCCAATCCGATGTTCCAGTTCTCCCTATCGAGGCGATCCGACATGGAATGCGCCGACACAATGCGGAGAATCTCGTCTTTTTGATGCTGCGACGTGCTTGTTTCATCGAAAACTAGCTGTTCAAACGAATGAAATGGCACGCTGCCTTGGTCATCCTTGTATTTATCAAATAGAGCTTCGTATGAAGCAGGAACAGACTGGCCCCCGGAAGGCCACCATTCGCTGCTCATTTATAACAAATCTACAGAAAGCGAATTATTAAGTATCCAATGCAAAGATAACCAAGAGCCTGTTATTTCCACCGACGTGGGCAGTAGACTTGTAGTTGTGTTATCTGATCGTTGATAAACAAGATGGCAAAGTTGGGCAAAATCGTGGGAGAAGAGGGATGGATAACCAGAGGAGGATTTTCAACAACGGCGATGCTAATTAAGTTAGATAAAGATGTATTATGCAATTGAATAAAGATACAATATATAAAGCAATGTATACGAAGATTTGCAGCTGTTGCCTCATTGACGGTTGATGCTGCGGGCTGTATAGCTTTAGCATGCAAATCCCCCGAGTTTACACACTTGCAGCATTCTGTGAGTTAGAACGGTAAAAAAACTTATCAACTGCTTCAAGTGAATCAATTGAAACAAACGAGAAAACTTTGCTGTTTTCAACTTTGTTCATAGGACGAATTTTTCCATAGCTCCTGAGCTCGCTGTTCAAATGCTTCCACCATCATTTTGCTGACGGACGGGCCAAAATTAACTAGAATTGTATTATACAACGCAGAATGAAATGCAAATTTAAGAACCAGCTCCGCAACGCATCGCGGCTCTTTGCTTGTAAGTGGCCGGATGGTCCATTTACTATACAGGGTCTCAAAGGTAGCTGTATGACTAGCTGCAGCCTAACATTGGTTAATATACCTGCTGTTCCAAGATAATTCAATCAAGAAATTTGACAAAGTTACTTGACACCAAGTTACTCGACCAAAACTTTGGTTATCCACTTACAATAACAGAATCTTCTGAAAATGACAGATGACTGTCGTACGACTCACTCAGTTGATTCCATCCAATATTTAGCCGAGCACTCTTAGGTTTTCCCTGCTCATCTCTGGCCGTTACCACGCTTTCAGTGCAATATGGGAGAAAGTGGCTATAAGATTCTACATCGGATACAATTGAATACATGAAACTGGCGGGGAATCTGAAAATTAGCGGTTCTTCTTAGATCAGGTTTTGCTGGATCAGACAATCGCATACGTACTTCATTACTCTCTTGACACTGAATGAATGAACGGATGAATACAGCCTCGAAAAATAAAGGCGTCTCTGAAATGCATTGTGCCTGATACCATTGAGTAGCATGGAAGAAAGCAGCGATTTTTTGAGTGATCGGAAAACTGGGATTAAGTTGGCCTAACTGTAAAAAAAATAAGACACGGCCAGACTACAGTCAACACAGGCTTAGCATCAAGTGTTATTATTATTATTATCTTTACCGTGAAAGTAGATCGAAATCCCCTTGAGTAAAAGTAGGCAAATGTACCAACTATTTACATTGCAGAATCTCGTTTTCTCACACATTTCACATGTAATGTTCACAAGCAAAAAACCCATTCGGTAACTCTTTATCTAAAGATAAAGATAAGATTCCCAAGTGGAACTGAAATCCCGCGCCAAAATTGGTGGTCAATGTAACATCCAATAGATTTCAATTTCAACAAGTTTCTGCATCAAATGCAGCCCGAATGCTCAAATAAAAGAAGAAAGGTATTGGCGGCTTGTGACAGGTGTAAGTCCAGAAAGAAAAAAGTATGTACGACCAAAATTTGCCAGGTAAGCGAACAGTGCTAACAAAACTCAGTGTGACGGAAGGCTTCCTTCTTGCTCCAGATGTATTCACTCGAACAGTAAATGCGTCTACGAAGGCACCGGCCTGCAATTCCAGCAGGCTCATATGTCTCAGCAGGTGAAAAGATTGGACCAGCTCGAAACTCACGTGAAGAAAATCATCGAAGAAATGAACTATTTAAGATCCGAGATGTTGACTTCCACTGCCAACGAGTTTACAGACAAATACGAACCACATTATCAAGATTTCCTGGAACGGGTTCAAAAGTTGGCACACGAACCAATCTGTGAGAAACTTGAAATTGGACAGGCCGCAATTATTTCCAAAGTGCAAGCCATAAGAAGAATTCTCACCAAAGATAAAGACATTGAAGTCTTGAAACCTTACGACAAGGTTAATATGAACAAGGTAGAGAAGTTAGAGAGCGATCCGCCAACAGCGGAGGCTGAGGACATTTTCTTGCAATGCTACATAACATTTTCCCGAAATCGATATCATTTTGTGGAGAAATCTCAAATCATCGAAATCTTCGCCAAAAATCCTTATCAAAGAACCGACTGGGAGACCTTTCTCAGCTTGATATGCCTTGCTAATGGATGTCGGATTGCTGAACTCTCAAAGCTAGCTATGCAACCATCGCCGAAATATTATTTTGAGAAAGCTCTAGATCAATTATGCCTGATCCCAGTGTTGAGTCCTGCACAACAAGTCCAGGTCTGCATGCTGATAGCGTTATATCTTCATTATATTTATGACTACCACGACAATTTCGTGATGAACGTGTGTGAATTATCGAGAATGGCCATTGAAAAAATGGCCGAAATAGGGTATCATGAGAAGAAAGTCCCCACCATCGAAAATTGTGTCGAAGTTGAATTGGAAAAACGAACATTCTGGTCTGTCTATGCCTTTGATACACTACTATCGATTTCGCTAGGACGACCTTCGCCTACCGCTCGTCTTGAAATCACTGTAGCGTTTCCTTTAAGTGTGGAAACGGTAGGAGAACATAATAGACAACATATTTTTCAGCTCCAGTTGAAACAATTTCACGGGCAGCAGTTCAAAGAGCCAGTGACTTCCATCACTTACCTGGTAGAGACATGCAAAATTAGACATATCGAGAGCGGAATCAATTTGTTGGCTTATGGAAGAGATTCAGACGAGCAATATCAAAATGAATTCGAGTCTATTGGCGAAGCTTTGGAAGAATGGGTAGCTAATATCCCCAATAAAGCAGAATTTAGTAAAGGACTTCGAAAGGAGGTTTCGTTTGAGTATATGCTTTTGCTATATCATCGAGCCAGGCTTTTTCTATTGCTTCCAAAAATCACCTCTATTCAAGATATTTCTGACCAAGAAAGACAGACAGTTTTACGGGAGACTTTAAAAGCATCTGGAAATGTGTGTCAATGCTTCAAAAAGATTCACAAGGATTCATTATTTGGCTACAGTACGTTTTCCTTGCACACTATCTTTTTAGCAGGAGTAACATTGGTTTACTGTATCTGGGCTCTAGGGAATCCTCCGCACGTGAAAGCTCATAACGATATTAGGGCATATTCCAACATCTTGTATTCCTTTTCAGAAAGAATCGGAGAAGCAGATACTTATAGAATATTATTTGAGAATCTCATCGAGAAGGTCTTGTACAATGTCGATATGGAATTTGAAGATGATGTGGATAAAGAAGAGCTGAATAACAGAATATTGAACACAGAGATAGTGGATAAAGAAACGTTTGATTTTACATTTGACGATGATTTCTGGAAGCTTTTGAATTGCGGCTACACCTAATTTATTGGAGAAATATTGATAGAGTATTGATAAGGAATAGCGTTATAGTAGAGTATGCTGTATCAAATATTTATTCACGGTAAAACAACTAAGAATTAAAACTTCATTTTACCAAACATACCTAAAATTTCTGTTCTCTCTATCCGTCAAGTCCCGGAATCCAGAGTTCTCCACCTTTTCATAACCTTCTCCTGAAGCCTCCTGTTCTTTGTCTCTCAAACGATTTGAGTTCCAATTATAAACAGCAAGACAAATAATCAAAAAGAGCCCACAACTATATAACCCTACAAGACAATTCTTAGCAGTTTTATAAGTAGGAGCTTCGCTAGGAATAAAAGTCTGGGGTCCGACAGCAGAAGCAAAACAGAAACCTACCAAATACATCCCGTTACATACCACTTTCTTGGTTCTTCCAGCAGTGTTAGTCGATAAGCCAGAAAGGGCAGTAATCATACTAGCTGGTGAAAATCCAATAAGATAAAAGCCTGCTAAACGACTATATTTCGTAGGAGCACACTTTAGCATGATTCCTCCAGTTAAAGCAAAGCTAATACCAAAGGCCGAGACAATCAAAGGATGTTTGATCATCTTGTGCTGGTTACAAACTCCTAACAGAAATAATCCCACCAATTGAACGACTCCCATAGGAGATTTCATTAACAGGGCCTTGGCAGTTTCGTATTTAAACTCGTCTTGCAACATGATAGAAGCATAGGAAGTGATCCCCGAGTTAGGAATCTCCACTGTCATAGCTAGCACAGCATAAACCCAAGCTCTAGGTTCCAAAAACGCTTCTCTTACTTGGCTCCATTTGAATTCGTCAGTTCCAAATCCTTGTTCATTATCTCTGATTCTCTCCACGGTCAAAAGCTTATCGTCACCTTTCAACCACCAGGCTTTTGCAGGAATATCAGGGATTACTAACGCCATAACAATAGCCAAAACAATAGTTACACCACCAAGAAGAATAAAAAGAACTCTCCAAGGAGCAATAGAAAAGGAATCCGAATGACGCTGGATCCCATAAGCCAAGCAAGATCCTATAATGTTCGCAAGCCCACAAAACGAAAAGTAAAAACAGGTACGGGTATACTGTTCTGATTTGTGGTAGAAATTGTTGGTGACAAGAGCTAATCCTGCTAAAAGAGGGCTCTCAAAGATGCCCAGAAATACTCTTCCGACAATAAATGTGGAATAAGTGAAGCAGGCACTTTGTAGTGCCAAAGTCAATCCCCAAAGAAACACATAAGTAGCTAGTCCCTTGGCCAACGGGAATCTTTGTAAAGTATAAGAGCCGGGGAAACTCCACACTAAGTAACCAAGGAAGAAAGAGGTACCAGTCCAACTGTACATAGTCCCTACCATATTAAGGTCCGTTCTTATTCCCATGATACTCCCATAAGAGGACGCTGATCTATCAAGGAATTGCACACCATATGAAAGGCAAATCAGGGGCATAATAAAGAGATCAATTCTTCTCCGAATTCTCCTATTGTCTTCTTCCGTAAGGGTCAAGCCTTTAGAAATCTCCGCGTATTCCAAAGCAAAATCCCTCCCTTTAGGAGATAATTTATCAGCTCCCACAGGACTGACTCCCACGGTTACTCCATATTCCTTTTCATTGTTGAATCCACTATTGGGCTCAGCTGGTTCGTTAACCGAACTCATAATTTGGTTCAAGAAAACGCCAGAACGCGGAAATCGCAAATATTATATACTGCCGCGCTTCTGATCGGCAAAGGTGATAAGGGCATTGAGATAACGAAGATAACGAACAAAGAGGTCAGATGCGGGATGATAAGGCGGGATTTCCGCCAAAAACCCCATGCACATGGGTCTCCGCCTTTTTTTGGCAACCTCGTGTCGGCGATTCCGCCAAATAAAGATAAGTGATAAACCAGGGTATATAATTGACAATTACTTATCAGGAAAGCGATACCTGCACATTCGGTTCCTTCTCATTAAAACTTCCAGTTCATCTGTTTAATTCTGCTTTTTTTTTCAATATCATAAGAAATGACAATCGACAAGATCAAAATCGCTATAGATAGAGGCGGAACCTTTACTGACGTGCTTGCTGTGATTCCGGGCCAAGAAGATTACATGTTCAAGCTTCTATCTGTGGATATAAACAATTACAAGGATGCCACTATTGAAGGGATCAGAAGAGTGTTGGAAAAAGTCACAAAGAAAAGTATCCCCAAAGACGAACCTTTAGATACCTCGTGTGTTTCTTCCATTAGATTGGGAACTACCGTGGCCACCAATGCGTTACTAGAGCGAAAAGGCGAACGGGTGGGGTTTCTGGTCACCAAGGGCTTCAAGGATATTCTTCACATTGGCGACCAAACACGGCCGGATCTGTTTGCGTTGAAAGTTACCAAGCCGGCTCCGTTGTACGAGGACGTGGTAGAAATCAACGAGCGGGTCACTATTCCTAGTGCAACAGAAGACCCAGATACCGTGGATTACAGGGATAAGCTTAACAATGTCGATTACGTGCAAGGGGAAAGCAAAGACGTGTTTCAAGTAATCGAGCCATTAGACGAAGAAGATGCTAGGCGGAAATTGATGGAGTTGAAATCGAAAGGTATTGTATCCATTGCAATTTCCTTGCTACATGGGTACAGTTTTCAAAGGCATGAGAAAAGAATCAAAGAACTAGCTCAAGAGGCCGGATTCCACCACATCTCGGTGTCCCATGAGCTGATTCCTATGATTAGTGCTATTCCCCGGTGCCAGTCCACTGTTTGCGACGCTTATTTGACCCCAGTGGTGCAAAACTACATCCAAAACTTCCTCAAAGGACTGAAGAATAATGGCACTACCAGAATTGAGTTTATGCAGTCGGATGGAGGCCTGTGTTCTTGGGAAAAGTTCTCAGGATTGAAGGCTCTACTTTCAGGACCGGCTGGAGGGGTCGTCGGAGAAGCCGAAACATGTTTTGATCAGGAGGAAGGGACTCCAATTGTTGGCTTTGATATGGGCGGTACTTCTACTGATGTGTCGAGATTTGCCGGCCAGTATGAATTGGTATTCAAAAGTGTTACTGCGGGAGTACAAATCGCTGCACCGCAATTGGATATAAATACGGTGGCCGCTGGTGGGGGTTCGATCCTTAGTTACCGTCACGGAGTATTGAAAGTCGGCCCAGAATCAGCTGGAGCTCATCCAGGACCTGCGTGTTACCGCAAGGGCGGCCCTTTAACTATTACGGATGCCAATTTAATGTGCGGTCGGATATTGCCAGAATTCTTCCCCCATATCTTCGGCCCCGACGAAAATATGCCATTGGACAAACAGGTTGCGGAAGAGAAATTCACAGAACTAGCTCGGACCATTAATAAAGACTCCCACAAAAAGTTCACCCCACATGAGGTAGCATTAGGGTTCTTGAAGGTGGCTAATTTCTCTATGGCCAAGCCTATCCGAGCTTTGACTGAGTCTCGTGGTTTTGACGTTTGCAACCATAACTTGGCCTCTTTTGGCGGTGCCGGCGGCCAACATGCCGCTTCTATCGCTGAGATTTTGAAGATGAAACGGGTTCTTATACATAGATATTCATCGATTCTTTCTGCCTACGGGATTGCCTTGGCTGATACTGTACAAGAAGAACAGAAACCATGCCATGAGGTTTACAACTTCAAATCTCGTGCCCAGCTTCTTGAACAATGTGACGAGTTAATGGAACGGGTGACAAGGCAATTGGCTTCGCAAGGAATCGAAGCGTCCAGCCGTGAGATGTTTTTCAATATGGGATACGCTGGATCTGACACATTGTTGATGATTTCTCGTCCCGAAGACGGTGATTTCCTTCAAAAGTTTACCGACACTCACCAAAGAGAGTTTTCTTTCGTGGACAAAGAGAGAGACGTATTAGTTCATGATGTTAGGGTCAGGGCTAGCGGAAATGCTGCTAAGATATGGGAGGTGTCTCCATATGAAGACATGCAAAATCTTCGGTTTGATGGAGCTCCGCTGGAGCTTACTAGTGCTCCCATTTATTTTGAGGATGGGGAGCTGGACTCCAAGATCTATTCCTTGCCTGATATTCCAGTGGGAGCCGTTATAACGGGCCCTGCTTTAATATTAGATCAGACTCAGACGGTGTTAGTACCCCCCTCCTGCCAAGCTAAAATTCTTTCGCGTCATATTGTGATAGATCTGTTAGAGGCTCAGAAATATGCTGTTAGCATCGACTATGTTGACCCTATTCTTTTGTCAGTTTTCCAGAACAGGTTCACTTCGATTGCTGAGGACATGGGCCGAACGTTACAGAAGATCAGTATCAGTGCCAACATTAAGGAAAGAATGGATTTCTCGTGCGCTTTGTTTGATGAAGATGGAAACCTTGTTGCAAATGCTCCTCATGTTCCGGTACATCTGGGGTCTATGTCTAATAGTATCCGGTACGCCAAAAATTATTGGAAAAAAAACATCAGACCAGGAGATATTTTGGCGACTAACCATCCAGTAGCAGGAGGAACTCATCTGCCAGACATCACATTGATTACTCCGGTATTTAAAGACGATAAAATTGTGTTTTTCACGGCTTCCCGGGCTCATCACGCTGAAATTGGAGGGTCTGCTCCTGGGTCTTGTGCTGCTGATGCCACGAGTCTTTATGAAGAAGGAGCCCAGTTTATGGCTTGGAAAATTGTTAGTAATGGGGTGTTTGACTATGCGGGTGTGCAAAAGTATTTTATTGATGAGCCAAGCCAGTATGAAGGGTGTTCAGGAAGTCGAAAAATTCAGGACAATATCTCTGATCTAAAGGCACAAATCGCTTCGAATCAGAGAGGCCTCAACTTGCTGAATGAGTTATTCAAGGAATATGGTTCTAAAACTGTTTTATTCTACATGAAAAGCGTGGAAAATAATGCGGAAGAAGCTGTGAGGAAATTTTTGCAACAAATCGCCACTACTTCCACTGCTCCGTTGAAGGCTGAAGAGATCTTGGATGATGGATCTAAGATCTGTGTATCTATAAAAGTTGATAAGATAGACGGGTCGGCCGTGTACGACTTTACTGGTACTAGTGAAGAAGCGTTTAACTGTGGCAATGCTCCAATAGCCATCACCTATGCTTGTATTATCTACTGTCTTCGGCTGATGGTCAATTCTGATATTCCTTTGAATGAAGGGTGCCTTAAGCCTGTCAAGTCGATAATTCCAGAGGGAAGTATTTTGAATCCATCTCCTTATGCTGCTGTGTCTGCTGCAAATAGCGCCACCGCTCAAAGACTAACGGACACCATTCTAAAGGCTTATGAAGCGGCTGGGGCATCTTCTGGGTCTAATAATACTCTTGCTTTTGGGAAAGGTGGAATTGAAAACGGTGTTATGAAGCAAGGATTTGCCATGGTTGAGACCATTGGTGGAGGCATTGGAGCTATTGACGGATCGGATGGGTTTTCTGGAGTGCATTGCCATATGACCAACACCAAAATAACGGATCCTGAAGTCTTAGAGTTGAGATATCCTATTATCCTTCACGAATTTAGTGTAAGAAAAGGCTCAGGAGGTACTGGCAGATACAAAGGAGGCGATGGACTTGTGAGATTATACGAGTTTACTACAGGATTGTCGTGCACTTTGAGGACCCAAAGGAGAGTCAATTCTCCTTACGGAATGAAAGGAGGAGGAGAAGGTGTTAGAGGAGAAAACCGGCTAGGAAGAAGAAGAGAAGACGGTCGTATTCAGTGGATATTGCTCCCATCTTTTGCGCAATTTAAGGTTAATAACGGTGATTTCGTTAGAATCAAAACTCCTGGAGGAGGAGGGTTTGGCTATGCTGATAAAGACCCTCTTGTAGTGCAAAATGGTAATGGTTTTGTTCCCGTTGCAGGTGGTAGTATCGCCAATATGTGTGAGGTGGGACAGACGTCTCAATGAACTAGATGGTTTAAAAAATGATGTAACTCCATAAATATAGATGATAAATGTATTTGTTGTAATACGAATTTTAAATCATCAGGACGGGATGGCTGTTGCCGAAATGGATCGACTGACCTCCCCCTCTCGTATATTTTATTTTGGCGGTGCTAGCTGTTTATTAAGAAAACCAAAAGAATTTAAAATCGCGCATATTTTTGCGGGATAAAATTCGTCTTCTCTAAGTCATAATGGGGCCTTGGGTATCTGCTCTTAGTGTTGTCTCCCTTGTCAAACGAAGGATTGCTCTTCCAGCTCCACTTATCAGCATATGTTTTGTCCAACGAATCCTCCAGTTTCTGCGTGATATACTTGCCTATATTCGGTAAGAATTTGAAGGAATGGCTCGAGTCCCCAGTAGCTACATACACGTTTTTGTGATAAGGGCATTCGTCTATCAGAAAGTAAGAGTCACACGAATCAGCAACCCAGCACGTCTTAAAATCTACCAACTCATGATTGGCTAGCTCAGGAACAACTAATTCCAAAAGTCTTCTGACATCCTCAGCGTGTCCCTTGGGTAAAGTTTCGCTTGGGTTGTCAATTGTGTATCGAGGAGCTCTCAATTTCTTTCCTTGTTCAAAAGGATGATCTAGTTCCGAATAAGCATCACACGTAGTCACACCAATTTTAATTATATGGTTTTCTTCATCTGGAGGAAAAAAGTACCCGTGTTCGGCACTGAAAAATATAGGAATGCCTTTGTATTTCTCATATTCAGCATCATTAAGCTTAATATGGGTTACAAACGTCCCGAACACCTTTGTCTGGTTATCCAGTGGCACAATGAGACCAGTTCCAGCTCCAGCAGTAACTAAAATTTTTTTTCCACTGAAATGTTTACCGGACTTCACTTGGACTTGGTTGCAAGAGACTTTGACCACTCGTCCATCATCACCAAACGCAAAGTTGACTCCAAGACTTTTGGCTTTCAGATACACATCTTTCAGAGCTTTAGCGGAGAGTCCTGTAGCGCAATCGGTGTTATAACTAGAATTGAAGCTGTCAGGAAGGTTATTGTCTTTGAAACCAGGAATATGTTGTGCGACTTGCCCTGGAGTTGTAAGTTTTATGACATTCTGGCTGACGCCCAGCTTTTCTAAAACATCGAAACTTTGCTGCTCATATTTATATCTAACAGAAGTAGAATCAGCAGGACTTAAGGTAAGTCTACCGGTTTTCACAAAAGAAGGTATGTATAGCGGATCCTGTTCCCAAAGTTTCAGAGCTTCCACTGCCAAAGAAGCAGACAATTCGTCAGAATACTCTACTCTTAGTATTTTATTTAAGTCATTAGCAGCAGAAAAAGCAGATGGGACAGGATAAGCGTCAAGAGCCAATACTTTATAGCCCTTCTTGACTAATTCTAAAGCAGAAGATAAGCCAAACACCCCGCACCCTACAATAACCACATCAAAATCGGACATAACAAGACCAATTGATATATGATACAGAAGATAAAAAGATATATATAAGATAAGATATAAGGTGAGATACCAGGGTATGAGACGATAAATGTGCGGGTCGCGACTTCCGCCGATAAGATTCTATGTCGGGATCTCCGCGATATTTCTTTTTGTTGTATTACAACGGAAATGTCGGACAAAATCCATAACCTTTTCTCCATGTTCACCAAATAAATATTATTCTTTTACATAGTATTTTGCAGTTTATTTATAGTCCCGAAACTACTGTATTCAAGAACCAGAGTCTAGCTATTACGAGACTACTGCTCAACAACAATGCGTCGCACCCACGGAAGATAAGGGGATGTGCATGCCTCTCCAAACTTGGCTGATATTGCCTGCAGCTCTCTGTAATTTGCACCTGGAGTAATCTTGCCCATTATCACTGGCGTCTTAGTGTGTGTTCTATCAGGGATCAGAATGGTTCTGCCGAGAATTGCCTCCATGCCCATAAATGCAAACGCGACTGCCTCCTTTTGACCTGCTTCCACTCCCGTTTCATCAAGCAGCTTTATTTTCATTCCTGGAAACAACTTACTGATGTATTCCAAAATACAGGGATTATGCGCACCTCCCCCACACATGTAAAGTTCGTCAATTGACCCAGGCGCGTTTTGCAGATAGTCATATACAATTGACTGAGCTGTGATGCGAGTAATAGTAGCAATCATATCGTACTTACTCAGCCCCTTTGATAATCCTTTTTCTATGAGGTTCGCTGCTGTAGCGTCCCCGAAAAGCTCGCGACCTGTGGTTCTAGGTGGAGCAGTCTTGAAGTATTCATGGTCCAGAAATTCGTCGACAATGTCACTGTCTACCTGACCTTTACTGGCCCACTCGCCATCTTTATCATATTCCATTTCGCCGTCTGTGAAAATCCTCATTGCAGCATCTATTAGAACATTTCCAGGACCCGTATCATAGGCAAGGAGTTTCTCCAGACCGCCACGCTCTACACTCGGAATAAAGCACACGTTTCCAATACCACCAATATTTTGAGTTGCTCGAAGCTTTGTTTCATGCTGTAGTAAAAGACCGTCAAAAAATGCTGCAATGGGTGCGCCTTGCCTGCCAACGCTCTGTTCAGAAATTCTGAAATCAGCTACTACAGTCTTGCCGAACCGCGCTGCCATATAAGCAGGTTCAGCCATAGTTAGAACAGCACGAAGTCGGCCGCACATAGGCTCTGGATTGTACCATATAGTTTGACCGTGAGACGATATAATATCAATTTGATCCAGGGAAACCTTCTGCTGCACTATAAACCAGGAAATGGCATCGCAGAACGTCTCTCCTAACACTACGTTGATCTGGGCCAATTCTTCTGGAGAAGACGAGTTTTCACGAATCATTCGCAACACGCTGCTTTTCACTGAGAAAGGTAGTGGATATTCATCATAGTTCAAGATTTTAACAGATACCGGACTGTCAATGTCACTTTGTGTGAATCTACACAGAGCCAGATCTACCGAATCCATGGAAGTGCCTGAATTGAGGCCCAAGACGGTCAGTTCAAGAGGCATTGCTGGTTAATCAGATGGTGAAGGTCCTCTTACAGAAAAATGTTAACTGTGACGGTGTTGTTTAGGAGATTGATATCAAAAAGTTAGCTGATATACAAGGTTAAAGTTAAGGTTAGAAAAAATTTAAATCAGTGGAACTGACATGATTTTCGAAGAGAAACAGCAGATAAAAATAATGAAATTAATGCAACATTGACATGTTTACTAAAAACACCCGATAGGGAGAGGGTCGGCATTTCAGCCGGTCAGCGTGGGGCGGAATGCAGTTTTACAACGGTGCGGTATTTGTGAAAGATAGTAACCAGCTACTGTTTCAGACGTTTTATGATGAAAAGTAGCAGCAAACGTAAATTGAAATGAAATTTGGCTTCCTAGCCAATTATAATTTCGCATTTATTTGCCCCATTGCGAATGCATTGCTCTTATCCCTGATGATCTCGCCGAAAACTCCGACCTCCCTTCCCCAATAACCTAAAGCCCCATGATAAAGAAACGGTTCTAAAATATTATATGGCCTTTGACAGTGCGATAAGATAGGAAAACGCTTGCATCAACTTCAGTAATATATAAAACAGCAGGCGCCCCAAAAATTTGTCCAACAGCCATGGCCAACACCAGATCCGCGCTGTTGAAATTAAGACGGACTCTATGGACAGATAGTCCAGACTCTGCACAGGAGAGAAAGCTCCTCTATAAAATCGACTTCTTTATTTTGACTTATTCATGCACAGCCTACTTTGTTAATTACTTGGATAGATCCTCGTTCTCCAATGCATACGTTACTGGCATGAAAGAGGGCCTCAATCTCCAGGGAAACCAGTTCAATGTCATTAATACCTGCCTGACTGTCGGCTACATCATTTCTCAGATTCCTCACGCTATTCTCATTCAAAAGATCCCTGCCCGATACTATTTTCCGGCAAATCAGATTCTGTGGGCGGTATGCACTATGGCGACTGCCGCTTGCAAGACGTATCCTCAAGTGTGCGTTGCAAGATTTTTTCTAGGCATTTTCGAGTCTTCCACGTTCTCTGGAACTAATTATATCATGGGAAGCTGGTATACGCCATCGGAGATTGGAAAAAGAACAGGACTATTTGCTGCCTGCGGTATGGCTGGGTCCATGGCTTCTGGATATATTCAAACAGCACTGTTCAACTCAGTCAATGGCAACTTGGGCCGAGCAGGGTATCAGTGGCTGTTTATAATTGACGGTGCCATAGCTATACCTATTGCCCTGTATGGGATGCTCTTCTTCCCGGATACCCCTACCACAACCAAATCCTTCTATCTTTCCAAGGAGGAAGTCGAGCTGGCCAAGGAAAGGACAGCTGCGTATACTAGGACCATTGCTGTTGATTGGACTCTGATTCGCAGAGTCGCGCTGGACTGGAAATTCTATATTCTAAGTATGCTCTGGGTTATTGGCGGTGCTGCTGAGGCCATCAGCAACCAGTCGTTAATGCCGCTATATCTGAAAGCTGCCGGCACATTCACAGAGGCTCAAATAAATCAATGGCCTACTGGTATACAGGGAGTGGGTATCTTTGCTACCTTGGTTGCAGCTGTCTGTATAGATTTGTTCCCCCGTCACAAATGGACATTCGGGTTCGTAATCACAGCAACTCAAATAATTGCAGCAGCAATACTGCTGGCTTGGAATGTATCGCTTGGCGCAAGGCTCTTTGCGTTCTACATCTCCGGCATCTCCTACGGCGGACAGCCTGTGTATTTCAGTTGGGCAAATGAAATCTGCAGCAACGATGATCCTCTGCGGGCCATTGTACTTTACAGCATGAATATGTTTTCGTCTGTATTGTTCTGCTTTTGGGGTATTCTTCTCTATCCAGCCTCAGATGCCCCGAAGTTCCATAAGGGTATGATAACCTCTATTTGCATTGCCATTTGTCTAGCACTGTGGTGTATTCTGACGCATATTTTGGATATAGAGCGACAGAAGAAAGACAATCAAGCAGCCACTTTAGAGGAGAAGGAACTGAGTGGTGTTAAAGATGAAACCACTGTAGTCCAGCAACCGGTATGATAATATAAAACCAATGAGACCGCTGTGGTCCTACGATCAGTGTAATGTCGATCTAAACTCATATAATAATTCAAGAAGCTTTAGGTACAAAACTCTTAGCTCCACTCCATCATATCAGTCTGAGTGGACAGAATATTGTGGTTTGTTTCCACAGAACGCAAATATTTGAACAGTACCTTGTAGCTACCGTTGCAGGAGCTAAGAAGCCACGGCTTTTAACATCTTAACACACCAAAATCACGGTTTTCCACTAGAGCGCATATCGGAAATTCTTATTTTCAAAGTCCGTCAAGTCAAGAAATTCGGCATTGTGTGGGGCGACGTACCAAGATGGATCTGCTAGCTGTTTTCGATCTCTTCTCCTGTTCTCAATGATATTGTAAATCAACAGTAGAAACAAGTCTCCAGTAGCAACAGCAATAGTCACAACCATTGCAACTCTCGCTTGCGTGTACTGGGGAGCGTCTTGCTCTCGAAATATCTGCGGGCCTATAACATTGCCAACGCAATATGCAATTAAGTACGCAGCGGAAACTGTGACTTTCTTGGTATGACCAGCTGCGTCAGATGCAATTGATGACAAAATCGTGACCATTCCAATCGCATAAAATGGGAACAGATAGTACCCTGCAAGCTCAACGCGTGTTTTTTTGCCGAAGGCAAGAAGGCAGGCTCCGATCAGTGTAAGGACGCAGCACACACCTCCAACAAGCACACGTCTTCTGGCGCGTGTCACTATATAGCCAGTAACTATACCCGAAACGACCTGCACGGCACCTTGCGGAAGACCCATGAGCAGCGACTTCACTTGTGAATATCCGAGCGTTTCATTTAAAAGTATAGAGCCAAATGTACCCAAAGCACCATTGGAAACTTGAGCAGTTAGGCCCCAAATGATGTATATCCAGGTTCTAACATCCTTAAAAGCTTCCAATAGCTGATACGGCTTGAACTTCTTCGTGCCAAATCCTTGTTGATTGTCTCGGATTCTCTCAACAGCATATAATCGCTCTTCTTCTGTCAAAAACCACGCCTTTGTTGGAGCATCGGGAATATAGAAAAATACAAATACTCCGAAGAATATTGTCAAAATGCCAGTTATTATGAAAAGAACTCTCCAGGATTCTATCGAATAAGAATCTGCGTGAACTGCAAGCCCGTATGCTATTGCACCTCCAACAAGACTTCCAGCCCCATTACACGAAAACCAATAGGCAACACGAGCAAACTGTTCTTCTTTTCTGTACCATTGAGCTGTCACAAGAAGAAACCCCGGCGTTACACTTGACTCAAAAATACCAAGGAACACCCGAGCAGTAATTAGTCCGGCACCATTAGAGACGCCAGCATGAGCAGCCAAAATGATTCCCCATATGACAATTGTTGCGGACAAAACTTTCACAATTGGAAACCTTTGTAACAGTCGTACCATTGGAAACTCCGCGCCCAGGTAACCAAGGTAAAAGGCCGTACCTACCCAGGAAAATGTGTTGCCCACGAGCTTTAGATCTGTACGAATGTTCATAACTCCAGAATAAGAGTTTGTGACTTTATCCATATATTGAAGGGCATACACAAACCAGATGACTGGCTGTATGTAGAGATCTGCCTTCCACAGAAGTCGATTATTTATCTCCTTCGACACCACGAGCCCTTCAGATTTCTCAGCAATGTCATACGCCTCGTCAACAGAGTTCCTATGATGATGTTGGAAAGCTGTTTCGTCCTCTGCCGTTTGGCGAGTTTCTGTCTTGGTTTCACTTACCGCGTCAGTAAGACCTCCAGCATAAGCATCCTCAGCAACTCCCCCAGGCATTGCAACTGGTATGTGACAAGGGAAGTTACAAAGCAGCGCTGGGATTCAAATCCTTTGTATCCATTGTGCCTGTATTGTGAGCGAAAATTTGACGATCTCACGTGAAGTGAAGTCATATGTGAGGTGATTTTGGGCGGCAAAGGACAATTATACTTCGGCCAACGCCGGTGAAAAGATTGGAAGTCCTTATACCGACCCGTAAATAACCAATAGCTTAAAGTAGTTAGATAATTAAATTAAACTGAGAGCTATCAATCGCCGAGCGGTTCGCACCGTCAAGGCAAAAGACGCTGAACGAGTTGTCGATGGGGTCTATTTCAAGCCCGGGCGGGCGAAGATTGCCTTCCAGTACGCCGCTGTCCAACGCCATGTCCTTTGTGTGTGGCCACCGTTGAGACGCCGCGCCCGCGTTACGACTTGTCATCCGTACCCTGCGACTAGGGCTTGGAAAGATGATCCTCGGTCGATTCGATTTGCGCATATCCGAAACCCAGCGCACCCAGGAAGGCCGCATGTACCTGCGCGGCAGGCACGGTGATTCCGCCGAATTCGACGTCGCGCGTGGCGATGGCGTCGTGAATCAACACCGGACGATAACCGAGATCTGCCGCCGCTCGTGTGGTAGCATCGATACACATATGGGTCATGGCACCAACAAGGATGATGTCTTCGATACCCGCGTCATCGAGTACCGCTTTGAGGTTCGTATCACGGAATGCATTCGCATGATTCTTGACGACGACGATTTCGCCATCCGCATTCGTGACCGAGTCGTGGATCTCGGTTCCCGGTTCGCCGGCAATGAAAAAGGGCGCCTCTTTGGACGGAGATTCATGCTTCACATGAACGATCAACGCTCCCGATACACGCGCATTCTCGAGTAGCCGAGCTGCGTTGCTCACGGCGTCGTCGATTCCGGTTAGCGGGAAACGGCCGCCCTTGAAATAGTCGTTTTGAAGATCAATGAGAATGAGTGCCTTTCGGGACATGTCTTACAGGCGATGCAGAAATCCTTTATATCCTTTGCGTCTGCTCACCCACACTGACATTCTATATATACATATATATATATATATACAAACAAGTGAATTCTCTAAATTGATGATTGTGCTATAATGCTAGATTAGTAAGCATTAGTAACTAACTTAGAGCTGACAAATGCGTAGTCGACTGTGTCTTTAACCACTCCCTCGACTTTGTCGACAAATTGACAAATGTTAGCTAATCCTTAAACAATTACATGTAATTATCGACGCGTATACCAGTACCCTTGTTATAGGTTTATGAAATCGCTGTTGTTCAATAGCGA
The DNA here is from genome assembly GCA_030563415.1 of Casaregolazyma lundiana. NCBI lineage: Eukaryota > Fungi > Ascomycota > Dipodascomycetes > Dipodascales > Trichomonascaceae > Casaregolazyma > Casaregolazyma lundiana. The sequence continues at coordinate 22,891 of JAJMJF010000031.1, read as the reverse complement.
GTGTAATGATGATCCAAACGAATCGTATGTAATGTAATACAGAGTAGACTATTATGGCATCTCATACTACCATGCCGCCATCTTGCTACTAATCCTTCTTTTTTCCTTTTGATGGACCATCGGGTCCTTTCAACAACAAAACATCCATCCTTGGAGGCTCGAGTTCAGCCTTAGTGCTATCCGAAGCATTCTCGGGGGCCATTTGCCCTGCTTTTTTTTCTTTCTCGATCTTTGAAAGCTTTTCTAGCTCTAGCTCGGCACTTTTCACAAGCTCCTGAAACGAGCACCCTTTTGCTCTCAGGCGAGATTCTCTCAATAGTTCGCTAGCCTTTTCATAATCCCCACCATGCAATGCAATCACACCTAACCCGTAAGTTGAAAGTGCCTGTACCTCAGCTACATTAGCTTCGCGCCTTGCCCTCCCTGGAAGCTTTTCCACGACACTGAGAATGAGGTTAAAACAAGCGCTGGAATTGTTCACAGAGTCGTTGGCAAGTCTATCACTAAATTCCCTCTTTTCAGTATCATTGGACTCGTCTGCTTTCGATCTTTGAAGCTCCAACTCCTCCGATTGAAGATAAAATAATGATCCGACGTTGTAAACTAAAAGTTAGTATGGACATTGAAGAACCCACAAAACAAACAAAAGTCACTTACACGACATTAGCACGTCACCGATATCACATCCTGCGGCCGTCATCCATTCAGTAGTAGCAAGTTTAGTCTGCAATGCTAGTCCAATGTCTCCTGTAGCTAAACACAGAGCTACGAACATGTCTCTCACGCTGAACAGCTCGTCTCGAAACGGCTGCCAGGCCTTGGAGTTCTTGGTGGACTTGCCCTCCTGGTCAATAGGAACGGACAGATTAATATGCGACCTGTTTTTCTCACTGTCTATCAGTTTAGCTGCCTCCGGGTCTCTACTGGCCACTTCCTTCTGAGCCATGAGAAAATGCACAAGAAGGCCCATTTTGGCTACATTGGGGTTGCTAGTAGATTCATACATGGCAGTCTTCAAGGCTACACGAAGATCTCGTTGGATCAAATGCGGCCTTAGCGAGTCGCTGATCTCAGCACCATCAGCAAGAGCTTGAATATACGAAGTGCCTAGTTCTCGGTACAAAAGCCGGGCATCGTCGTCCATTTTGAGTTTCTCGTACATTTCGGCAATCTTTATTTGAAGTCCAGTGTACTCATCGCTCAGATAATGAATACCGACTTTATCAGCGATCTCCAGAGCTTCCAAATAGTACTGTAGAGCCAATTTATAGTCGGGTTTCTTGGGTCCAGCACCATCGATCTCCGCCCTTAAACCTTTGCGCAGCTTCGCAGCCACCTCTGGCGGGTAATTGTGCCTTGTGTACAGCTTGAAGGCCAACTGGGCACCAATTAATGCTGCTGCAGCTATCAGAAGCCACCGATAAGATCGCTTGGGTTGCGCTGGCGCTGGTATCCCGTGAGCAGATGCAAATCCCATACTTCCCGGCCGAAATGACTTGCTAGTTCCACTTATTAAGCTAATTCTATTGCTGCATGCTCGATTAAATGCTACTCTTCGGTAGTTTCCATACAGTATGCGTGGAGGCATTCGTATGAAGGGCCTCATATTGTATGTTTGAAAGTGAAAAGATCAGAAGTTTTTCCATCAACGTCTACAATTAATAGCTTAAAGCGGTTGGATAACCAAGTTAAAGTGACATATGTCAGTGTTTTGTGTTTATTTGAGTTATGAGAGGGTTTATATGTTCGTAAGGGGATATATGGAAGAGAGTACCCGGAAGAGGTATATATTCTTGTTGATTAATACATGTAGTTGAATAGAAGGCTTCCTCAAACGAGCTTAAGCTGCATTAACAACATGAAGCATATTATAAAAAGTATTGAAAATGAGCCGACTCATCTATATAGATAATATATTTCATAGAAAACCTAATAATAATACGATCGATAAGTTAATAATATAATATGGTGGAATTATAGCGATATCGGATATCATGTCCTAATTGGGAAGCTCCAAACGACGTTACTGACTTATTCCGGTATTGCAACCACTTTACTAGCATCGGTGAATTTGATCGGAGAAAGTGCAAATACTTGGACCTTGAAGTCGACCACGATGTATACCGACCTCATAAACGAGGTGCCAAGTGTACAGGCGGAGATAGATTCCGCAGGCTTGATGGCCAGAATATAGGGCGATATCTTGTATACAGGTTCGAAGAGCTGGTTGGCTTCCAAAACCAGTTCCCTCGCAGGAATCTCAAATGTATTGTCACCCAATGTCAATTTGATCTTCTTGTCAGCAGAAGGCACTTGATCGAGATGATAGGTGTTGGACTGCTCATTGTAGCGCGCTCCGTAAATAAAGGCGATTTCTTTGGCCAATGAAGCAGGAAACGTGCAGAACGGAGAACCTGCATCTAGAAATGCATTGAACTGAACACTGGCTGAATACTCACGGCCAATTTGAATATGGCTGACTTCCGCGCTAAGCCCATTTCGAATGGTATAAGGATACTTGTGGAGCGGCCCACCAAGTTTCTCAACGTCGATACCACCGAAGAGAATCTTTCCCGAGGACGAATCATAGCTGTCAATGCACATGGAGTACAAGGGCCTCTTTATATGGCCTGCTTGTTGCAGACCGATGACAACGCTATACGAGCTTTCAGTAGGACCAACACCTAATACTGGGTGCCGAGGATCATTGTTGCCCTTGTAACTATTTACAAACCCAAAGAACTGATCTGGAAGAGAGTATTCTCCGATTTTGACAACATCCTCAATAAGCTTTCCTCTAGCTGTGCCTCTACTGTTGGTGACTTCAAAAGGCAACATATAGTGGGAGGGTGCGATAGCTGTGCGGGATAACTCGAAGCTGAACGTATCTGGGTCTCTGGTTACCGGATCCTTCACCCAAAGGAAAAATGTGCTTGTGTCTACAAGTGCCATGAAGCCTTGTGGAGGGGTTCCTATTTCAATATGGGCGAAATAAGAATGATAATCTTCGTGCACCTCTCGTTCCTGCAAATTGGACCGGTTAGATTTGTGCCCGTATAACGGAAGTTCGACTACTCCAGGTACACTGCGGGCTGTAGAGAGTCGAGTGAGGGCTGCGACAATACTAAGAAATTTAATAGACAGTTTGGCTATGGTAGTTGTTACTGATTAGCAACGGGCCACTGCAGAACTATTTATATATTACTGCCTGCCGAGCTTGGCTTTATGCGTACCTATCGGGTTCACAGTTCTATCTTAGTTCTGTTGAATTGAGATGCGGTACTGGTTCTTGCCAAGATTACAAACTGGTTTTCTGTGCCCATTATCTGGTGTATTTATGGAAGGAAAATTGAAAATCAACTACGATACTATTGTATATGAGAGATATTTATACAATAGGTGGTATCCATCAAGACTAAGGGGGCATTGAATGGTGCTTTTGCAACAATGCTTTGCGATGCTTTGTAATGACAGACAAAAAATGAGAGAAAAATGCATGAAAACTATATTGGATACTACATGGCAGTATTATATGGATCTAATCCACATGATGGTTCCGTGAGGGGCAAGTCAAACCTTAAACAGTATTTGGGCACGTTCAATCGGTCTGGAATCTGAAGAATTGCCCTCCACTTTTTAATCTCTCCCTAATTATCAGAAAAGAAAAAATAGCCGAATCATTTATAAAAACAATATTGACATTGTTTTCAGATGCTGAATACAAAAGGCTGCTATACGGACGCAGAGGCTACGATCCGTGACGATCAAAATTGGAGCAGTTAACTTTAGTATTTAGAAATAACCACGGGGGATGATCATAAAAATGGGCTCGATTGAGAGTCCACATGCATAGAACGTAACTATTTGGCATTAGAGACGCATTCGATAATGGCCCTACCCTAATTGGAAAAAGATCCGTACTGACGAGTTTTCACCGACAACACAACTAATATATCTTCGTACAGACAATCTGCTGGTGTTTGAATGAGAATTTATTGAATATCAAAATAACTATATTTCATATGGTAGTGTAGTATATATATGTGTTAGAGGCGATCACATGATCCACTATATTCAACCGGAAAACGAGTTGAACTCTTCCCCAACCAATATGACCATTAAAGTAACGAATCCACAATACACGTAGAATTTCCACTTTATGCCGGCATCGCAATCACCTTGCTGGAATGTGTGAATTTGATTTGAGCAAGTGCAAATACTTGTTCCTTGAAGTCAACCACGGCATATACCGATCTCATAAATGAAGTGCCCAGGGTGCAGGTGAAGATAGATGCTGCAGGCTTGATGGCCAGAATATAAGGCGATCTCCTGTCGTAAGTTTCAAAGAGCTGGCTGGATTCCAAGACTAGTTCGCTCGCAGGAATCTCAAATGTATTGTCGCCCAGTGTCAATTTGATCTTCTTGTCAGCAGAAGGCACTTGATCTAGATGATAAGTGTTGGAATCCTTATTGTAACGCGCTCCGTAAGCATCGGCAATATCCTTGACCAATGCAGCGGGAAATGTGCAGAACGGAGAACTCGTGTCCAAAATTGCGTTGAAGTGAGAATTGCTTGAATAATCACGGCCAACTTCAAGATGAGTTACTTCAGCGCTAAGACCTTTTCCAATGGTATAAGGATACTTATGAAGCGGCCCACCAATTTTTTCAACGTCAATACCACCAAGTAGGATTTTTCCCGAGGACGACTCGTAGTTGTCAATGTACATAGAGTACGCAGGCCTATTTATATGGTGTGCTTGTTGCAGACCAATGACAACACTGTATGAGCTTTCAGTAGGACCAACACCTAATACTGGGTGCGCAGGATCATTATCACCCTTGTAACTATTCACAAACCCAAAGAACTGACCTGGAAGAGAGTATTCCCCGATTTTGACAACATCCTCAATAAGCTTTCCTTTAGCTGTGCCCTTACTGTTGGTAACTTCAAAAGGCAGCATATAGTGGGAGGACGCGATAGCTGTACGGGATGACTCGAAGCTGAACGTGTCTGGGTCCCTGGTGACCGGATCCTTCACCCAAAGGAATGGTGTATCGATGTCCACCAGTGCCGTGAATCTCTGCGGAGGAGTTCCTATTTCCACCTGAGTGACATAAGCATGGTAATCTTCGTACACCTCTCGCTCTTGCAAACTGGACCCGCTAGAGTTGTGTCCGTATAACGGGAGCTCGACTACTCCTGGAACACCTTGGGCTGTAGAGAGGCGTGCGAGGACTGCGGCGGTAGTAAGAAGTGGAATAGACAGCTTGGCCATGGTTGCTTGCTTTGCTGATACTGATGACCAACGAGCGCAGCGGCAGCTATTTATATATTAGTGGTTGCCAAGCCTGTTTCACACAGCTCGTCCATGGGGGTAGCTGCATGTTAGCCCAGCTATTCAGCTTAAAGCATTACAGGCTTTTGTCAGGATCACAGACTCGACTCCAATGTCCGACGGCTTGGCATACTCATTCAAAAAATTAAAACCCGATTATCACATTAATACTGGTATATTGGAGAAGTATTTATACAGCGAAATACGTGTACCCAGACGAACGGCATGTTGAATACTCAGACAGCTTTGGAATGCTTTGTAATGAGACAAGACCAAAGACAAGAAATGAGACTCCTTTCGTGGAGAATTATGCATAAAAGCTATAAATTCAACAATATATTGATCTAATCCACATGGTGTTCCTAATAAGGCAAAACAAACCTTAATCGTATTTGAGCAAGTTGAACCTGGAAAAACGTGTCTTCCCACTTTTGACCTTTTTTCAGAAAATACAAAATGGCTGAATTATTAGTGAAATGAGATGGACACTATTTTCAGATGGTGGATACAAAAGAGTGCTGTAACGGTCTATAACATCCGTGACAATCAAGCAGTGGACAGTTAACCCTTAGGGTTTAGAATTATTCAAGGGAATGCTGACAAAAGTGGACCAAGCTGAGAGTCTACATGCATAGAACGCAACTATTTGGAAATAGTATGGTTGTATATACGTAAGAAGTCAGACAAGCTGAATCAGACGATGAATGTCACGTGAACACTCCATATATATCCAGTATTCCGTCTTATTCCTTTCGTTACATCTTACACGTATACTAATGTCGTTTTTAGTACCTCGTTTTAACTATTTGTTACAATGGACTGGATTATGTTTAAAGCGCTGGATGAACGCTTATCATTTACCCACTGTCAATACCTCGACAAGAACTCCCCAAAAGGCCAATCGTACCACCTGCCGTTTTCTATGCCCACACAAAGTGACAGCGACGAGATCGTATCGCCTGCACTGGTTGTAGATGAAAACTATATTCCAAGTCCAGTGTCCTCCGAGCAATCTCGGGACGCTCTAGACACAATTCATTTCCCAGACGTCCATGCCGCACCCACTACGGCTGTATCGATGGCTTCAAGCCCTGTACTGTCATTTCAGAGCCCAGAACAGTCAGTTCAAATGTCCGTTGACGCTGAAACTTTAGATAAGTGGGATGACGGAATGCCATGCATAGATTCCACAAGTAACACCTACGACAACTCCAGCAACCTGGACGAGTTTCTAGGATTCCGAAAGCATTATTTCATTCTGTCTTCAGCCGGAAAGCCTATTTATTCTATGCATGGCTCCGACGAGCTGGTCACTAGTTATGTGGGGATCATTCAGGCCATTGTAAGTTTTTTTGGCACTGAAGAACGCTCGTTAGAGGGTCCTCTGCGATCGTTTCGAACACAAGACACTTTATTTGTATTTTCTATTGAAGGTCCTCTTATTTTGGTGGCTGTAGACCGGCTGGGTCAATCAGAAAGCCAACTCAAGGCTCAGTTGGATGTCCTGTATGCGCAGATTCTCTCGACACTTACCAAATCCCAGATCTCCAAGGCGTTTCAGCAGCGGAGCAGTTTCAATCTCAGGCAGCTGCTAGGCGGTACCGAGGTGTTTTTGAACGCTTTGACCAAGCAAATGGCATACGGGTCGCCCAATATCTTGCTGGGCGCGCTGGAGTGCCTCAAATTGCGCAAATCTCTCAGAGAGAAGATCAACAGCGTTCTTATAGACTGCCGGGCCCAGAATCTACTTTATGGCATGATAGTCGCGGATTCTCGCCTTGTGAGTGTGATACGACCACGCAGACACAGCTTGCATCCACCAGACCTATCGTTACTATTTTCCATGCTCTTCAATACTTCATCATTCCTAGGCGGTGGAGAACATTGGGTGCCTATCTGTCTTCCCCGCTTCAATTCTTCCGGTTATTTATATGCCTACATCAATTTCATTGCCGATGATATTGCTTTGGTGCTCATCAGTCCTGATCGCAACGCTTTCTTCGAGCTAAGAGATTCAGGACAAAAGATAGTTGATCGTCTTGAATCCAGCGGTCTTACTGGCGGAATTCAAAAGGCTCTTGTTACTGGACGGTTCACTACTGTTGACGTTGGTGCTCCACTTATTAGGCATTTTCTCTACAAGTCTAAGGCCAATGTGCAGTTCACCATGCCGGGTTCTGCAGCACATTTTCCCTCTGCGCATGATTTCTCGAGGCTTATGGTACTGTATCATCAGATGCATAATGAGGTACACAAATCCGGTACTGTTAAAGTGTACTATGCTATACGACAAAGCACTACGTTGCTGTCATGGATCACGCCTTCGTTTGAGATATATTGCGTAGCAGGACCCTCTACAAAAGATGCAATGTCGCAGAGTGTGCGATCAATAGTGCGATGGATTAAACAACAGGAAGAGCGACTGTTTATTGTGGGTGGTGCTATATTTTGAGATTACAGTCTTAAGCTATGTGTGGCAGTGGCAAATGCTACCTTCCTCCACGACGCGCACTTTCGACAATGGCGTCTCATAGTCGAAATACAGGCTTAATTACGGCGGCGGAGGGGTTCATGGAGCAGAAAATGGCTGGATTTGACCCGTCGCACGATGCACTACACGTATATCGCGTTCGCGACGCGGCCATGAAGCTTGCAAGACATCTGAAAAGTCTCGGGAACAATGTCAATGAGACCGTTGTGGAGCTGTCCAGCCTTTTTCACGACATATATGACCATAAATACGTGAATTCGGGCTCGTCAGATGAAGTTACCGAGTTGCTGGAAGATCATGGTGTTTGTGGTGAAGATCTCTCATTGATCGTGAAGATTGTCAGTAACACAAGCTACAGTATGGAGAAACAGCTCAAAGCTTCAGGAAACTGGACACAGTGGCATGAGACGTGCCTGGAGTTGCATTGGTAAGTAAAAAACGCCAATTCATCGTTATAAACCCCTAACGGACAGTGTGCAAGATGCCGACCGGCTGGATGCTGTGGGTGGTATAGGAATTCTACGAACAGCAGCATTTGCAGGAGCAAGACATAATGCACTGTACGCACCTTCAGACCCGGAAAGAGACGCTAATAGCTGCTATCGACACTTCTTCGACAAGCTGTTAATACTTAAAGACAGTTGCAAGACGGAGTACGGAAAGAAAGAGGCGTATCGAAGAACGGCGATTATGGAGGAGCTGGTCAAGAGATGCGAGGAGGAAGCAGAGATGAGATGGTGATGTAGATATAGATATCTCTGATTATGGCATTTATGCATGTATTATTGAATCTTACGTTAATATTACGCTAATATTTACGTTTTATCTTTCTATGTTCATTTCATTCCATATCATATAATGCGAACGGAGCAAACTCGAACTTTCTATTCATATTTGACGCTATATAAATTTATATTCTCTAAATATCATATACTATTCTAAATATCATATACTATTCTAAATATCATATTTTATTTCTAAATATCAATTTTTATAAGTTTCTCGTTATCGTCATTCGCACGGCTGAATAATTTTTTTCACCGCCATATAAAACCTTGTCTTCTTACCATTTCACCATCTTTTTCAACACAACGATGGAAAAAACTTCCAAGGAGGTATTTTCCTCGTTGCTGGCTACGATAAGATCTGCCAGTGCTCTTGCTGGACAGGATGTGGCTTTTTACAAGGGCCTCAATGACGATCTTCAGTCCAAGGCAGACGGGGCCTCGGATCGCCTGCTGAGTGTCGTCAACAGCTTGCTTTCGGCAGTAAGCTCCGATATAGCTCCCATTACTGGCATGGATTCACTGGAGGAAAACTGGAAAACTATAAGTAATGCTCTCGATGTTCTTTTTGAGAAAACGGACATTGCCTTGGACAACCGGTCATCTGCTCAGCCAGATATGACCTGTCTAGAACCAGACCAGGACTTTGACGTGCGCAAAAAACACGCAATGGCCAAGCCCCAGACCAAATTCAAAACCCCCGTTGATAATAGCTCAAACCGTCCGTTCAGGCCGCTTCTCACGCAGAAACCCAACGCCTTGGTTCCTTTAGATCTTAGTCCCGTGGAAGATGCCGATGACGAGGGTGTTCTAAGGATTTTCTATTCACAGCCTTATGAAACAGAAACACGGGACCAGGCTTTCCCTGATAAGACTGTGCATGAACCTGTAAATTATACAAGCTGGGAAAGCACCAGCGCAATAGTCGTCGATGACACAGCCAAGCTGGACCACATGCTGTCTTGCTTGGAGAAAGCTCAAGTAATAGCAGTTGATCTAGAGCATCATGATTACCGGTCATATTCGGGGTTTGTGTGCCTGATGCAAATCAGTACTAGAGAACAGGATTTCATTGTAGATACCCTTGTGCTGCGTGAGGAATTACAAGTTCTCAACAAGGTATTCACTAACCCCAGGATTGTGAAGGTACTGCATGGTGCACAAATGGACATAATATGGCTGCAGCGTGACTTTGGGCTCTATATAGTTTCTCTTTTCGATACCTACTGGGCTGCCAAGGTCCTGGAGCTTCCTAGACTCGGCCTGGCCCATTTATTAGAGACTTATGCGCATTTCCGTACGAGCAAAAAGTACCAACTGGCTGACTGGCGAATAAGGCCGTTGCCTGTTGAAATGCTGAGATATGCTCGTGCTGATACTCATTTTCTCTGCTACATCTACGACGTTCTTAGAAATCAATGCATTGAGCACAACCTTCTTGATGAAGCACTTGAGCAAAGCAAAAAGGTAGCTTTGCAGAGATATGAAAGACCTGGATATGGATCAGGGAGCTCATCTCCACCCTGGAAAAATATCCTTTTAACATATAAACTCAATCCTTCTCAAGAACTTATTCTGCAGGGCCTTTTTATGTGGAGAGATAAAGTTGCTAGGGATCTAGACGAATCGCCTCGTTATATCATGTCTAACCATTTCATGATCGCTCTATGCACTCAAATGCCCACAACTGTTCCCGGAGTTCTTGGAGCTGCTACAGGTGTTACTCCCCACATTCGTACAGCTGCAAAAGAGCTGGCAATAATTATTTCACAAGCAAAAGCTCGTGCGGATGAGGTAGAGGAGCTGATACACGATGCTGAAAGCAATGAAAGGAACGGTATACACCATCAAAAGACTGACGTCGAGGATATCGTTTCGAATTATCACAAGTACCGGGAAGTTTATGAAGATCTAGTAAGCAAGCAAAAGAATGTATTTCAGGACAAATTGGTCAAAAGAGCTCTCTTGAAGTTCAGCAAACCGGAATCGAGGCTACTGGGCCCAGAAGAGTCTTTGACGGTGCCAAAGGAAAGATTAGCCGTTGCTCAGAGCCTGAACTTGACGGCTGTGATGGCAGATCTGGAAATTATAGAGAGTTCATCGGCGAGTTCTTCACCGTCTCCGAAGACTTCTGGAGAAGACGTGGCGGAGAGAAGAGAGGCATTGGCAAGAATTTCTACAGAAGATGCGATAGAAAAAAGAGAGACATCTCCAAAATCCTCTGGAGAAGCCCAAGCCCCTGAGTCATCGCCTGAACCTTCCGAGCCACCGCAACCCCCACCTGCTAAAACCTCAAAACTATCTAGAAAGCAAAGAAAAAGGTTGAAACTGGTCAACAAGAATTCAGACACCACAGAATTAACAGGATCCGGTACTGACGCATCTCAGAAGAAACCTACTTCTAATGCCAACAAGAACGATACCCAGTCGAACATTGTTGATTACACAAAGTCTCAACCGGTTCTCATGGCATCCAGCAGCTCATACAAGCCACCAAAAAAGAGTTTCCGACCGAACTTGAATGAAACGGTTTCAGGCCCCAAACGAGTGAATCAGAAGAAGAAGTCGCTCAAGGGCCAGCGAATGGGGACGTTTAAATGAGCTGCTGGCAACTGCATCAACGTTTATAACATACAAGATCATAACGTGCATAAGTACAATATCATAACATGCATTAAAGTTTATGTCTAATTTTCACAACTACTCCTTCACACTAGTGAAACATAAAATATCATAGATTTGCTTCCTCACTGCTAACGCTATCGTCACTGGCATCGCTGTCACTTCCACCGGCCGGCTCTTCCTCTTCATCCGACACTCCGACAACACCCCATTTGATATTAGTGACTCTATGAAGTCGGTCGAGGATGTCTGTTATAGGAGTGAAAAGACCGAGTTCTTTGCGTTCACCGTCGTAGGAATGAAGCATACCGACGACTCCTAAGCAGGGAGATGGCACAGCATCTTCACATTTGTAGAGGATCCATGCGCCGGAATCGCCGCCAGAAGCGAATACGGGAGAATCTGAATTAACGACAAATTCCGAGGATTGGATCTTTCCGTCGGCCCAATATACGACTCTCGGGCCGTTGATGCTTCCTTTGGTATATTTTGTGGTGGACCCATACTTGAACACTTTCATGCCAGGCATGATCTTCTTGACAACTTGCTTGACGGAGAGATTACCAAACATTAGGGCCGGGTCGTATTCGGAAAACGCAACATCATTGCCCAGATGATTACGGCAATTGATAGTGGGGTTACACTTGATAATGGCCAAATCTGAAATACGGCCATCAACAACAGTTCGTTCGCCCCAAGCAATTTGACCAAAAGACTGGTTAGAGGGAGACTTCTCCTGACGTCGATCCAGCTGAGCGATAACCTTGTCATATTCCTGGTATTCATGAGAAGCAGGGTGGTAAGAATCTCGTTCCTTCACCAAGGCTTTTCGGTATAGGCTGATCAAAACTGGAGACGGCACGGCAACATTCGGATAGTTTGTGCCTTCGCTTTCAGAAAGGCAGACATGAGCACAAGTCATTGCAAAGGTGGAATTTCTGTAGCCGGCCAAATCAGGGACTTGAGAGTCCACTATTGGATAAATGTATCCACCCAGAGTGCCACTTAGATTAGTAGCGTTCTCAGTTGCCAGAGATAGACTAATGGGAGGATTGCCGTAGTCCTCAGGGATCCGGTATGGCTCCTTGAAAGCCGTCGTCCCACATGTTCTGATGTAGTTTTTATGACAGTAAATATGAATATCTTTTGCGATGTCATGCATTGCAGCCACTGCTTCATAATGAGAAGATTCAGGCCGAGGAAATCCTAGACTGAGAGTGGCCACGGCAAAGGTCGGAGCAAAACCCCGCAACAATGGGGCCACGTACGCGCCCTCTTGCTCCATAATGGTGCTTTCATCGCTGTACACAATCTGATCTACAAACTGCGTAAGCTTAGCAATAGTCGGTGCCATGTCGACTTCTCCAAGAGCAAAATTGGTCGGATGAGCCACAGTCCCGTGTCCTGCAGGAACCAGTCTAAGACGAACACCTAGCTGGTAGAGAGCGCGCAATAAATGCATTTTCGAAGGTTGCATGTAGCTGTGGACCAAGAGAGTATCAGAAAAATGCAAGCAGCATTTGACGATGTGTGCAATGGCCGGATGCGTCTGCAGGGAATATTCACCTTCAGAAACGTTCTCCAGAACCGGATTGGCAGCAGCTACTCGCAACTGGTTAATCACATTGGCAGCAGCACGCTGCAAGTCCAGCTGCTTGCTGATGGTGTGCTCCAAAGTCATGAAAAGCCCCTCAGCCAAATGGTCTAAATCTAAAGGAGGTCCAGATGGTGATGTAGGTGTACTGGCGCTCAACGAAGACACCGAGGACGATGAGCTGGCGGCAGCTCTGCGGATCGAAGGTGCACCCGACACCGGCGGAAGTCTGCCGACATTGCTAGGTGTCTCCATAGACGGCGATGCCGTGCCAGACAGCGACAGGTCGCTCATGAGATTGTTGAGAGGGGAGATCGTAGTAGCACGCTGGGCCGGGGCAGCCCTTCGAACACCGGCCGGCGACACGGTATCTTCAGGGGCATCCGTTAGCGAGGACATAGTTTCGGGAGCAACCAGCTTCATAGGCTTGCCGGATGAAGATGAGGAGGTCTCGTCGCCTTCCTCGATGGTGGCAGGGAAGTAAGCGCTCTTATTGGACGAAATGTTGGTCGACATCGACGAGGCCTGGCGCGAAAACAGACTGCTTTGATACGTACTGATCGTGCTAGGCCTGCCACTGCGCATGGACGCACTGGACGACGCTTGGTCGCCTTGCTCGGACGATTGCGAGTCAGAGCTGCCGATGAGTTTTCCAAGAATGCCTTTTTTCGGAGCCATTCTTACGAAAAGAGGCGCAAAAAACGCACACGGGTGAAAAGAAAGAGGTCTGAGATGCCACGAGGTGTTGGTAAGAAGACAAGTTCACGGCAAGTGCTCGATCGAGGGTCTAAGGGAGGTAGCCGCCGAGCGCAACAGACGTAAACGGGCCGGAATTCCGGTATAAGGCACAAGGAGAAAAAGCAAAAACTGGCAGGTGCTCAATGACAAAATCCCCGCTTCTCTCCGATGCGAAAAATTGGTCTAAACACTGAGTTTTTCAACAAAGTCAGCTTTATGAAGAGGTTGCAAGTCCGTTTGCATGGGCGTGCGGCATCAAACAAAAAGGTACGGCATCAAAAAAGGGAGGCACAACGCGCGCTGCGATCGGCAAGAAATGGTTCGAGGCGATGAGATGGCAGTGAAAGACGGACCAGAGAGACAGGAATTACGGTAGATTGGATGGGATTATGGTATATTGGCGGTATATGGACGTTATATATGAGAATTGACAGGCACGAGTGGTGATGAGGCCGGTCACGTGCCCAACTTGGCATATTCCTTCTAGAATATCAATGCCAAGCGGTGGCTCCGCGGCGCAGATATTTGTCTGCTCCGCTGTTTGCTCTGTGGATCGGCCCCAGCACCGGCCATGCACGGCGGTACAGCGCCATTTTGACCTCGTCCTGGCTGTCGATCTTGCCGTCAAACGCCGCCTTGAAGTAGCCGTGCGTGCCTAAAGGCTCCTTAATGAAGCCCGTACGGCCATGGTTGGTGAACAGCGGCACTGCCTGGACCCATCGGATATCTTCTGGGGTGTAGAACATGCGCCGTACTATCACCTTGCGCCGATGGATCTTGAATACCTGGCCTGTGATGACCACACGTTCCACTAGAACGCGATTTGACGCTGTGTCCAGTACCATGCCTGTTGCCAGGGATGGTAAATCTGTGCTTTTTTCCGTAGAACTTTCAGTAGAACTTTCAATACAGTTGTCATGGGTAGCGTAGCTTTCGGAAGTATAGTTTTCCGAGATTTTGTTCGTATTTTCGCTCTTTTCGGCAGTGCTGTTGCTTTCAGTAGCGCCGTTGCTGTCCACACCCTTGAAGTATACCACTGGAACGTTGCTTCCAAGGGTCAAGGGTGCCACTATAGACGCTGTCAGAGTCTGGCCCTTCGTCAATGCTCTTTGTTCTCGGTACAGATGATTTGGCGCACGGCCCAGCATTGAGAACCGGGGTGCAACGGTAACGGTCCGAGGCCCGATCATCATAGTCATCTGTTCTCCGGACATCAGGGCCTCTGCCTCTGCCTCCGAGTCTATCTTGATACTCGTGTTGATAGTTGTAAGTTTATTTTCGTGTTTGAGCAGTCCGAATACAACCTGAGGCTGCGCTGCAGCTACTCGTGTAGCATCCGACACTCGCATGTACAGAGTAACATACTGCCCCGGTTTAACTACTGACTCGTTCTCAATGGACAATGCATTTTCCTTCAGAACCCTGTTGCTCGTAGCCTTGAGGTTTGCGACTTTGAGCAGCCGATTCCACTCTGCCGGCTGCTCAGGATCCTGCTCGTAGGCATCCCAAGAACAGCTGCTAAAGTTCTTCACACCACGGAAACCTGCAAGCTGCTCTTTCGCATCAAACTTCGGATGGATCTTGATTTCGTCATAAGTGCGAGCATCGAGATTGATGTCATCCTCGGCATCGTCAGACTCGATGTCGTCAAACATGTCATCGTCGGATTCCAGCGACTCGTCATCCGAAGACTCATCATTCTCGTCTAGGTCCATTCCATCCGCATCTTCAGCTTGAATCTCCTCCGTATAACCGTCCACCATGCCGAATTCACCAGGCTGTTCTTCCTCTTCCTCATCTTCAATCAGCCATGCTGCTTGGTATGCCGAAGTGCCTTCTGGGACATTTCGAGCCAGCTTTGGAGCTCGCTCATTCCTTGCTGTATGCAATCCTGTATCCTCCAAATACTCATGATCCACCATAGGTATTCCAAACTTGTGCTTAGAGCTTTGATCGTCGTCACTATAATCATCAGCCATCTCCTGTTCCTCGGGCTGGAGCTCTTCAGTATCATCTTGCTCATCAGACGGCACCATCACCCTACCGTCTACTTCAATTTTATCCAGCTGCATCATTCCACCAGTTTTCGTATATATTAATCTGTTGATATCCAAAGGTGCTCCTCTGAGATATCCTTCGACCTTTACGGTATCGAATTCGGCCACTTGTACACTGTCAGCCAGTAAGTAAGGCCGAACGTCTCTCCAAATAATTCCTTTAGGAGTCTTCTCGCAGATATTTCGAACAACATTAAGGGCATCGGATCGAATATCTGTGCAAAACAGTCGTTCTGCATCATTGAAGAAATGCTTTGCCCAGCTCAACAAAGACTCCTTTACCTCATCTTGAGTCCTCTTACTATCATGCTCAGTAACATTAAAGCAAACTGGAATCACATTCGAAACACCCATATTAACTATGCATCGTAAACACTCTTCTCCGAAGGCCGACACTTCCTCAGTGGCCGAAAGTACTAGGATGACGTAATCGGCGGCCTGAGCAGCATAGACATATTCCTCAATAGTACTAGAAGGAATGAAATAATGCAACTTCTGCCTGAATCGGTCCACTTTAACATGGCTTGTTCCAACAGAAGGAATTGTTTGTGTGATATCGAGTGCAGAATTGAGGCTTCTAATCACAGATGCAGCATCAGCATTGTCACACAGAGGCAAAACTGTGACTATTTTGGATACACCTGAGTTACCCTGAAAAAAGGCTTTGTTTTCCAGTAATTTGGCATTTTTATACTGCCGAATTTGCTTGGCCGAGTTCTTGCGAGCAGCCTTGGACATCACGTGATGCGACACTGCCGAGCCGTTTTTGCCCTCATTTTTGTCTACTTTGCCCTTGCTTCGAGCCTTAAGTTCGCTTTTAGTGGCATGTCTGCTTTTAAACGGCTTATGGCTTTTCTTCAAAGTCGCTCTGTGAACCTGAGGAGCCATTTTATTGCCTAAGTAGAAGGAGAAAGCTAAAGCTTTTGGAAGCGCCAAAAAAAAAAATTTCAGCACAGCCGTACGAGAAGCATAACGGCGCTTAAACTAGCTGGATCGAAGTAAAAAGATGAGAATAATACCGAATTTTATATTAGAAGTTATGTAATGAATAAAGTTGATTCTACTGATAGTTCAGTAGATCCCATCCTTTTTAAGATAGTCCCCTCTGCCAAATACTACACCTGAGTACGCGCATCTCGCTCGTGCAACTCTTTCTTCCTGAGTGCAAGTACACTGTACCGAGAATGGCTCTGAATAAACTCCTCGAAATGTGAGAAAATAAACGGTATCGGCACCAAGCATATAGCTACAAATCCAAAAAAGCTACAAGCCCAGCTGATATGCAAACGGTCAAACATTTGCGGAACGAAGAGAGGAAACGCTGCTGCGAC
Source organism: Casaregolazyma lundiana (assembly GCA_030563415.1). Classification (NCBI taxonomy): domain Eukaryota; kingdom Fungi; phylum Ascomycota; class Dipodascomycetes; order Dipodascales; family Trichomonascaceae; genus Casaregolazyma; species Casaregolazyma lundiana. The sequence goes on along the minus strand of JAJMJF010000031.1, from coordinate 5,934 downwards.
GAGGTAACGTAAGACGTTATTGGCAGCAAAAGCTGAAGCAGTATACTGGGGAGGATATGTCATTGCGATGTAAAAGAGCGCCGTAAGAAAAATAAACTGCAGCGGACCTCCAAATATCGCTCCGCTGATGACAGGCATTATCCAATGAATACTAGTCTTTGATGACCACCCGAGCCAAAATAATGAGATAGGTAACATAACACCGCCTACTTTGGTTAAGAAAAGGCAGTCGCCAATTTTTGGAGGCAACGGATTACCATCCGAGTCGCGTTTAGGATGCGTGAATCTCCACCACGACTCTAGAACAAATATGATAGCGGCAAGAAAAAGTCCGATTCCAATACTAATAAATGGCAGACCTGCTACCGCTGGACTCATATGATAAACTTCAGTAAATATAATAGGGTAAGCCTCAAAAAACCCGTAAAGAATGGCAAAAACGAACGACACATAGATGGATAGAAATAGGACGATCGGTTCAACAAACAAAATCACAAACGGTCTCGCCAGAGTATCAGTTAAGAAACTTTTCGTAAACTCACCGGATGAAAACCGCGGTTCGACCACCTTGATACCGCGCTTTTTTGCCCGACGCTTGAGTACGATAGGCCGATATGACTCTTGCATGAACACAACTCCGATAATAGAGAGGCCACTGAACATGAGTTGGATCCATGACAACCAACGCCAACCTTTACTTTGCACAGCAAATCCGCCAATAACTGGGCCAAGCGTAGGACCTAGATAAGGCATAAAGCTGAATATAGCCATCGTCAGAGGCCGGTCTTTCGGCGGCCACATATCTTGAATAGTTCCGGCACCTACAGCCATTGGAGGAGAACCAAACAATCCTGAGAAGAATCGACACAAAAGTAATGCTTCTATGTTATTGGAAAGACCATATCCCATAGTAAATAACATAGATATAGGAAAAGCTGTTAAGTATACCACCTTACGTCCATATTCTTCACTCACAGGAGCGCCGATCATAGGACCAAAAGACAGGCCAACAAGATACAGCACTAAGCCCAGAGCAGTAACTTCACTGCCAACCTTCATTTTGACTTGTATTTGCTCTGATCCGGATACATATAAAGAAGACCCCAAAGTAATCACCATTAGCAAAGAGGCAGTCACAATGGTGTTAAACCATTTCTTAACTTGTGGCCAATTCATAGGATTGTCTGGATCCTCAGGCGAATCCCAATCTAGTTCGTGAACTGGAATTTCTTTCTCGTTATGAATATGCTTCTCTTCTTCTCGCGAGAATGTCTGTTCCATGAGAGCAGTAGGATCATCTTGGAGTTCGCGTGTCGCCAATTCAGGGCCTGACTCTTCAATTTTAGAAAGCGAATCACTTGCAGACATTGCTATCAAGAAGTCTAACGTATATCAGGTCTGTATTGAGCGCATATATATACGAAATACTTTGTGACGATACCCGAAACTAGTCGAGGTTGGGGTAAGCGTCAACATAGGTTCCTCAACACAAATTCCCGGACAGCACGAACTTCAAACAAAAAAGAAAAATATGCCTGGAGCTGCTACTATCCGATTGCCAACAGATAATGGTTTGTAAATATCACTTCAACTGGATTCTATCGCTGTAGTTGACGAGGACAGTGAACGACCAGCCGTATGAGCCGCATGAGCCTCTTCGACCGGTCTCCGTACCGGCCACCGATGAACTCCGATTTTGCCTGTACAACCCGACAAAACCATAACTTTGGCGTGATAATCAAGACTTATTTTGCGAGTCAATTTCTATCCTCGAGAAAATTAATAACTAATAAAATCCATTCGGCCCGACCCGAAACAGTTCCAGAAACGTGGAGTCAAAATCCTGATCATCAACGTAAGGCGTAGTTGAATTGGTGCCGTTTCCACCTGGCGCTGTCATATCAGACTGGGCCTCCGAGAGATCTGCAATTGCTCCCCAATGTTTTTGGCGATCGTCTGTGCTCCGTTCAAAAGGAGCAGCCGAAGAACCATTTCTGTCTGCTACTATGTTGTGAATGACGAGGTCATGTACCATATTAGGCATGCTCATTATGATGTTCTCCTTCGGGTTGTAAAAAATGCTCTTCACAGACAAGTTGGCTTCCTGAGGTTTCCGGTTAAATCTAGCCATGAAAGAGTTCACGAGGTTATCAGAAACCAAGATTCTTTCAACCCATTCTTCAACTCTATTGCCTTTAAATTCCTGAACTTGTTCTGCTAAGATCGTAGTCTCACTTAAATGATCATAAAGGCCTCGTAATTTTCTGACCATGTCTAGTAGTTGTTCCTTGCCCATTCGTATGGCATCATGCCCGGAGAATACTCCTAACAACTCAAGCCGTGTTAGAGACAGCAAGGACTGCAGCGGTCTCAAATATGCGTGTTTAGGTAGTCTCATAGACCTATTTATGAGATCGCATATCTCATTAAACACATTAACGTTAGTATCTCGTATGCTGGTAGCCAAACGTATTATCAATTCAGAATGATCCGCCTCTGTTGCAAGCAGTCTGCTCAATATGATCTCCTCACATCCACTTCGAGACACGCTGCATTTAGTATTAGCCTCACGGTGATAATTCGAATACCTGCTAGGATTTGTGGCTATTGCGGCATCTGCATCTTCCTTAATTTTGTTCACGTCAAGTATCAGTTGATTATAGATGACAATCTGGGCCTCCAGATCGTCTATCGGTCCGCTCACAATACGGTACGTAGCTCTGTTAGTTACGATCATCGACCTCAGAAAGCAGAAGAACAACTTTAGGCCAGCATCACCGTTGACAAACGACCAGTTCATTAATTGGTTCAACTCCGGCGACAATTCTTCGACTTCGTAGCCGCTGTGGAAATCACGCGCCATAACTAAAAGGCGCAATCCAACGTACATCTTTATTCGTCCACATAATGAAAAATACTGGGCAACGGTCGTCCCGTTGGTTGATATTGTACCGCGCGGGGCCTGCACGGAGCTCCGAATTACACCATCTGACCTTTCCGAGGTTTCGCGCAGCACATCATCTTTCAAATTCAGACGTTCGGCGACGATTTCTGCAAAATCGAGCCAAGTCCGACAACCACAAATCTCCTTGTTGCTTTCCGCTTGAAGAGTAAGAAAGTGCTCGGTCAGTAGAAGACAATGCAGAACTTCAAACGACTCGATTCCATCAACCAATACTCTCTCAGTCAATATTCTGCGGAAAAATGCCACTCTCGTATTTGCCTTCTCCCGGGTGGAACAGATGGCGCAAACCGTTACGACCGTCAGAGCAAGTAGAGGTCTCTCAGCGTTCATTGTTGGCAGAGAAACTGGATCATCGCTACCAATATCATACATTGGAGCCATTCCAGTCACGTACAAGCTATAGAATAACGCTGCAGTTTCCGCGTTGTACAAATCAAGCTCAATAGCCAGATCGAGACAGTCGTATCGCCGCAGCTGCCCCAAAGTCAACCCTTTTAAAACTTCATCTTCACCATACTCGTTTGACGTGCGATTATCCCAGATCGATCTACTAAATGGCCTTGCAGACAGCTGTCGAAGGCCTTTGCCAGAGTCCGGTAGGACGCATTCCTTGCCCGTTTGTGCACATCTCTTACACACTTTGGCACGAGGACCGTCATATATGCATCGTGTTTTGGCTTTCCTGCATGCATTACAAGCCCTCTGTCTTTTCCATTCTATCATAATTGTGGACTGAATGTGGAAGGTAGAAATGAAAGATGGCAAAGCAGAGGCGACTTGTAGTTTTGGAGGTGCTGGAACAATTCGTAGGAGAACGAATCCGAGATAGGTTTAGCCCAGAAGAGTTAAAGCTTATATGAGCGGAGCGATATTAAGTTGAACATGTATATTTTTATAATTTTGCTGTAATGACTAGCACTTTTCGTTAACGATGTGAAGTATCTTGTCGGAGTTAACGGAGCAACTGGGTTACCAGGGCAACGGGGTTAGAGGTGCAAACGTACCGAGGAACGATATCTTTTAAAACTTTAAATAGTTTCACGATAATAAGATAGACTGATATAACTGACTAATATAATTCTAATTAGATGTAAAAAAAGACGATTGAGGAGCTATATGGAGGACACGTGCATGTGTTTTAAAACGTAAATCACAAGCTGATTCTCAGCTTTCGACCTCAAACTTCGTTTATACTATCAGGAGCAGGCTCTGCACCTGGAATATCTTCGAAAACAACCTCGATATTGCTGTGTTCATTGTCATAAGAAGCTTGTGCAAACGACAACTGGTACCTATCTAAGTCATGAACGACGTAAGCTGAACGCATGATATTGGAGCCAAGCAGCATATATTCGTTTTCGAATTCGTTGGCGATGATATTAAGCACCCACTCGTCACTGCCTGAGATTTTGTGGAAGAAGAGCTCCTTGGCATCAACTTTGATTTTAGCACCGCTGAAGTCAAACGTTAGTGAACCAGACGGTAATTTCGGCAACGAATACACTTCCAGTGTATCGTTCCAGGAGGCTCCAAACGCGTTTGCAATGGCATTAACAATATCCGCAGAAAGATACGAAAACGAGGTCCCACTGTCGATAATTACATCTACCGGGCTTATTCCCAGGTCAGACGGATCTTTTCCAAAATGGGTAATTCCGCTGAGCTCAACTTGGAAATGATCATTGCCAGTGAGGCTTACTGTATAAAGAGCTCCTGTGTATTTTGCGGAATCGACAGCGCCAAATAAAACAGAGCCAGTAGAAAATTCAAGATCATCCAAATACAAGGAATACACATTTCTGTCGATGAATCCTTGATTAACCAGGTTTTGAGGAAGACTTGCTCCAAAGCTAGCGGTATTGCCCTTCGGGGGTCCAAGTCCCATAACCGGTCGGCAATTTTGATATGCGCCGAGCTCCCCAAAAGCTTGATTTGTAATAGTAGCCGAGCCAATAGTGACGTCGTCTGAGACCCATTCTCCGTTCATGGTGCTGTCGAGATAGACGACATTGAAAGCCTGTTGCCGGTTAAAATAAGTGGAAGATTTAGTACGGTCAAAGGGATGCGGTTCTGCAGCAACCGAAGTATTGTAGACCCACAAGCGCGAAGATCCGGTGTCTACACTGACAAAAATTTTCTGTTTGGGCGTGCCGACCTGAATCGGAACTAAGTACTGGTAGTGGTTATTTCGAGTAAGAACAGAAACGACACCGTCTGAATCTCTTTTCACCTTGTAAGGATGAGTCAAATCATCTAGAGCTAACTCATCGTTACTTTTACCATATATTGGTAGGGAAAGAAACTTGGGATTGTCGGATCTACCGGTAGAAGTACCCAAAGCGTATCCTGCAAGAAGAATGACAACGTTAATCATAGAATATCGCATGGTGATGATGTTTAGGTCTATGTATTTGCTGATTTCTGCTTTTTTTATGTGAATTTTCCAAAAAAGTTTAATATTAGTTTTACTGATTTTCATGCAGGTGTTAGACACGAGTATGCAAGATAGCTGTATGCAAGATATCTCCAAGAGAACTACACATATTAAAGCTGTACAAAGCACATCAACATGAAACTATAATTGATACCAGCGATACAGAAATTTATAAAGCTTTTGAAACTTTTTTTGTCATACTATTTGATTTTGGAGCTTGGCAGCCGAGCGACAACCAGTTGGTCAGTTGAGGGACGAAGATGCCCAGAATGTTGCGAGGAGCAAGAAATTGTAGAATAAAAAGCAACAGATTATTTCAAGTTAATTTAATATTAATGAGCGCAAACTTTATGACCAGATTGTATGTGAAATATAGGTCATCTCAGTTTCCTTGAAATATGTACATGGTGGCAAGTAATAGCTAATATAAGTTAAACAGATTGAGATACGTTTCTAGTTGAGATTTTTGATGTTATATCATGTTAGAATGGCGAACCTCAAAGTCCCCATCTGGTTATGGTGGCTCACGTGACAT
>JAJMJF010000030.1:0-132650 GCA_030563415.1 Casaregolazyma lundiana | reverse complement strand
GAAAATCTTTAGCACGTGATCAAAAAAGGAAAATGTTAGCGGATTAAACACAGTATTTTTGAATTATTAATAAGTTATAACTCATATTAATAATTCAAGCACCACATGGCTCAAAATTCTTCTTGTTCAAGAAAGAGCTTCACAAGCGGCTTTTTATCTCCGCCTTCGGAGTTAACTCAATCAGTGTATATAATCAGTGTATATAATCAGTGTATATAATGCCTCAATATCACTACCAATCCCAAGCCATGTCCTTTCGTACCGTTCTGGTTACCGGTGCAAATACCGGCCTAGGCTATGAAATTGTCAAAGCTCTGTGTGCATCCTCTAACCAGTATCATATTGCTGTCGGGGCACGATCACAAGAAAAAGCAGCCACGGCCATCACGGAAATTAAAAAGCAAGTTCCTGCCACTTTATCTAAATTGGTTCCGCTCGTTCTCGACATTCAAAAAGATGAGGATATTGATAATGCCGTGCGTTTTGTAAATGAAACTTTTGGAGCTCTAGATGTTCTGATCAACAATGCTGGAATCAGCTTGGAACAAGCTGTGCTCCGGGGAAAATCCCAAATGAGTCTCAGAGAAGCATTTAATCAAGATTGGGATGTCAATGTAACAGGCACTCATTTGCTCACTAATGCTCTGGTTCCTTCTCTGTTGAAATCCAAAAATCCCTATCTGCTATTCATCACCTCCGGAACGGCGTCATTAGCTGAAACATATGAGAATAAGCTCGGGTATAACGCTATCGCTCCCGCTGGACTGCCGAAACCTCCAGCCATATTTGCATATAGAAGCTCCAAAACGGGTCTCAACATGCTCATGCGAGAGTGGCATCGTCTTCTTCAGAACGACGGTGTTAAGACATGGGCTATCGCCCCCGGCTTCTTGGCTACCGGGCTTGGCACTTCACCGGAATTCAACAGGTCGCTTGGTGCCATTGAACCTCATATTGGTGGGGAAGTTGTTAGAGACGTCGTCGAAGGGAAACGGCTTGCTGATGTTGGAAAGATTGTTCGTAAAGACGGTATCCAACCGTTCTAAGTCATTCGAAAAGCTTATTTTAGATGAAAAGCGGAACAATTGATCTACAAGCAGAATCTCTGGTTTCTTTGAATATCGAACAAAAACAAACAACCAATCAATTAGTTAGCAAAATCATATGCGGCATTAAATATCGCAGAACCAACTCGCTCAATCTCTTGCTGTGCTATATCCCACTGATCACTGTCAATAGCGTCTCTGATTCCAGGGAAAGTTTGCCAAATAAAATCTCCTTCGGTGGGGTGACGCAATTCTGGTCCAAATACCACGTGCTTAAACCAGTTTCGGCTAGGATGCCCATTGATATCAAGCATATTCTTTTCCAGCTGTATCACTTGATTATTCCACTTCCTGCGGCGCATCGTGAGAATAGGTGACTCTCCGTCGGCTATCAAAAGCAGCCAATTGGTGACCCAGTCGGTGTATGTGACACCAGCCTGTACCAGACTATCGGCTGCAGCGATGAGGCCATCAAAATTCAGATTTTGATGCCCTTCCTTGCTCTCGGCATATCGCCTTACGTCTTTCGCGTAATGACGAACCATTTCCCCATAATGAGATATGCTAAACGGTATTAAGGGGCTGTCGGAGTAAGATAATGCTAAGAATGCAACCACTTCTGCCAGAGCCGCGTGGTACTTGAAATCTGGATCGACATGCTTCACCATACGCTCATATGTGTCGAAGCATGAGTTGACCACACTGGATGCTGCCTCGTTGGGGTCGCTCATCTTTATATCTAATGACGCTACTCCCGTCAAATACTGGAAACCCATCCAATCACCCCCTGGACTTAGCAGACCCAAATTGCGTGACCACGAGTCGGCCAGTGATGTGTTTTCATTATATGGGTGAGCAACCGAACCGAGTACGTCATTTAAGATATCCAAAAATGCAGGATGGCCATGAATGTCGAGATCTGGACCACCAATCGCGCCGTCCAGATTAATATAAATGACGCCATCTCGACGTAGCTCAGCGACATTTGCTTCAGTCCACTCGCTGCTACCAATATAATTCTCTTTAGATCCATCCCAGCTGGCAAAGTACAGTGATCTCAGAGGGGTCCAACCCCGGTTCCTGTTAAGAAGCGATAAAACTCTAGCCACTTCCATTAAAATTACAGTTCCAGACGCAGAATCAGTGTTTCCGAAGCAGAATGAATCACGATGCGCTCCGATGACTATAGCCTGTTCACCATCTTCAGACCCGCCAATCTTTGCAAATACATTCCACAAATCATGATCTTCCTTCTCTATTGGATCACTCTTCATGTAAACTTCTGGCGATCCTTCACCACCAGTCCACCATTCGTCTAGTTCGGCCATGTCTCTAGACCAGCCATCTGGCACAGCCTTTCCATGACCCTTCAATGCTTCGAGAAAAGGATGCGCCTCAGACCATGAAATGGTTAGAGCCGGAATTTTAGGAATGTTTTTTATCATGGAATATTTGAGCACTTGAGAGCTGGTGCTTTGCGACCACCCCGGGGTCAGTATATCGCCAGGAATTAATGCTGAGATGCCAACGTGATCTCTAACCACGCCGTCCGACGGCAAACCAGTACCATCATCGGTGACCAGATCATTGAATAAAATAGCACCCTTAGCACCATTGATTTCTGCGACTTTTATTTTAAGGCCGGTTTCCATTTTGCCGTGTCGCATGAGTACAATCTTATCCTTGATAGAGATTCCCATTTCAGTCAGTTTCCGATGATCCTCTTCAGTACCGTAATTTATATAAATGAGCTCGGCCTGTGCTTCACCTGCAGCTGATAATGCTAGATAAGGACGAGGTTGTGACCGTATAGCTGAAGAATCTCCTTTATACGCTTGGCCCTCCTCGACTTTTGCCTGGTAATGGCCATCCACAAATCGCAAAACCATGGATTCGGCAGTCCGATTGGGATATGATAAGAAAGCCTTTAATTGCATATCACTGACTGGAGATATACCATAAGATGCAAAAGAATCATGAATGTAATCTCTCAATGCTCTGTCTCCAGAGGTTCCCGTCATGTGAGACATGGACGACAGATAAGCAGACCTTTGCTTCATGTTGGCAACATCGATGAATTCACGCACATGATTTCGAATAGCCTGATGATTATGGAATTGAAGGGAGAACTCCTCGTCCGCCACAGGCGACGGGAATATGCCTAGAGAAACAGATCCAAATATGGCTGCCCCTACAATGAGAAGGTAGAAGATTCGTTTAAACATGAGAGGATTCCCAATCCGCGATAAGCCTCTATCAAGTACGGCACTAATTCGCATCCATATTTGTACGACGGGGTCCACAATGATCTGTTGCACGGGATATATGAACCGTTGGTTAAACTTCTTGGCAAACCTCTTGGATGATTGCGTCACTCTAGAATATATTGATTCGCCAATTTCAGGGTCGACCACCTCGAATGTTTCCATTTCCCTCCTCACAGCCTCCTCATCGTCTTCCATGGCCAAATCATCCACTTCATCGTCCTCAATTTCCCGAGACGGGCTTGGCAGGAAAGCAGCCCCTTCTCCCTGGCCCTCAGCCTCGCTCCGCTCAAACAGAACTGCACCGTCACCATTTCCAGTAGCCGCTGTTTCATATGAAGGTGGCAGATCGGACTGGGTAGGCCTGTACATGGCGAGAAACGGTACTGGTTGTATGGGTGGTGTGCTGAGATGGAGAAACAAAATGAGAGGTTGTTAAAGGCAAGTTGAGACATATAAGAACTATGACTTGCCGGAACAAGGGCTGAAACCAGAAAACAAGTGCAAAACATACAGGAACGAGATATTTACTTAATTTATATGGAAAAGAAAAGCATTTTTTGTTTCTGGTGATAAACGACTCTGTTCGGCTTCGCCCTCTGATCCTTATGTAATCAGAGCCGGGCTTGTTCAAATTGAGCATTTGAACATATCTTTCAGCTGCAGTTGCACTGCTGAAGCGACCATGGGTTACAACATTGCGTATGTAGTATCATCGATTGAATAGAGCACATACTAATTAGCCAGTATGGTCTCGGACTTTTTCTATCCTCAGCCAGGAGGTATTGAGCTGGTGGTCTATCAGCTTTCGCAGAAACTCATAGATCGAGGCCACTCCGTGGTCATAATAACGCATGCATATGGGACTCGCTCTGGAATTCGGGTCCTATCAAATGGTCTTAAAGTGTATTACACTCCGTTCGTAGTGCTTTATCGAGAAGCTACTTTCCCCAGCGTGTTCTCCTTCTTCCCCATACTAAGGCAGATTGTTGTCCGGGAAAAAATCGACATTATCCATGGCCACGGGTCTTTGAGCTCGTTGTGTCATGAAGCAATTCTTCATGGAAGAACAATGGGACTAAGGACGGTCTTCACCGATCATTCGCTCTTTGGGTTTGCCGATGCTGCTTCTATACTCGGTAACAAGCTGCTCAAATTCACGCTTTCAGACGTTGGCCATGTCACTTGTGTTTCTCACACAAGTAAGGAGAATACTGTTCTCAGAGCGGCATTGGACCCTCATATGGTCAGTGTTATACCTAATGCTTTGGTGTCAGATAACTTCAAGCCTGATTTCTCCAAGGCTTCAAAAGATCACATCACTGTCGTCGTTATATCGAGACTTTATTCCAATAAGGGGGCTGACTTGCTTACTGCTATAATACCGAGAATATGTGAACGCGATCCTAGAGTCCATTTCATAATAGCAGGATCCGGCCCGAAGGAGGTCGATTTGCAGCAGATGCGTGAACGGTACTCCCTTCAAGAACGTGTAGAATTAATTGGCAGGATTCGGCACGAGGAAGTTCGCGATGTCATGGTTACCGGACATATTTATTTGCATCCCACTCTTACTGAGGCTTTTGGAACTGTAATTGTAGAAGCGGCCTCTTGTGGTCTGTTGGTGGTGACTACAAAAGTTGGAGGCATTCCTGAAGTTCTGCCAACTCATATGACTGTTTATGCGAGCCCGTCGGAAGACTCCTTGGTAGAGTGTACTCTCAGAGCCATTTCTTTGATCAAGAACAAAAAGGTAGACACATCTAAGTTCCACGATGAAGTTCGCGACATGTACTGCTGGGAAGATGTTGCCGAACGCACCGAGCATGTTTATGATCAGATAGATCCAAATACTTTGGTTGAACCTGTCTTGGATCGTTTGACTAGATATTACCATAGAGGGCCGTGGGCTGGCAAACTCTTTGTGGTATGCATAATAGCAGATATCATCTTATATTACATATTAGAGCTGCTATGGCCTAGAACATCAATTGATGAAGCAGTCAAATGGCCAGTGAAAAGGATTGTACCGTCTTCTTCCATGGCAGTAATTGACAGTCTTGAGGAAGACGTAAATGAGCATGAGGATAGTTCATGAACATGAAGCAATAATGATAATGCTATGTAATAAAACCGCTAATAAATAATGTAATTGAACATTGTGGACAATTCTCAACGAACTTAATGCACAGCATTCCTTATATGACTGTCAATCTGTGCAACAGCCTCCAATTGACCCAAATAAAGGCCGGTTGAAGAAGCTGCTCTCGGCTTCCACTTTTGGGAAGGAGAAGAGATGTTTAAAATCTCAAATGACTCTGCAGCCCACCGAATTTTGGAGAATAATGCCCGAATATTGCCTGTGTCGATTGTGTCAAGCAAAAGGTCATCGTGTACCACGGAAATGTCAGCTCCTATGAGATCGTATTGTGGCCGTTCCGACTTTTGAGCACCTTCAATTCTCATGTATTCCAAAGCAGCCTTTAAAGCTATATTTTCTCCCTGAAGAGTAACAGCCGGTAGTGCCCTATCAAGAGCCTTAGTTCCCAGGCCAAAAAGATCGGAGCTTCGAAATTTATCAAGAGATTTTTCCTGGTCAGCAACGGTGACTCGCAAAGTCTCAACTTGTTCCTGAAGATCCTTTTTATGCTGCAAATTCTGGGATATCTCAGCTTTTAGCTTGGAAATATCACTCGAATGGCCCTTAGACTTTGTCAATTTGTCACTAATAACATCCAAATTGACCTGAAGCTCTTCGATTGTTTTATCCTTGCTGCGCGAATCTACGGCAAGCTTATTGATTTCCTCCTTGAGAGCAAGTATTTGCTCATTAAGATCCTTCTGCTTGTCCCTCACGTTAGATAATATCGCATTTTTCGACTGCCATGGCGGAGAAGGTAGATCCATATATTCGCTGAAATGGAGAATCTGGAATTTAGCAGCACTAGTTTCAACAGCATCAAGATACGATTGTAAAGACTCGGCGTTATGAATCGACTCCGAAAGATCCCGTGAACCAATTGATACTAAATCTTCAAGTTTTGGCGTGGCATCTATCTCTAGTAGACCATCCTGAGCAGCACTAACAAAGAATTTGGTTAACGACCGACACAACGTTCGAATTTCTTTCAGGGAAGAAATATTTCCAGGAGCCATACAATTAGCAGTTTTAACGCCTGAATCATTCTCTATTTGATTCTGCAATTTTTCGCAGAAAAATTTAACCTTCTGGAGAGAAGAAATCAGGGTGTTCCCCCAAATATTCTTCAGATTCGCAAGTCTTAACACAATATCCAACGTAAAATGAATGTTATCGAGCATTTGACGTCCATATGCTACCTGGTTGACTTTCTTCGAAGAAGCCACTTCATGAAGTACTGACTTTGCTTGTAAAAGTGAGTCCAAAAAGCTGTCTTCACGAATATCATCTGTTCTCAAGTCATCAATGGTAGAGAAAAGGAAATTTGAAGCCTGCACTAGCTTCGGATAAAAAACGTCAGACTGTCTAAGCTGCTCAGAAGTGCCATACCGTAGATAACTGTGGATTCTGTTAGCATCGAATTCAGACTCCAGCAGCTGGAAACAAAGTTGGGATATGACTGGCAGATTTTCTTGGAATTTCTCCAAAAAATATGAACGGAAAAGACCAGATAAAAATGCATATTTCTGAAGCAATAGTAGCGCCTCAATCCCACTTTTGTCCTGTTCGTATCTCTCTGTAAGGTAACATTGGACCATTTGAAGTTTCTCAAGAGCTTGTTGAGATTCAAATTTCTTCAACTCAAAATCCATAACACGAACTTTCGACCCAGACGTAGCAATTCTCAAATCAGTGACAGAGGTACCTTGTTTAGCTTCGGATGTTTCAGATGCAGGATTGCTGGATGCCTTGAGTTGCTCTAAGTTACGATCCAATACCCCAACGAGGTCTGCGTATTTGGCAATTGAACTCTCGAGATATTCATTTTCAGTCAATATCTGATGCATCTTCCTTTGATTATCACTGTTAGTAGCCTCAAGTGATTTCAACTCGGTAGATAACTGCTCTTCTCTGAGCTTCTGACTGTCCTCCAGCTCATCATGAAGATCTTTAAGAGTCTCCAGTTCTTCCACAGTATTCTGCAATTCATCTATCCGTTCATTCAGTTCCAGATTCTTTTCTGTAAGGCTTTCGATCATATCCTCCACGCCTAGTGAGTTGTCCAGTTGCGCATGTAGATCAGCAATGATTGCTTCAGCATCGGTTAGTCTGGATGTTACTCTGGCCAAGTTGTCCGAAACAGTTTTGAATTCCACCATCTGGTTTTCCAGGCCAGATATCTTCTCTTTATAGGAAGACTCCTGGCTGAAGCTGATTTCTCGTAGCTGGATGAGAGCCTCTTCGAGCTTTGCGTTTCGTTTCTCTAAGGAAACCACGGCAGCTGTGCCACCAGAGCCACCGGGTTTCGAAGGCTCACTCAGTAGTTCATTCTCTTCTCGCAAGATATCGTAATCAAGCTGCAACTTCTCCATTTTGTCCTGCACGGCTTTAAGTTCCATGGCTAACGATTCGCTCTTCTCTTCGGCCATTTCCTTGTCCAACAGAGCCATTTCAAGAGCCTCTTCGTCGAGGTTTCTCGTCAAATGCTCATTTTCTTGCTCAAGGTCATGCACGCGTGATCGTAACGCCTGCAGGTCTTCCAAGGTTGATTTGAGCTTGAGCTGAAGCCTCTGAGCGACGTTTTCATACCGTTTAATCTTCTGCGCTTCCGCCTGGAAATGAGCAATTCTTTCAGCATCGTCATGCCGTTTCCTCTCCATAACTTTCAGCTTAGATTTGAGCTCGGTTATCTTTTGGTTGAGCATTTCTTCGGTGTCTCTGGAGTACGCAACAGGAGCATTGATGCCATTGTTGATGCTGGAACTGACCGATCTCACTGAAACGCTGTCAATACGGGGAAAAGTACCGCTGACAGGTGACAAGTCGCTTTGACGCGAAGTGGATCTTGTTTTCTGTACAAGTAGAGGAGCATGGCCATTCTTGGAGGCCGTAGAGACATTTCTGCTATCAACGCCGTCTGTATTCTCGTCCTCGGAACTAGCCACCCTGAGTTTCACGACACTCGGGCGCACAAACAGTCCATACAGCCCGGCAGACCTGTTTTGGCACTCAAAGTACCTCTTTCCTTCGACAGAGCCGTCGTTTCTGCCTCGAGCAAGGCCCAGCTCGGCGCCGATCCAAATTCCCGGTGCAAACGCCGTTTCTCCAACAAACCTCACCGTCGCCCTCTCTCCCTTAATCCATACAGGCTGGCCAGCATGGAAATCCATGGGCCGTTGTGGTTTATATGCTTGATCTGTTGATGTTTTTCTTTACACCCAAACCTCATAGCGATTTGAACCTCAACGAGCCATGTCAGCAATACCGGGAACAGGCAGGAGAAGAGCTCCATTGTCGTTGTTTGGAAATAGTGCAGGAGCGGCAAGAGGCCAGGCCCCGCCGAGAGAGCTGACTGAGGAGCAGAAGCAGGAAATCAAAGAAGCAGTAAGTGGGTTTTGTATTGACGACGCGTCGCTTGCTGACAGAATACGCAGTTCAATGTGTTCGATACAGATAATGACGGACTGCTTGATTACCACGAGCTCAAGGTAAGTATGAGGAATACTGCAGTCGCGTTCGGCAAATCAATTAACCATGTAGGTTGCCATGAAAGCACTGGGGTTTGATCTTAGAAAGCAGGAGGTTCTGCAAATAATCGTAGACCACGACAAAAGCGGGCATCGACTGATCAATTTCGACGACTTTTCGCAAGTTAGTAAGTATATTCGGGTGATTTTGGTATGTTCAAGCTAACGTGGCAGTGACTGCTAAAATAGCGGCTCGAGACCCGCTCGAAGAGATCCGACGCGCGTTTGCTCTGTTTGACATTGATAAAACGGGGAAAATCAGCTTTGCCAATCTTAAACATGTTGCTCAGGAGCTCGGCGAGAACTTGGACGACTCGGAAATCAAGGCTATGATTGACGAGTTTGATCTGGATATGGACGGAGAGATCAGTGAGGCCGAGTTCATAGCCATTTGTACGGACCACAACTAAGGTGACATTCTCAGTAATAAATTATTTAATGGTTCTAGTCGGGCAAGTATAGTGCTAAGTGTAATATGCTAAATGTATTATATTCTGTGTGAGGCAATTGCAATTGCAATTCTCAACGCTGTGAATAGCCGGGAGAAATTTTCCTTCAACCACCAAGATGGTCAACCAAAGATATAAGCAGCCTATTGAGGCGCTCAAAGGTGTAGCCAAAGCTGCTACTGATTACCGAGTGTATCGTATGCAACCTCCATTTTATAAGCTTCAGCTGGACAATCAGGTGAAGGAATCCCAGAGGTTGAAGGAGCAGCCGTTTGTAGTCGGAGACAGAGTCCAGGCGATCCGAGGCCCCGACAAGGGCAAAGTCGGTATAATCCGCTCTGTTTACAAGGAGGGCAATGCATTCATGGTCGAAGGGCTCGGTGGCTCTGAAAAGATTGTTCTTCCTCGAGAAATATGGTTCGAGGGCCAGACTAAGCCGGTGGTGAACTTTCCCAAAATGCTTAAACACACCGATATCAGACTGGTGAAAAAGTTAAGACATGATGATGGGACCGAGGAGGATGTTGTGATTCATTCTATCAAGTTCCGGGGTCGCGCATACGATAAGGATACCAATTCTTTCCGGCCTATTAGAAGAGCTGCTCACGATGATTCATTGATACTTCCGTATCCAGTGCCAGCAGAACCACTAAAACCCTCAAGCGAGCAGTTTGCTACTTCTGCACAGGTTGCTGATGAGAAGACGTTTTTCCCTGTTTCTTTGGTGGATTCGCCCATCCCCGTTGGCGCAGTGGACCAGTTCCGCAACGTTTACTCGCGTTACAAGCGTGATCGATATGCGCCCAAGATCACTGAACAGGACCTTTTGCGTGTTAAAACTCCTCAAATGCCGGTACCGAAAGAGACGCAGGACCTGCTGGCAAAACTCAAAGAGCTCCCTCCTCGACCACAAGTAGAATTCACAAAGGATGTGGAGGCTTTCCTAAGTGAAGAAATTGCAAAAGGAATCGACAAGCAGCACAAACGTTCTACTTCCGCATTAAAACAATATTCATAGTTTTCAGAGATATACCTGAAACAACTCATATTCGACTTTGACAATCGAAAAACTACTCCTATTTTAACCATTGAACATAGTCATTCGTCTTTTGTTCGCTGATTGATATTCATGTCGATTTATTTCTCTTTTCTATATCGGTATTTAATGTACATCTATCAGTTTGTATATACAATTAACTGTTTTCGCTTTTATCAAGACACTAACTGGCCAACAAAGTTTGTAAAATACTTCTTAAACTCTTTTGCGTTTGTTTCACCAACATTCTTCAAATACTCTGCCGTGTTAGCCTGAGGAACTCCAATGGACGACATGTATTGGCCAAGGTATTGGCTGTATTCTTCTGGCTTCTGATAATACAACGTCTTTTGAAGAATAGACATCTCTCCAATCACCGAGCGACTCTGAAAATCTTTGACGTTGAACCACTTCTTACTAGGCAGTTCCCAGCACAGTCGCGTATACCTGTCGAAAACAAACTCCTGCGTAAACACGTTTTTGATTTCCAGGCCTTTGCAAAAGCATTCCGAATCTGGAGGATCTGCAGATACTACGCCCTTGCCCCATAATACTAGCATCTTATTTAAAACGGTAATTGCCAATTTAATGGTGGCCGTGTCACGGCATTCCGACGCGAACAGGAATACACTTTCTAATACTGTGCCGAAGACTTGAGTGTTTGAATCTGCCAGAAGCACAGCTCCCATTCCACTATTTAGAAGGTTGTAAAGAAACTGAAGGTATGACTTCCTCAAATTATCTTGTTGTACCACCGCATCCGTAGATGTGCTGTCAGCTTTGATAGACTGATCCAGCAGCATCAGAATCCTGGTAACCAAAGGATCCATCAAGGAAACAAACATTTCAAACACAGCGTTCTCTCGCTGACTCTTATGAAGCAACTGGCCTAAAAATCCCAAAAAATCGTCGGCATCGTCAATAGATATTTCATTCAACATCACCCCGATATACTGAGTGATGGAGCCCAAAATTTCTAGTCCCACCACTGGAAGCAAGTAAATGAAAACCGTTCGTACGCCATCTCTAACTGCAGAAACATGTTTCATTCTTTCCATTACGACCGAGACAACTTGAGTGATATTCTTGAATTCGTCAGTAACTTTTGGCTTTTGCTTGTTGTGATCCGCATTCTCGTTGAAACCACGAATGAAGGTTCCAATGGCATACAAATCATGATGAACTTGCAATCCCGATTGAGCGTCTTGCACGTTCTGTAGATGCTGCTCAATATCAGAATATACTGACTGAAAGAACCGTTGTGTGATCGCCACTCCAGATGGTTCATCAGCTTCATTCGCAACAAGTAATCCGCACAGCTCAAAGAGATATGCCTGGGAATTGAAAACAGTGTCAGCATCTGCACTGATATCTGAATCACTGTCTTCGCCCTTATTACCGGGAACTTGAGCTCTGATAACCAACAGATCTGAGATAGAATTAAACACTGTTTCTGCAATATTTCCAACATTGGTTTTAACAGACTTGACGAATCGAAAGAACAAATACCAAGAACGAACTCGTACTGGTGTATAAGAATTATGAACGCCAACGGGCGAAACGAAGAGCTCCAAAATCTTGTTAATGAGTGCCAGATGGCTTGCAGTGAGCAGAGAAGCATGTCGGACAACTAACTCCATATACCATTTCTGTACAGAAGGGTGATTGACAGACGTTACTACATCACTTTGCACCATTTGAATGAAAAGATCGTTCACAGCTCTCTGTGCTGATGTTTCCTCTCCTCGCGTAACGACAGCATTAGCGTTCTTAATTCCTTCTCCAAGAACGAACAAAAGGTACAGCGCCAATTCAACATCGTTCCAGGAACGCAGGTTGAAAGACTGTGTGATTACATTGCTCATTCCTTCCAGATATAGATCCATGTCAATAGCAGCTACATGGTCCAAGAAAACTTTGAGCTTATTACGGAAGTTGAGAAATTCGTCATCGCCATCTTCTTCCTCTTCTTCCCAGTCCGAATCAGCGTCATACTTTGCCTTGAGTATAATTTTTTCCATCATTAAACGCAGCATCTCGGCACGATGAGAAGGGACAAATTCTCGATCAGGAGGAAAGCCGCTGATGATTTTTCCATACCGATCCTTGGGCATATTTGAGGTATCAACTTTGCTTTTTCCTTCTTTAGACTGTCTTCGGAGAAACTGAAGAAACTCATTGATGAATGAAAATACCTGCTGAGATATATGATCGTATTCGTTGGAAAGAAAGGCAATCATTACTGGAAATAGAGTACCAACTAGCTGTTCTGCTCTCTCGCATTCAACGGAGCTAGCCGCTGATGACGAGCCATCATAAACATGCAAGCCTTCGCACATGACGATATTAGTAAGTTTTGCAACTCTTTCAGAAAATTCCAAGTCATCGTTGACCATGGTAGAAAGCTGGGGAAGAAGCTGTTGCAGGTTCAGCAAAGAGATCAACTCGAGCTTGTCACCAGGTTTCATTTTTTTCAATACAATTTCGCCAATTGTATCGCATGCAGTAATTCGTTGATTAGGGACCATGAGCTGATTGAATATCAAATTAAGATAGTCAGGAGTGACAATCAAAGTGATATCCATCCATGATACCCAGCCGGCAATAACTTTGAGAGTACCACCGATAATGTCCTGGCTAAGTAGTTGAATAGACTCAGCGTTGAGAGATTTCGAAGCGTCAGCAGTCGCAGAGTTGATCTCGTTTTCATTAGAATAAGTTTGTAAAATGTGCATCCATGAGCCGGCTAATTTTACCATGTCCTTGCGTCGAATAGCATCTTTCAAGGCGCCATTTCGCTTAGCCTGGTCATCAGAATATGAATATATAGTTTCACCGATCTCCTCATGAATAGTACGCAAAATCCTCAAGTACAGATCAACGCCCAGGGGATTGCCTACAGAAGAGGCAGGGGATGCAGAAAGTAGGAGAAAGTCGTCAAAGAAGGACGTCCAAGAATCGGTGAAACACAGACCAAACAAAAAACCAAATGTCTCAGCAAGCTTGCTTTTAAGATGAGAAGGGCCTAGGCCTGCTAGATCGTACGACGAAATGAGTTTCGAAGCATATGCAAAAAGATTTGTGCGAATGAAGTTGATCTCCTCCGGCGTCACCGAGCCCAGCTTCGACTCGATGACCTGTAGCGCAAAGAATCGGGCGCCTTCAGAGCGTCTTTGGTCGCCGGTAAACAAGGCCAGGCATAACTGCCAGCCATTGTCTGATTCCTTGACCTGATTACAAAAATCCAATGCCTGCTCGTTAGTACGAAATAAGAGACATATGGCACAAATAAACACTTACCTGCTGTCTTAACGAAGACTCCGTGGATGCCTCTAGAGCAAGATTAACAGCCTGCTCCAGCTGGTCATCCATGTTGCAGTTGAAATTTTCAGATCACAGTTGAGAGAAGGTGAGATGACGAAGTCCCAAGATTTATAGGACAAGACATGGGTGAGACATGAGCAGAAAGTCAATGAGACGTTTATTGATGAGAATTATCGATTGGAATGGGTATTTTGATGTATGTTACAATGATATGGTCTTTGGAGAGTTCGAGTTCAGCATATGAGAGACGTATGCTGAGATATTATCTAGTGCGTCTTTCAGATGGTGAAATTACCTAGTACGTAAACACGAACAGCTAGTTATGCAAAATAATCCTCTATTCAACTCGTTTCTAGTCCTCTTCGCGCATATTTATATGTGTAATATCGAACCAACGACTCATACGCCTTGTGGTCCTTGCATCTAACAAGGTTAGCTGCATCTACATTGAGCGGCGAGTCAGGCTCAGGATCTAATAACATTGCTTGTATGGCTAGTAGAGCAGAAGATATTGTCCATGCAGGTGTCCACTGTGATTGAAGAACGTCTATGCATACTTCGCCGGTCTGTTTCTTGGTTAGGGGCAACCGTCGCTGACTCCTTACAGCACCAACTTACCCGGAAATGTATGTTAGGATGGCATATTTTAGTCAGAAACCTCATAGTAGGAGGTTGAAAAGGATATGAAGACGGGATATCAATGCGGACTTTCCATCTTCCGCCTATTGGTTAGGATATTCTAGTATACGATGTAAATGAACATACCTTCATATGGGCTGTTGGGGGGCCCCTTGAAAACAGCGTCCCATGCAAATAAGTTATCTTCACTGACTGGATGAATTTCCTCTACTGCAGGACTTGGATCTGCTCGTGCAGCTGCTAGTTCGTGCAGCAATCGCTTGGTAACCGACATGGTAAGAAGGAGAGTTGGAGTTGAGAGAAATGTGGGGTGAAAAAGAGAGTCACGTGCCGAGGTTATCCGAGAATATTTGCCGATTTCAGGTATGTATATTTATTATTTAATCACCTAATCAATCTCTAGCTACATTACTCAGCTTTTCATCTAATACTCGAACCTTACATCTCCTTCTCGGCTGATCTTCAAACCTCTCATCTCATATAACTCCCTGAACTAACTAGAACCGTCCATCATCCCATCATGTCGGAACAAGATGAAAAGCCAGAATTCGTCACTCCAGTAAGACGTATATTCACAGAGGAGGATCTGGAGAAATTCAAGAATTCCCCTAGCCATGATCTTATTTTGGGGTTCATCAAGAGCCTGAATGATGCCGTTATAGGCAAGACCAACGACGAGCCATGCCATGTATCGCCTGCTACCGAAGCAGTGATCAAGCTGATGCGAGAGGTTGAACAGATTTTGGAGAAACATCCACCTTCTGATCAGGCCTCGACGAGATTCGGCAAGAAGGAGTTTCGAGATTTCTACGACGAGGTTCAAATGAATGCAGCTCAACTCATCAAAAACCATATTGCAGGCTTGCAGCCTCAGAACATTCCAGAGCTTGCTACCTACTTTACGGAATCGTGGGGAAATCGCCAGAGAATCGATTACGGGAGTGGGCATGAACTGAATTTCTTTTCTTTTCTACTGTGCTTAAACCAGCTGGGCATATTTACCGAGCAAGATCACACAGCTCTGGTACTCAAACTGTTTATGGAGTATATGCGCATTATCAGAAAAGTCCAGACTTCGTACTGGCTTGAACCTGCAGGCTCGCATGGTGTTTGGGGTCTTGATGACTATCATTTTCTGCCGTTTTTGTTCGGTGCCGGTCAGCTGTCTACTCACAAACATCTGCGGCCCATTAGCATCCATGACAGCGAAGTCGTCGATATGTTTAAAGATAAGTATTTGTATTTCGGCGCCATTCATTTCATAAACTCTGTCAAAACTGCATCGCTGCGATGGCATTCGCCCCTAATTGACGATATCTCCGGTGTCAAAACATGGGCAAAAGTGAACCAAGGTATGATCAAGATGTACGATGCAGAAGTTCTCGGAAAACTGCCAATAATGCAGCACTACATGTTCGGAAAGCTTATTCCTGCACCTGAAGGTCTATCAGATATACCGGCTCCGGGATCAGAGCCTCCTCATGTTCATAATCATTGGGCTGACTGCTGTGGAATCAAGGTGCCTAGTGCCATTGCTGCTTCACAGGCTCAGCATAACGCCCAGCACCTGAGGCCAGTTGTTCCGTTTGATTGAATGTCATTTGCATCCATGTAGAAAATTAAGTTAATTTATAAATTAGAGCCCCGGCTGCTCACTGTACGTAAATCACTACCATGCGAATCGTAACTGAGCAGCAGTAAACACTGGAGGTTTCCAAAGAAGCTTATCAGGATCAATTCGGATCCTCTTTCGTGCCCGCTGCTTTTCATATTTTGCTAAAACAGCATCCGTCAAACAGATAATGTGTTGGCCTTTATAATATTTCAGCATGTTCAACGTCTGCAATGTGTGCAAAATGTCATTAGTGGTCATAGCAGTTGCGGCAGAGATATCGTCTATAGATATTTCACTTTTACTATTCTCTGCAACCAGTGAAACAATCATCTCCGACCAGTATGATCGATAAGAGAGAAGTCCAAGATCGGAAAGCGGCTTTTCAGGTGACCCTACCTTGCCTTCCTTCTTTGATAAATTATAACTGAAGTCAATAAGAACACGGCCATATCCGTGTCTTTGATACTGAGGCAGCGTCAAAATACATGCCACATTAAAGCCTTCTGCGCACTCCTTCTCTTTGGAAAAGTAGCCAACAAAGTGGTGGCCCTTATCATCCCATTTAGTCATGCAGTAAAATAAAAACGGATCCACATCATAATAGAGTGTCTTATGATCCAAAAACAGTTTAGAAAAAAGGCAAAGGTTTCTACACCATGTACGCTGCTTCCGGCCGTCGATTTCGAAAAAGGATATACCTGCCGACTCATCTCTATAGATTTCGTTTCCAGGTGGATGTCTGAGCGTACACTTTGTTCTGAATCTCTCAAACTGTTTCTTGGATCCGAAATAGCACAGTGAAAATTCACATATATATATAGCGTCCTCTTCTGCAAGCTCGGCCGGGTACGGGGAAAAGTACCACGGCTCAATCTCATATGCTCCCATGATCACCTTGGTGAGGTTTCTTACTCGTGCGACTTCATGAGAATTCTGCGTCATGGAGCCCGACGTTCTAAGCTTCTCGATCTCCTCATCACGATTATAATGCTCCTCATCTACCGTTGTGCCATTAACTTTGATATCGTCAAGGTCCATTATATCGTCGCCAGTCTGCGACTGCTCTCTAGTGGAATCCCCAGCTGGTGTGCTATTATCAGTCATTGGTGCTTCACTCTCTCGTGCGCTTTTACTAGTTTTGACTGTGCCATTCGCCTTTTTAGACGCTTTTCCTGTTGACGGTGTCCCTTCGCTCTTGGTCGGCTTTGGAAGCTGCACCGGCTGGTTCAGGTCCAGGCGCTCTTCAGACACCCATTCATCAAGACGCTTATTGTAATTCTCATAATGCACGTAAAACTCCAATTTGCCCTTCCTAGCACGAGTCATGAGGATCTCAGCTAGTCTTTGATCATTCTCCTTCGCCACCATGCATTTGTATCCAGCCCGTATCTCAGAGGGAGTGAGCACACCGCCCGGTATCGTTTCAGCGGGCTCAGGCGGTGCTGACGACCCTGCTCGTGATCCATCAGCCAGTGATGGATCTGTCATTGTTTGGTATTGGTGCCAAGGAGAAGTTGCCTTTTGAAGTTTTATTATGAGAAAATTGGTCACGTGATTTACTCCATAATGTCCATAATATTTGAGCCATTACTGTTCGTAATGACAAGCTAGTTTTAATCTAGAAACATAAATAGTACATGAAATTATCATTGTATAGCAATATAAATAGCATAAGGCATGGCTGCGCAGCAATTTGCAAGATGGACTGATATCCGCACCACTACTCCGACTCAGGAACAGCTTCAGTATCTTCACGCCATATTTTTATAGACTTGTCAACCTCGCCGGTGATCAAGCGCAGACCAGATTTGTCAAATGTACTGGTCAATATACCCTGCTCTGCTTCAAGAGAGCCCGGAAGAGCAGTGGTGTGCAGTTGCTGAAAGTTCTGTCCGGTGGGCCAATCGTAGAAACCAATTGAGCCATTATCGCCTCCAGCAAACAATACGCCATCTTGATTGACGCTGATAGTATTTACAACTGAGTTTTGGGAGGGATGGAAATTGTGCATAAAATCACCGTTTGGAAACTTCCATTCCTTGATATTGTCGGCCGACGCAGAAGCAAACGTGAATTCAGTGGGATGCATTGCCAGATCGCGAACGGCCTTTTTATGATGCGTCAGGACTGTTCTTGTTCTTCCAGCTGCCAAATCCCATAAGCGCACAGTGGAGTCCATAGAGGCTGTGACCACCTGTGGGTCAAACTCCTGGCATTTCACACTGCTAACTGAAGAATTATGTCCAGTAAGAACATGTACTGCTTGCCGTGTGCGCATATCCCAAACACGTGCCGTAGAATCGCGGCCGCCGGTGACAAGCAAATCGAGAGTTGGATGTAACGCAAGCGCATATACCGACGATAAATGTCCGTGGTAGTGTCGAATCACTGTATTGGTCTCGAGATCCCAGCATTTAACCATCTTGTCTTCACCAGCCGAGAATAAATAGGGGTGTCTGGAAGATACAGCTAGTCCACGTACTGCCATTACATGGCCGGTGAGCGTCAGGCGAAGTCGGCCAGAAGCGAGGTCCCAGATCTTGATGGTTCGGTCTGCAGAGCCCGTAGCAAACCACTGATTATCAGGCTCAACACAAACAGTGCGGACCCATCCCAGATGGCCTGAGACTACACGCATGAGTTTCCAAGGAGCATGCCATTCTGGCCGCTTGGGTATGTAAATTTTGCGGGATATGCTAGACTGGCCAGATCGGGCATTGTTCGCATATTTGACGACGCTATCAGACATGGCGCCGGCACTGCCATCTGATTCATCCACAGTGCTTGATCCTCCCGTAAGCAGTTTCTGGCCGTTTTTGCCATTTTCCTCCATTCCAGCATGCTTCTTCCGTATAGAGCTTTTCCTGTTCATCTTGGCCAATAAATACGGCGGCAAGTCCACCACATACTGATATTCGTCAGAGACCTTTGATTTCAATCGAAGCTTCTTTTCGCTTTCGTCTGCATCGTAAAAGTGCTGCTGAGCTGTAAAAAGCCCCTGTGTTTTTGGCATGCCTTGATGAAAGAAAGTTTGACCCAAAGCAGCTTTTTGATTTTGACTTTTGCCATCAGCAGTAAAACCGGTTGAATTGCAATGTCTCGTCGAATTTTCAGCAATCCTGTGAACGGTAAGTAGATTGATTGCAGGTCTGGCAATCTGTGTCCGTTATATTCCGTTATTTCTAACTGGCAGCTTTGGGTGTTCCTTTGGCGGCATTATTTCTCTTCCAGGCATCCATCTACGACGTCAAGGGCGGCTCACGAGCGGTCATTTTCGATCGTTTATCAGGTGTGCAGAAACAGGTGATTGGTGAAGGCACGCATTTCCTTGTTCCGTGGCTACAGAAAGCTGTGCTATACGATGTGCGAACTCGTCCCCGAAATATCACAACTACCACGGGGTCCAAGGACTTGCAGACAGTGTCCTTGACACTCCGAGTTCTTCACAGACCCGATGTGATCCAACTTCCGCGTATTTATCAGTCGCTGGGTCTGGACTACGACGAGCGTGTTCTTCCCTCCATCGGTAACGAAGTGCTCAAATCTATCGTGGCTCAGTTCGATGCTGAGGAGCTCATTACACAAAGAGAACTGGTGTCGGCGAAAATCAGAGAAGATCTGCGCAAACGAGCAGGTGAATTCAACATTGAGCTCGAAGACGTGTCGATCACTCATATGACTTTTGGAAAGGAGTTCACCAAGGCCGTCGAGGAGAAGCAGATTGCTCAGCAGGATGCTGAACGTGCTCGTTTCACCGTCGAGAAGGCCGAGCAGGAACGCAAGGCCTCGGTGATCCGTGCTGAAGGTGAGGCTGAAGCTGCTGACACAATTTCAAAGGCTCTTCAGAAAGCCGGTGACGGTCTTTTGATGATTCGACGAATCGAAGCTTCCAAGGACATTGCTAATACTCTGGCAAACTCCCCCAATATCACGTACTTGCCTGGAGGCGGTTCAGTAAACAGTGAAGGTGGTAATTCGTCGTCAAATCTGTTGTTAAATATCGGCAGATAAATTCTGCCTTGGTATATTGTAAATAATTGATAAATATACGGTAAACTACAACCAGGCCCGACGATTGTAGGGCACTGTCGCAAAGCTACAGCATTGCATTATAAATACAAGACGGGATTACATTCCGTCGTTTCGATCATGGACGTTGTCATGATCATTGTTATCGTGTTCGTTGTCATTATCATGGTCGTGGCCATTATTTTCAAGATCATTATCATGGCCATTGTTTTCACGATCATTATCGTGGCCACGAGCACGATCATCGTTCTCATGGCTACCGCCTGGCGTGGTGCTCTGCTCGTTTTCATCCCCATCCTCCAGGTTATTTACCTTCTTTCTAACGCGACCCAGAAATGGATGGAAATGGATAGGTTGTTGCTGAGTTTCTCCCATTTCTTCAGACGATTCCGAAGACACAGATTGCAAACTGTGGGTATCTGGAACTGGCTGGGGTGAGTGAGAGTTAGCATTGCGGACGACATAGGTCGTCACGTAAGATGCAGCAGTCATGGGCCTCACGAACAAATTTTGAATGGCCTGAGCAGGCAGCTTGAACCAATTGGCATACCATGATTTATGCAGAGAGGGGTCGTCAGCATTCTTTGTGAGGTCTCCATCAGATGAGAAACTCCTTAGATCAGACGATCGTGACGACTTGAGAGAGGCCGAAACAAGCTCGCCAGCGTCATCGTCGTAAGTTTTCCTGCCAAGAACACTTTTTTCCTCTAGAAAATACTCATAATCTTCAATGCGGTCAACCCACTTTCCTACGACTACGGCGGCAATCTGAAAGGATGCCAAGCGAACTAGAGCATCCCAACCAGCAATGTACTTATTGCAGAGGTCAGTAATAAAAAGCACTATAGGTAAGAATGCAGCCAAGATGGAGGAAATAGCCAAGGGAAGAAGAGAAGGCCGATATGCAATTCTCCATTTCATGAGAGAGTAAAAAACAACGCAGCTGGCGTACAGTATGCAAATAGCCACCACGAATAAATATGACAAAACATAGAGCTGATCGTAGGCATCACTAAGGCCATCACTCTCGGAAGGATAATATGTGCTAAGAGCATTAAACACAATCCAGGCTATTATGAGATGCGAGCCTGCCCAAAATGTGAAGATGCGCTCTTTTCTGCGGTTAAAAAACCGTATGGTAGTGCCGAGTTGAGCCAGCAGGGAAACCACGTTGGAAATCATGATGCAAGTAGAAACTAGAGACGAGTTATTGAGGTCATTGACAAGCAGGTATCCGTCGAGGTAGGCCCGAGAGTATTCCTGTTGAAGATAGAAAAAGCACCTGACAGCTATGATGCTGATGCAAATGGGCGCAACCACAACAGATATGAGTCGAAAAATGTACTGATGGTACCCGCGTCTCAGCGAGGCACTCACAGCTATTGAGAGAAGCCAGACCGTGAAGGTGGTGACGCCTAGGACGACGCAAACAGGAGCTACAGTCTGCTCAAAGGGCAACACCGAGTCCATGACAGAAGCAGACGAGTTTCCGCCTAGAAGCAGAAAAAGAATAGAATTGTTAGAATGCGCACCCACCGGAAGCGATCCATACGAGCACAAGGGCGTATATGTAGGAGATGAGGATGGGCCCAGGACGACCGTATGGCTTTCGTTCACAACGACAGTCCCTGTAGGAAACAGGAGCGGATTGCACGCACCTGCCGACGTGGTTGTTGAATCATCCCGCCACATATCCCTGGCATGGAGATGGCCAGGCATGGATGTGGATGTGCAGGTTCAGTTGAGAAGAAATTCTTTTAGAGGGCTGTACAATGAAGTCGCAAAATGTCGCTATGGGTGGAAGGAACAACAAAGATGTGGGCATTCGGGTTGCGGTGGCTTATCAACGCCGGCGTTTTACGTAATCAGGAGTTATTTGCCGGCTGTTTTTATATTATCCGTACATGTATAATTAAGCACCGAGGGTTTACCGCTTGCCCTGTTGGGCAATGGTCTTCCCCATTGTGAGGCAATCTTGGCACTGGTCTTAGCGCGCATCAGTTACCCGGCAGTAAACCTTGTGTTAGTTGATAGGCTCTATTTTTAGCCATCAATTTAAGGTTGCACCAACATTATCCGTTAGGGCTCGGTTCTATGCTACGTATATATTTTGCGACTAGTTCCGCGCTACTACGTCCTGTATCCAGTTCCATGCTAATATATTAAATTTATATCGCACCTCGTTTAAGATTACCGCTTAAGCTAGTGCAATGCTGCCTATAACTTATGAACCTCCAACTCCCAGGCTCTGCGGCCCAATGCTGGCCGGAATGGACGTCGCCATATGTCCTGCTGTTATATGAGTTTCGCCAGTCGTAGTCTGCACTGGTAAGACCGGCATAAGCACCGGCATAGCCGTACTGCCGTCCTCATTGATAGCATTCATTGCATCTTCATGCGACAGTGTCCCGTTCTTCTGGCCAAGAAGAATGCTCTTGAGCGCACTCACCTGCTTCTCCAGCTGATCCACCTTCTCCTTGAGATCCACATTTTCCGCAGTGCAAGCCTCCAGCTGATCCTTGATGTCGTTCACCCACTGTTTCTTACGTTGGCGACACTTGAGTGCTGCTATTCGGTTTCGTTCCAAGAATGATTTACGCTTCTCCTCTTCAGTGGCACTCTCTTTGCGTGGCCGGCTGTATTTCGCATTGTCAGCGACAGTTGCTCGCTTGCGTTTGGTGCGGCCCTTCTTTGTGCTGCCACTATCTGGATCTTCATCGGCTTCTGCTCTCTCCTCCTTGATTATTGAAGGCTGGTCAGCTTTGGCAGTTCCATTTCCGACAAATGCCCCGTCCGCGCCATAGTTATTCATTTTCGCTCGATGTGCAACACTCCCATCTGTTGTATCTCCTGGTTTAGTTGCGCGAAATGATCCAAACTGCCCATTGGTACTCGGTATTCCGTGACTATCTGAACCACTGGTGATTATCGTATTGTGATTGTATGCAGTTTGGCCTTGGTCTATCGACTGAGGGGCCAATGGCAGCGACTGGCCATTTGCTGAAGTGAGTATAGGAGCAGCTTCTTTCATCGAAGTAGTCATGGCCGGATCGTGTCCCATTAATGTCGAGTCGCCAATCAAATTGTTGGAATCCGCTAATCCAAGAATGGCCGCAGTGTTCGGTCCAGGAGGTGGGAATATCGATCCCGACATTCCTGGCGTCAGGGGAGTTCTGACATTAGACCCATTTGATCTGAGACCTGATACAATAGACGCAATGGCAGCCAGCGAATTCGGAGTCATCACCGAAGGCGTGGAACCACTGTGGCCAATGATATCATTTTGACTTAGATGCATTCCGCTGTTTTGAGGCCCCTGTAACATGGCTGGTGATAATGGGCCAGCACGCAAACTTTCAGCAAGTCCGTTGTGCCCCTGGCCAGATGCTATTGTGTTTGGAGAAGCCAAAGAAGCGATTCCCGGCAAAACATGCCGTCTTCCCCCAGGTGTGGTAATAACACCGACACTGCCGCCAAGTAAATTATTGGCACCATCGAACTCTGATGATTTAACTGGTCGACTGCTGTTGTTG
Organism: Casaregolazyma lundiana; assembly: GCA_030563415.1. Lineage (NCBI taxonomy): Eukaryota > Fungi > Ascomycota > Dipodascomycetes > Dipodascales > Trichomonascaceae > Casaregolazyma > Casaregolazyma lundiana. Next base: position 109,048 of record JAJMJF010000030.1, on the reverse strand, counting down.
TATATGACTGGCTTCGATTGGCCAGGAGAAGAAGACGCTAAAGCGGCTACAGAGGCTCCGGGCTGCGCACCAGAACTGGTATTTGACTTTCCGAATGCTTGCGCGTTTGAAGTGATGGAAGGCGCCTCAGTAGCTCGAGTTGCAAACGACTGCTCGAACGGATTGGGTTCCAAGTCAAATGTAGTACTTGAATCACCTAGCGAGTTTGCGCGCGAAGAGTCGCCATGAGTGGAGCCAGCAAACTCGGCTGATTTGTTGGCAGATGTATGCAAACTATTATCGCCAATAGTGGCGGAAACGTTGTTGTGGTCTGTTTTTATCATGATGGTGAGAAGTTCAGGCCAGCACCAATATCAATAACACAAATAGAGAAACGCAGAGAAACAGAATAACGGCACCAAAAAAACAATACTAGATGAAGTCAATAAGACAGCGGGCAATAGCTTATGCCAAAGTCAGTAGGTGTTGTGTAATGTAGCTACTGGTGGCTAAGCTGAACGCAATATTGACTCGACAGTTTCCCACAAGAGCCAAGGCAACACCCCTCAAAGTACACAAATAATAAGAGATCGGCTCAGATCGGGATATGTCCTATCGGCACTCGTCCGTTAAATGATGCGGTAGTTTCGGATGACTGCAATTAACTTCCCGATCTTTGTACTACACGAAGACAAATTGTTAGTCCCATTCAAGGTTTTGCTTACAAAAGAGGTAAAATGGAAGGAGGACAGTTTAGCCAATATAGCAATAGTGAATGAAATGCTCAAAGATGAATGTCAATTTAAATGAGAAATGGAACAAAATTTGGATAGAAATAGTTGATGGAGGTACTTGATGTAATGTGGATTTCATGTGGATTAACGTGTGGATTTCCCCGGTGAGGTTCCGCCTGACAAGCAACAAGCTGTGCGTTCTTCAAGTCATGCATTCAAGCTATCTGAAAATGTTCTGAAATAAAGTAAACTAGAAGATGGTATGCGACACGTTATGAGTGTGCCTAAAGCATGTAATAATAGCAGTAGCACAGGTATGGCGACGTAGCATTCCTGTCCTTTGGCCTTGATTGATCTGGTATCTCTCCTCTCTACATCTAGCTTATATAATTACCTCTCGGCACGAGCTACATTTTCAAATTATCTTTTTTTTACAGTAGTGCCTCTGGTTCTCTTTATATCTAACGTGCAATGTGTATTATCGAGTTTTTAATGATGGTATCGTAGTAGTATGTTGTCAGGCTTGGCAGATGCGACCACACGACGCAAAACCGCATTTCAAATGATAATATAGAATTGAGGTTTACGATCACGTGTCAGCAGGAATATTCTATTATCGCAAGTTATTCTCTATATTTACTAAATTCTCTATATTGTATCCTGTACTCACCTTATTTACGTTAACATATAAAACTCAAGGCATATTGCATCTGATCCCCTTAGCTATGTGCATCCTACTTTTCCAGACCTCACGACTTCTTGGCCGAAAACGACTTTTTCATCTAAGATATCAATCTTATCTCCAACTATTTTAACACAATAGGATGACTCAATTTCCACATTCGTCACACGTTTCGGAACAAATCGATCATGCTATTTCGCGTGGTGCTCGGCTTGTCAGCCCCACATAGCAACCAACGTAAGCTATTTGGCACTTAAACTGGGCAAAACATAAAATAATGGGCATCTAAGACCTTTGCATTGACAATTTGCAATATGTTAATATACATTATTAGACATTTTGCCAGAAAAACTGATATGTACCCGCATACATATCGTTGTACATGTGCCGAATAATTCTCTTATTATTACCGAGATATATTCGCTGCGGCATAGAATTAGTCACGTGCCATCGGTTCCGACACGGCTTTACCCCAGAAATTAAGCCTCGGGGAAATGGATTGACACATAAAGGCAATTGTATATAAAGGGTGGTGGCTGCCCCTAAATAGAATACTGTTAGCCAATATATTCACAGATAACCTGTCTGAAATATCAGCCTGTACTTGTGTTATACATAATTTTTGAAAATGTCAAGCGAGGATCAAGCATTCCAGCAAGAAGTTGCTGAAGTGAAAAAATGGTGGTCGCAACCTCGATGGAAAAAGCTCAGGCGAGTCTATACAGCTGAGGAAATCGTCAAGAAGCGCGGAACCCTGAAGATCAACTACCCCTCGTCTTCTCAGGCCGATAAGTTGTTTGCTCTGCTGCAGGAACATGACAAGAACAAGACTGCTTCTTTCACCTATGGAGCTCTCGATCCAGTTCAGGTCACCCAAATGGCAAAGTACCTAGATACAATTTACGTATCTGGATGGCAATGCTCTTCTACGGCTTCTACTTCTAATGAGCCTTCTCCTGACTTGGCCGATTATCCCATGGATACTGTGCCAAACAAGGTCGAGCATCTCTTCTTTGCTCAGTTGTTCCACGACCGAAAGCAGCGAGAAGACCGTTTAAGCTTGAGTCCTGCTGAGCGTGCAAAAACCCCATATGTAGACTATCTGCGACCCATCATTGCAGACGCTGATACTGGTCACGGAGGTTTGACTGCCATTGTCAAACTTACGAAGATGTTTATTGAGCGTGGTGCCGCAGGAATTCACATTGAGGATCAGGCTCCAGGTACCAAAAAGTGCGGACACATGGCTGGTAAGGTCCTTGTCCCCATTCAAGAGCATATCAATCGACTGGTTTCTATCAGGGCTTCAGCTGATATCTTTGGATCCAATCTTATTGCTGTTGCTCGAACTGATTCCGAAGCTGCTACTCTGATCACCAGTACTATTGACTTCCGGGATCACTACTTTATTGTTGGTGCCACTAACCCTAACATTGAGCCTTTGGTCGACGTTATGGTTGAGGCCGAGGCTCAGGGCAAATCTGGAGCTGAGCTTCAGCTGATTGAAGACCAATGGGTTAAAGCTGCTGGTCTCAGACTGTTCCATGAAGCTGTTATTGATGAGATCAACAAATCCTTCTCAGGTGCCGAGGCCAAGTCAAAGATCCAGGAATTCACTTCCAAGATCCATCCCCTTGCAGGTATCTCCAACCACAAGGCCCGAGCTCTGGCAAAAAAACTTGTCGGTCGAGACATTTACTTTGACTGGGAAGCACCTCGAGTCCGTGAGGGTTACTATAGGTACAAAGGCGGAACTCAGTGTGCTGTCAACCGAGCCCGAGCTTACGCACCTTACTGCGATTTGATTTGGATGGAATCGAAGTTGCCCGATTATGCTCAGGCCAAAGAGTTTGCAGATGGTGTTAAGGCTGCCTATCCGGACCAGTGGCTGGCTTATAACTTGTCGCCCTCGTTCAACTGGACTACTGCCATGTCCACGGAGGACCAAAAGACATATATTAAGCGACTTGGCCAACTTGGTTTCGTCTGGCAGTTCATCACTCTCGCTGGTCTGCACACTAATGCATATATCAGCAACTTCTTTGCCAAAAATTACGCCGACATTGGAATGCAGGCATACGGTTCCTACATTCAAGCACCAGAAATCAAGGACGGTGTGGACGTTGTCAAACACCAGAAATGGTCCGGTGCTGAATACATTGATAATATTCTCAAGATGATCACAGGCGGTGTCACTTCTACGGCGGCCATGGGTGCCGGAGTGACTGAGGATCAGTTCAAGTCGAAAGCGTAGTAGTGTTGATAGTATGAGAGAATAAAGTGCAATAATTTGTTCAAAATTAATCGGAGTCAGTGTCGTGAAAGCGAAAATTATGACTTTTTTTCATAGTGAGCCCAGAGAAGTAGATGAATATCGAACAAACATGTTGGAAGTGGTCATGCGTAAGGTAATATAGTATTACATAGTCTCGGTGTTATATCACGTTATATCTACTATTGTGCATCGTGCCATATCCACTAGTTTGCGAGCTTTTCGCTATAATGCGCAGAACCATCGACTGCTCGTAAAGTCGCGGCAGCAGTTTCCGGAGTCAGATCTCTCTGAGGCATACCGAGCATTTCAAATCCTACCAAGAACTTCTTGACAGTAGCAGAACGCAGAAGAGGAGGGTAGAAGTGAACGTGAAGATGCTCTACTTCAGGTTCGTCTGGAGAATTCACCAGAGACTGATGCAGTCCCATACTGTACGGGAAAGATGTCTGGAACAGATTGTCATATCTTAAAGCCACGTCTCGCAGAATTTGAGCAAAATCCTTCTTCTCTTCATCTGTGAGCTGTGTCACATTTCCTATTTTTCTCTTTGAGATGACCATGATCTCGTATGGCCACACAGCCCAGAACGGGATGAGGGCAATAAATGAATCATTGACAATCAAAATACGATTGTTAGACTCATCCTTGGAGTTATAATTAGCAAGCTCTTTTGCAACATAGTCCTCGAGCAAGCCAGTTCCGTGGTCATGCTTGTATTCAACAAGCGCTTGGTGCTCCATCGCAGGCTCTTCGGGAACGACCGAAGTCATCCACGTCTGTCCGTGGGGGTGCGGATTTGAACAGCCCATGGCAGAACCTTTGTTTTCAAAGGTCTGGCAGTAACGAATTTCCGGGTTTTTCTGAGCAATATTAAAGATCTTCATCCAAGCTCCGATTACCGACTCTACTTCGGCATAAGTCATCTGGGCCAATGTCAAATCGTGTCGCGGAGAAAAGCAGATCACGTAGCAGTCACCCGTCACCTGCTCGGCCTTGAACAAATCTCCATCGGCATATTCTTTGGCGTCGGTTGCAACTGCAGATTCAGGTTTAACTGCAGCATAATCGTTTTTGAATAGAAATGTCTGGGTATACTTTTCGTTTGTATCTCCGCTGGCTCTGGTGTTTCCGGGACACAAATAGCACTTCGGGTCGTATTCCGGCCGTTTTTCCAGATTAGCACTTTCCTGGGCACCCTGCCAAGGACGCTGGGTTCGGTGAGGCGAGCATAGAACCCAGGATTTTCTTAAAGGATTGTATCGACGGTGCGGTTCCGAGAAGTTCATGTTGAAAAAGTTGGCAGATGGTGTGGGTTTTGTTGGGCTTTTGTAGATTTTTGGCAGTGTTGGTGGAAAAAAGCATGTGTTTTATACAGATAGGGTGATCGGTGTGATATGCAGGTACGGAAAGTTACAAAAGGTAGAAGTAGAATATTGCTGTAATTGCAGCTCATTGTATAAATAGTGCAAATGGCTGTATCGTATAATAGTGCAAATGGTTCATTGTATAAATATGTTTAATGGATCAATAAATAATTCACCTCGCATCCAGCTTCATATAAGCCACATTAACATCGACAAGTCCCCGAATACCGTCACGCCATCGAGTCTCTAGATATGACAATGTGGGCTCGGCATCCATCTGCTTTCGCTTGCGTCCCTGGTTGATGGACTGTTGGCTGGTCTCGGAATGGGCTAGTTGCGTTTCCAGGTCACTAAGATATCTTTCCAGAACGTCGTTGGACATGAGCCACTGGTTTTTTCCGAATTTTGCCAATAACTCGAGGTTCTCCTGGCGATACTGCGAGTATGCAAGAGCTACAATGGCCCGATCCACTCTTAGTTTGTTGTCGGCATCGTACAGATCCGAGTACTTGTCGACGTCAACGCCATTGATGTGATGGCCGTCGCCTGCCTTTTCAACTATTTCATGCATATTTTCCGATAAAAAGCTCTTTTCAACAGGTGCGACATTACTGTGAAGACCTGAGTGTTCTATGCCTTGTAGTTCCTTCGTTATCATAGAATTGGCATCATCTATCTGAGTCTCGTCCAAATCTCCGTCGATATCTGACGTTAATACTAATATCGAATATACTTTATAACATCCCACTTACACGGTAACGAATCATACGGTATATCTGCCATGTCTCTAGTAACACTAAGAAAATACTTTCCTGCTCAGTTTCCTCTCACTTTGCATTGGGAAAACACAACCTCTTTTTGAGCAAAATCATTGAGATAAACCCACAACCGCCACTGGACGTAGCAGCACACAACATCAATGAGCAACATGTGGGGGTACTTTTTTGGTCGGGGAGGCGCAAGAAAGGACGAGTCTAAGCAGGCAATTATCCAGCTCAAGGAGCATGTAGAGAGACTGCATCGCAAGGAGAAGCATTTACAGAGCCAGATTGACGAGCAACAGGGCATCGCCAAGAAGAATGTCACCTCAAATAAACGGGTCGCCGTGACTGCTATCAAAAGAAGGAAGATCTATGAAGACCAGTTGGACAAGCTGGAGGGCCAGATTGATTCGCTCGAGTCGCAGCTCATGGCTATTGAGAGCGCCTCTCTCAACTTTGAGACCATGAAGGCCATGTCACAAGGCGCTTCGGCTATGAAGAGGATCCACGGCGGTTTGAATATAGACAAGGTTGACGCGACGATGGACGACATTCGAGATCAAGTTGCATTGAGCGATGAGGTTGGTGAGGCCATGTCAAGACCCTTGGGCCAAGAAGTCGACGAAGATGAGCTTGCCGAGGAGCTCGAACAGATGGAGCAGGACGTTCTAGATGCTAAGATGGTCCATGCTGGTACTGCGCCTGTGCACAATCTGCCCACGGAATCAAAGGAAACTGCCGAGCCGGTTGAAGAAGAAGACGAAGAGGAGGCTGAGGAGCTGCGCAAACTACAGGCCGAAATGGCTCTTTAAATGGTACTACATTGCATAGGGATACACTTTCCTCTGAGTTCCGACTTCTCTTTTTATTATATATATTCTGCTGTCTTGCGGTAGGTTTACAGTATTGGTTTGGCTTTTGATAATAATATATCATATACTAGCATAACTGCCGTGTCCATGCAATAGTATTGCGATTTTGTGACGAATTTGCTATTCATTATTATACAATGCTTTATGTGAGCTCTACGTTGCTTTATCTGAGCTCTTCTCTGCTTCACCATCTGCCATTTCCTCCCCTAAGATACCACCACCCATAACAAGAAAAATACAATCACTATGCTGAATATTTTGACCATTAGCCATCGGTTCGAACTGATACGGGCATAGTACTTCAACAGTTCTCGCTGTGCTCCACTGACATTAAGCGCAACGTCTTCAGTGTTTGCGTCGATTCGTTGAACCACGTCCCTCTGTTCCGCCACCATTGTCGACAACTGTGAGAAGATGTTGCCTAGTTCCTGCATGGTGCTTTCAATAGCCTCCACTGCTGTATTTCTCGATGACAGGTATTGGTCTTGCTGCTCCTCTAAAAGAGCCATAGTCTGCTGCTGCTCCGGTAGTACCAGATAGTCATTATTAGCGTAGTTGGAAGATTCATTCAGTGCCGGCGAATATGGGTTTTCAGCGAGCCTGCCACCATTCTCTAGCGACACCGCCTCGCCAGGAGACGCTGCTCGACTGTTTTGATGCTGGTATAGAGGCGATGCACTCAGCAGGGACGCATCTCTCGCAGAGGATGACGTTGATGATATAAACTGCTCGGTTCGGCTCTTGGAAGCCTGGATGTTCTTAGTACGGATTTCCAGCACCTCTGCGAAATTCGTAGTCACCTTCGAAAGCTGGCCCTGCAACAGAACAACCACGTTCTTGGAATGCTCATTGACCTGGGTCTCACCCTTTTTTGATCCCCAGGGATTGGCCTTCGCAGATGTCTTCACCTGATGCTGGAGATTGGCAATCTGACTGTTGATCGACGACACTTTCTGCTTAATAACATAAGTAAGCTCAGTGATCTCAACAGGGCGGTCGTCAAACAGGGTTTTGCGCTTAGCCAGCAGAGCCAGCCGTTGGAGCATACCAGTTGTATCGGCAATATCCTTGGCTATCTGGCTCGCATGCAAGGCAAATTCGCTCCTAGGAGACGAAGGCGAGCGGTCTTCACTCAACCTCGAGGACCGGCTAGTTCCATTAGATGCCAGGTGTGTTCGAGCGGTGGCTGCGTTGAGCTTGGACTGAGAGGACACGCACGACTTGAACTCCTGGGTTCTATCCTGAAGAGAAATCATCCCAGACACAACCAGAAGACCTGAGATTAGAATGCAAAATGTATGATATTATCTAAAAATCAAGGAGAGTACTTGTGTGGACCTGGTAGGCTGATAAGTTGGTGTATTAGAGGCGATGTCGACACGCAATAAGTTTGGGTAGTAAAAAAGAGCACGGCTGTCGAAATAGCTGGAGGCTCCAGCCTGGAGCTGATAGGGAAAAAAACTGCAAGATACCGAAAGATAAGTTATCGGGAAGGGGAATAAATGATGGATGGAAGGAGTAGATTGAAATTAGAGATGAAGGAGAAGTAGGATAGGAGAGAATAGATTATAGGAGGAGAAATAGATGAGAGAATAGAGCAAATTTTATGCCGGCTGTAACTATTCAGGTACCGACCCAAGTCAAAGCTGGGGTAAACATCTGCGAATGGAAGTAGTGGTATAACTGATACCTTTGGGGTATTAGTATGCGTAATATGTACTGCCTTTTATGATATATTCGCATATATCTACCCCAAATACCATATTCAAATATGTACAGCCGTTGCATTGCCGACCGATATTGTCGCCTGGTTCGGATGAACATTCTTTCCGAGTCATGCATTTTCGGATACATGTCGGCGAAATCTGGCAGTCCAGAATCTTTGGGGAATTCCACTTAGTAATGAAAATTACCAATCATAGGTGTTCTAAATGCTCCACTTGTTCAACGTAATAAGCCCACTTTTAGACTATCATCCGAGGAATGTTAACTTCTACAAGAACTACAGCATCAAAGTCTACGCAGCTCTGCTATACCACCATATAACATTAGTATCTCTTACTATTTATAATAAATAATCTCCAACTAAACAGCAACTAAATCTGCTATTGTTTTGTTGCCATCATTTCTCCAAAAAGGCGGAGAGCCTAGACTTTTCCCATCCCTCGTAGAACCGAGGTTTTCCCCACATGAACCAATAATTAAAACGACAATAATCGCCTTAGTTTGCAACTATCCAAGTTACCAACAACCATGTCGGAATTCACTCTTGAAGTAAGTAAACTGCCGAAAATACGAGAAACTACTAGAGCAGCAATAAAGTATGAATCTCTAGTAATTATCTCTAGTAATTATCTTGCATTAATAGACGATTTAGCTAACGGCCCGCCCAGGAAGTCGCTAAACACAACACGCCCCAAGACCTCTGGGTCGTAATTGACGGCGAGGTATTTGATCTGACCAAATTTCAGGAGATTCATCCCGGTGGTAAGAAGATTCTCGCAAAAAACGCCGGAACAGATGCCTCCAAGAAGTTCCATACCTTCCACGATAAGGCTGCCGTAATGCGAAAGTTTGGACACAAGTTTAAGATCGGCACGTTAGCTGTCAACAAGACGGCCGGCCAGGTTCTGGAAGCCTCGCCTACTATCAGTGATCCTGTCCAGCTTGAGCAGTTTGGTGATATGGTTCCCTATGGAGATCCCACCTGGTACCAGGGTTTTTACACTTCATTTTACAATGAGACCCATGTTGCTCTGCGGGATTTCACCAGAGCCTGGGTCGATGAGCATCTTGCCCCGTTTGTCGATGAGTGGGATGAGGCGGGCCAGGTAACCGATAACGATCTGCTTACCAAGTTCGCGAGCCAAGGTTTCTTGACAATGCTGACGGGAATTAGGCCTACTCCGGAGATCTACAACCAATATCCCGTGTCCAAGATTGTACCTCTCGACAGATATGATCCATTCCATGAGCTTATTGTTGGAGACGAAGTCTGCAGGACTGGTTCAGGTGGTATCATATGGTACTTGACCGGAGGCTTCAGTATTGGTATTCCCCCGCTGATGAGATTCGGGAGGCCTGAAATTCGTGACAAGGCGGTTCCTCAGATCATTTCCGGGAAAAAGCGAATTTGTCTCGCTATTACCGAACCGGAAGGCGGCTCTGATGTTGCTAACTTAACCACCACTGCTGAAAAGACTCCTGACGGCAAACACTTCATTATTAATGGCTCCAAAAAGTGGATTACCAATTCTATATGGGCTGATTACTTTACTGTTGCTGTCCGAACGGGTGGCCCAGGTATGGGAGGTATATCCGTCATTTTGGTTGAGAGAGACACTCCTGGCTTGAGCGTGCGTAAGATGGAAACGCAGGGTATGCGAACTTCTGGTTCAGGGTTTGTCACTTTCGATGATGTCAAAGTGCCGGTAGAAAACCTGCTGGGTAAAGAGAATCAGGGATTCAAGACCATTGTGACCAACTTCAACCATGAGCGAATGGGCATCATTGTTCAGGCGGTGCGATTTTCACGAGTATGTTACGAAGATGCTATGAAATACTCATTCAAACGAAAGACATTTGGCAAGTACCTATTTGAGCACGGTGTGATCCGAAACAAACTTGCCAACATGGCTGCACGTGTCGAGGCAGCCCAGGCATGGATGGAAGCTCTCGCATACCAGGCACAGTATATGGATGAGACAGAAGCCATGTTCCGATTGGGAGGTATCATCGCTGGTTGCAAGGCTTTTTGCACACAAACTTTTGAGTTCTGTGCGCGTGAGGCTTCGCAAATTTTCGGTGGTCTTTCGTACAGTCGTGGTGGGCAAGCAGCCAAAGTCGAGCGTCTCTACAGAGAAGTTCGTGCTTATGCCATTCCTGGTGGCAGTGAGGAGATTATGCTTGATCTTTCTATTAGACAGGCTGAGAAGGTAAACCGTATGCTAGGTGCTAAATTGTAGACGCAAAGTGCATTATTATTCCGTGTACATGGTTCTAAATATATAAATTAGTGAAAAAATAAGTTTGGACAGAAGCAGGGTATAATACTGTTCGGTGTATTTGATTTATGCAAACCTTAGACAGCCCAGTCACAGCACATGGGGTCAACCCAATTCAGATATAACCATCATGCAGCTTTGTGCCTGAGTTGCAGACGCATAAGTATCTACACAGACGTATAATTGGCCACATATTCTTTCAGTATGCAGATATTCAAAGTACATTTCATAAGTGCAGGTTCCAGTTATAAACAGCTTTTGATATAGCTGGACACTGTACCCTTAGTTTCTGGCGGCTTCTGACTAACATATTAGCATATCATAAACTTGTAGTTTTAGTTACGCAATTGAACAGCTTCCTTCTTGATATTGCATCTTGAACCATAATTCTATCATAAATTATATATAGTGCTTCGCATCGAGACTATTTTGTGTTCGTCACGTGCTAGAGAAGAAGTATGGGGTTCCCGATGATGTGGGGAGCGTCTATCTCACACTGCACTATTAGAAACATGGATGCCAATGCACCAGACATAAGTTCAGAACCTAACAGTAAACATGACTTGGAGCGCATTGATGTGATTTCTAAAATTCTCGCCGATAGCTGCAACAGCGGCCTTCCTGTCAGCTCCGAGAATTTACAAATTGGAAATGGTCTGCGAGCCGCCGAGCTACTTCGTCAAGCTGAAGCAGGTCTGCGGACGGAGGAGCAGAAAGTACTTACTGCGGAACAGAAAGCACTTACTGCTAAATCAAACAGGAAAGTCGAGGGGTTGAAACTATGGAAAGCCAGGCAGAAGCGGTATATTAAAACATGGGAAGGCACAGCGGAAGAGGTGCGCGCTGCTAATGAGAAAGTTGGCGCTGCTAAAGCACGCAGGCGCGCAGCCGATAAGAAAATTGACGAAGCTGAAGAGGATGTGCGTGCTGCTAAAGCACGCAAGCGCTCTGCTGAAGAGGAAGTTGATGCTGCTAAAGCATGCAAGCGTTCAGTAGAGGAGGGTAATAATCCTGGTAGAAGCACTGCTGATGCCAATAGTTCACGAGCTGTTGCAGACAGACCTCGGTCGTCTCATGATACTGAATTGACTGTACCGAGCACGTCACACGAACCTGACTTGACTGTATCTAGCTCGACTGCAATTCAGGTTACTGGATCAAGCTCAAATGCTGAATTGCCTCTATCGAGTTCAATTGGAGCCCGTGACACTGAGATACCTGCATCGTACTCAGATCGGGAATTGCCTCCATTGAGCTCAAATCCTGGTTCGCCTCCCTCGAGCTCAAACGCAGAATTGCCTCCGCTAAACTCAACTTCTGGAGTTACTGCATCCAGTCCAAATTCCCAATTGGCTCCATCGAACTCAAATCCTGAATTGCTTCCATTGAACTCCAATCTTCCGGGTGCCCCTGCATTTCCTCCACTGAACTCGAATCCTGGAGTTGCTGTATCGAGTTCAAACTCCGCATTACTTCCATCGAACCCAGATCCTGAACTGCCTCCATTGAGCTCAAATCCTGGTTCGCCTCCATTGAGCTCAAATTCTGGTTCCTCTTCATCAGGCTCAGCTATATCTCAAGATGGTGATATTGAAGACGACGCTCGACGGCCCGCATTGCCTAGACAACGGAAGGCATTTGGTGACAGAAAGCGGGGACCAGCGAGCCGGCTATCTCTTTGGAGCAGAAAGCTGGCCAGTGTTATTAAGCACAGTAAATACGCTGGTCCAAGTAAAAGCACAATGTATGGATACCCCTGATACCACTATTTTTCCAACCAACACTAACTATCCAGCCGTAGCGGCGACAATAGCTGTGCCAATGAGAGAAGAGTCCCTAAGAAGCGGTATGTCTACCATACAGAACAAATTTTCACAGCAGACTAACTTCCTAGGTATTTTTTCAGGAGAAGCAGAGGACTCAATGAAATTGAAAGACGACGGCAAAGTCAACGAGGACAGGTGCTAATAGAAAGGCAACGACGAGTGCAACTTGAGAGAACAGAGGAAGCTCGTGAAAGAGAAATATTACAGCTGCAAAGGAAAGAAGAGCTTGTAAAAAAGAAAAATTATTTCTGGAAAAGGAAAGGAAAGCTCTCCAGGATTCAATGGGCCACTTTTCTTGGGAACGCTTAATTTCATCTCTCGTTTTCGGCACAGCATTTCTGCAGCAAGCAATAACGCACATCGTTTATATGGCCCAGAGGGATATCCGATTTGACTTCTATCAGCTTGTGTATTCTATCGTTGTTCTGCTTCTATTCGCAGCTCATCAGTTGTATTTGTTTATCAAGGAAAAAAGGCTTTTGAGAGGAACACAGCATGACGATGAGTCGAGTTTAGGGTTAGAGGATGAATCTTCGGCGATTGAATTATCGGAATTGGAATCCTAGGTATAGAGTCTTTTCATCATATCCACCAGATGGTTCACAGGAAGCTTTGTTTGCAGCTGTGTAGTTGGCAATTTGTTCCTAGTTTTTTTTATATTGGATGCCGGTCCCAGTAATCACGCAGCAGCACATCATAAATTATGCTGTGGACTAAGTATTTGGAAAAGTGTTTTTATTATTAGAATCAAGTAATTAGATTAGAGTAAATGCAAGACGAAATTAGGAATCATTGGATTACATAGACAGCTGGGTAGGCCCAAGAGGAAATAAGAATTGCTCATTCATCTGTTCAACCTAAAGGTTAATAAACACCAACCACCCGATGGCAAAGCCCAAAAAGCCGCTGAAACCAGCGGACTCCCTCTTTGAATGGCCGAAATCATTTGTGAATGCAGTGCCATCGCCTAAGGCTCGTGTAGATTGCGATTTAGAAGATCAAGTATATACAGTAGTTAATTTCTGGTCAGCTAAGATATGCCAGGACCTAATCAGCAGCTTTGAGTCAAAGCTTAATATGGAACTTATTAATCAAACTGCTAAAAAGGAATATGCTGCACGAGTAAATGACCGAGCCGAAGTTTACGATGAAAAAGCAGCTGATGTGCTATGGAAGCAATTAGAACCGGTTTTACAGGGCAGAAATAGACCGTTTGGAGCCGACTTTGACTCAGCACACATATTCGAAAAATGCATAGGTTTGCATCCTAATATCCGTATATATAGATATGGAAAAGGGCATTATTTTGGCCATCATTACGATGAGTCGAATATTGTTAAAAGTGGCATTACGAAATGGACTCTATTGATTTATTTGGCTGGTGCTGATAGCCACGAAGTCCAGGGAGGAGCTACACAGTTTGTTACAGACACAGGTCAAACCATTGAGATAACGCCGAGTAAAGGTGCAGCGTTACTTCACAAACATGGCGATGAGTGTCTTTTACATGCGGGAATGCCAGTAGTTGAGGGAAATAAATGGGTTCTTCGGAGCGACCTGGTATGGGAGAGGTAGAGCATAGAGATGGCATAGGCATGTAGAGACATATACAACATAGAGGTATTGTACACATAACGATCCTATGATATTACGCGCCTCTTATTCAATTTCAGACATTGCATTCTTCACTCTCGAAACGTGTTTTCTCAAACGTCCTCCTTCATTCCTAGCTTCGGTTGCCGTCCCGATATAAACATCCCACACCAACCATTTTACTTTTGTAACCATCATGACCGACGTTACCGGCAGGAACCAAGTCACATCTGGTTCACAAACACAGACTCAGCAACGGACAGAGGCACCTCCGTCCAGGCTGATATTGCACGGGCGCCGCCAGTCGGGTCCTCGGCCGCAAATCAGGTGGTCGGACGATGTTGTTGACAATGAACATATGAATAAGAAGAAGTCCAAGAGTAAGTATATTGTTAGATTTGCTTATATGGGCCATGTATACTAATGTGTTTCGTAGTATGTTGTATATTTAGAAAGACAACAGACTTTGACGAATCGTCAGAAGAAGAGAGCGAGTATTCGTCGAGTTCGTCGGATGAAAGCTCTGATTCAGATGGCGAATGTTGCCATAATCATGATCATGCTGGCAGTAGCAAACCAAATGCGTATGAACGACAACCGCGATATGCAAAGCACGAGCCTAAAAAGTCGTAGGTAGAGTGGATAAGTAGAGTATTGTGGATATAAATGCCGAGTAGATGGGCTGGTTGGTTTGCATCATGTCATTATATAGATGAGTATATTTATTTGAACGATATGCCATACCTTTCAAACATACTTTTGTAGAAGTAGGTTGATTTCAGGCATTCGATCGTACATTTGCGCTTTTATTTGCACTGCTTGCTTCCATGGCTTGCTTGCTTTGCAGCTCCAGTATCGTCACGCTATTAGTGTCTAGTTGACCTACACAGCCATCAACTATCAAGTTATCCGAATTATCTGAAATCCACTCATCTACCAATCCTACTTAAACACTATCTCCATTTCCTACTTCAAAGCCTGTCCAAACCCCTTGACTTTCACCCTCACTAGCCTCGTCCCCTCATCATCTTAAAAAACCGTTGTGGCGTTTGCGTATTTCCAACGATTAAAATTAAACGCTCTCAAATCCGCACAAATCCACACCTCACTATTTAACCGTTGCGACACATCCCCACCAACACCCCTCTTTGTAATTTGACCTCTCAACGTCATGGCAGTACCTGCAAAGTACACGAGCGAACTCGAGAAGCTGCAGCAAGAAATTGCCGCCAAGCAGCCCGACGACATTTTGGAGTTTTGCGCCGAGTACTTCAGGTTGCGACTGGCGGACCGCTCAAACAACAGAAAGGCCAAGTCCTCACTATTCAATCCGACCTTTATGTCTTCTAATAGTGCGACGCCCAAGGCTGAAATCGGCCCAACAGACTCAATTGGCAACCATTCTGATTATCACTATTCTGATGGTGTTGATCTTGCTTCGGAGGAGCAGGACCAGATCCACGAATTGCCTAGTAATCTCCACTCCCGCTATCCCAAGGGCAGGCGGACCTCTGTCTCTGCAGAATCTCTCAATCCGTCCAATTTATCAAACAGTGCTGAGCTGGCCAAGACTCACAAGCTGACTCCCGAGCAGGTGACGAGGCTCAAGCAGGCAACCTCCAAGAACTTCCTTTTCCAGCGACTGGACCAAGACTCGTTACAGCTGGTTTTATCGGCATTACAGGAAGTCAAGTCTCCCAAAGGCTCCAAGATTATCGTTGAAGGCGACGAGGGCGACTTCTTTTATATTCTCGAGAGCGGCTCGGTGGACTTCTTCCAGCACGGTGAAAAAATCGCTACTGGCGGGCCCGGCAGCGGTTTTGGCGAGCTCGCTCTTATGTACAATGCTCCCAGAGCTGCCACTGTGGTTGCTGCCGAGGATTGTGTTCTGTGGGCATTAGACCGTGTCACTTTCAAGCGAATTCTCGTTGACAAGACTGCATCTACGCGTGCAATGTATGAGGAGTTCATCAAAGAAGTCCCTCTACTCGAGGATTTAACTGCAACCGAGCGTTCAAAATTGGCCAATGCTTTAAGCACTGAGGAATTTGAACAGGGACAAGTGGTAATTCAGGAAGGTGATGTTGGAGAAACATTTTATCTAATTGAAAAAGGAACTGCGACCGTCACCAAGAAAGGCCGAGGTATACTGCAGGAGCTCAAAAAGGGCGATTATTTCGGAGAAGTGGCTTTGCTCAATGATTCGCCTCGTCAGGCCACCGTCACTGCAGCTTCCAAGCTTACCGTGGCCAAGCTCGATAAAAGCGGATTCCAGAGACTCCTTGGCCGAGTCAGTGACATTCTTCGACGTCAACCTGCAGCCCGTGAGGCAGCCGCATTATCCAAATGACTTGTTCCACATTTAAGACATAGTATTTTCCCTTGATTTATTGATTCCTATTGTTCTTTTATTGATTACTGTATGACTTTATTCTACATAGTAATTCCACTGGCTCAACATCCATACAATGGTCACATTGGCAACAATTAGCGGCCCAATAAGCCCCCTGCCGAGTTTTGCGGTTTTGAAAATGAGCCATTCACTGGCAAAATGCCAATCTGCAACAAGATATGTTGCAAATGCCAGTTGGTAAATGCTGTGGTTAGATCAAAGATTTCATCTTTGACAAACATACCTACGCTTTCTCCGTAATAAAGTACGCTGCATATAGTCGAACAATTGCAGTGATCAATGTCCAAGTGCCAAATGTCCTCGATGACAATGGCGAGACTTGGTTGGGTTGCTGCGCATAGACCTGCTTGTTCAGCTTAGCTCCTACTGTATAGCACTGGATCGAGTTGAAGATCGATACGCCAGCAATCTGGACAATTAATATATACAAAGACGCAATTCCGTATAATATCAACATACAAAGAACAGCCACTTCGGTAGAAGCCCAGTAGTTTGTGGAAAATACGATGCTATGGATGACATGATGATTTGAAGGTAAAAGGCTAGAAACGGCTCGTGAGATATGCGAAAACCACTCATCTTTCTCAGTTTCATTTCACCTAGAAGATATATAAAGAATACTAAGAAAGATATGCTTGTTCCAAATTATACCAAATCTATTGATTTTCTATTGCAATTGTCGGTTGACAAGGTTGTGCCACGTGACCGTCATGATCTGATGAGATAAAAACTGACTCACCGAGTGGCAAACTCGCCAATTCGTGGCAGGCAAATATTACATTTATATATTAAATTTTCTTACTGAAAATTCCTGGCTCTCTATTTGACTTTTATTTTGCGTTCAAATAACTTGAACACTGCCCGATCTAACGCATCTCGCTCAGCCTCCTCCACATCTCTCAACAAGAGATATGCACGCCGGGAGCGGTGAATTCCACAAATTCTTATGGGTTGCTGCTGCTGCACTAACTGCGCTTATATTTTTCTTAACTTATGCTTTTAACAACGTTAACGGTCCTTACCTGATAAGCTATCGGACTCCACCTATTCCTGATTATCCTGAGATAACACTGGAGAACTATGAACAATTGCTGGAGCCTCTGACTGACGAGAATGCTACTGCACTATTTAATACTGTGCTGAACGCTTTAAAACAAAAAGGATGCGATTTGAACCCAAATGGAGTGTCCTTTATACCGGCAGTCATCCCTAAAGGCACCTTTGCGTATCATGGCAGTCGCAACGGGGTCTTTCCTCCTGGTCCAGAATGGCTGGCGATGGATATCGAGTTCTCGTATATATTTAGTACGATTAATAGTTTGCCTTCCTATGGAAACAGGCGTCCCCCTGGTCCGCCGCAAAGAGATTCAGGAGATCCAGGAAAACATCCTGGGCCATCGCCAAGAAATTCTGGAAATTCTGGAGATCCTGTAGAGCCGGCAAAACCTTCTGGTCCACCACCTGCAACAGAACGAGCACTCGATTTGGATGCATCAGTCACATCTCCTCAACAAATGCTTAATAGCGAAGGCATTGACGGGGAATGTGATACTGAGTTGAGCTCGCAGAGCGCTGGTGAAGCTCTGCTTTATACAATTGAGGTGGTAGAGGATCTAGATAAGCTCATCTACCTCGACGGTGCCAGTGCCTCGAAAATGCCAGACGGTGAAATGGACACTCAACTTATATTATTCCGGGCCGACAGTGAGCTCTATAATAAGACTGGCTGGATTGATGAACGTACAGCTGCTAGGGAAATCTGTAACTGGGGTGCTAGCTTTGGTCTGGATGGCTACATTCGATTGGAAACGGGATTCGAGGTAGTCCTCTGCAACTTTACTTCGCCGAAGGTTAGAGTCGTTTCCGGTACGAAATTTGGAAGTCCCCACGATATTGGCGGTCTACCGTACATCAACGCGACCGAGGGTGATGTTAACGCTACACAGGCCAACATATACGAACTTTTACACACAAGTGTTCGATATCAATGGATGCAAGCGGGTTCAAATGTCTACGAAGGAGAGAATAAAATTTTACTTGACTTTGCCGGCATGGTAACCGGGATTAATCGAACATACTTATCTCCAGACACATATCTACGTAGACTTGGATTTGCAGATAACGAGACCAAAGAAACCATGATATGGGAGCTCGAAGAGTTTTTTAAAACTGGTAAGGCAGATCCATCTAGTGGTACTAATTGGCAGGTCATTTCTGAGGAACTTGTCAGGAAATATGCACCCCTTTTGATGGCAATGCGTCGCAGCTATGAGCGATATTTTGCTGATCCAACCTCTGAGCAGTACCATTACTTGGCGAGAAACCTGACAGCCTTTTCATTTCCTACAGTACATCAACTTTCCGATTTCAAGGCGTATCCTGACAATAAAGAAGAACGTCGCGCGAGTGCAATTAAACATTTTGGATATATTCATTCTCGTCCTCGTCAACAAGGTATTCGAAGCTCTTCTGACAAACTCATATGGTCTTCAGTAGCAAGAATATCTGAAATTATTGCAAGCACAATGTTTGATCAAAGTGAGCTGGCTGCCGAAATGATTTCCAGTATTTACTCTGAAGACAGGGATGTACTTGCAAACAGTGTCGTTGAGAAGACATATAACTTGTTGCAACATCTATTAGCTACGCTAGATTGGCCAATATTCTATGACTGTGCTAGAAAGTGTGAATGGGATGAACTGTGCGTGGTGCCGCCATGGGGGCCATCTCCTGTTAGATTTGCAGGAAGAAACCATGAGGGCAAAATCACTGCTGACGATGTCAAATGCATGAAATTAACAGAATTTTAAAGCGCCCCGCTTGTCTAAAGGTAATGCATGCAATGAAGAGGAAGTATTACCTATAGCTTAGGGGCAAGGAGATATGAATGTAAGGTATAGAAGGTTTGGAAGAATAAACAGCATAATTCTGGCATGTCCGCACGATTTTCCAAGACGTCACTTTCCCTGCCTGGAGACCATAGGTTTCAGCACTGCGGTCAGTAACAATTTTCAAATCTTAAGACATCTTATACATGTACGGTTCAATTTCACGACTGTCACGGTCCTAGCGAAATTAGTGTCCAAAGTGTGTCTATGTAGGAGAGAAACGAAACCACTCTCGCAGTTGCGCAACATCCAATTTCTTTCTTCGTTTCATCTTCATTCTCTAATATGTAAGTTAGAACAATAAAGAGATCATTGCACCGAGTTATTGATTTTTCTATGTTACGTCAGTCGGCCAGGCACTACCCATCATTATCTGATTATGAAGAAGCTGACTCACCGGATGACAGATATCACTCACGGCACGGAAATGTTACTCCTATCTATATATATACATATATTAGATGTAAATTTTATTGCTAAAAATTGCTTCCTCAAGAGATATGCAACCCAGAACTGGTGAGTTTCCCAAAATCTTATGGGTCGCTGCTGCGGGACTGACCGCGGTTATATTTTTATTACCTTGTCTTTATCCGGTAAGCTATCGGACTCCACCTATTCCTGATTATCCTGAGATAACACTGGAGAACTATGAGCATTTACTGGAACCACTGACTGACGAGAATGCTACTGCATTATTCAATACTGTGCTAAACGCATTGAAGCAAAAGGGGGGTGATTTGAATCCAAATGGTGTCTCCTTTATTCCGGCAGTCATCCCTAAGGGCACCTTCGCTTATCATGGCAGTCGTGACGATCACTTACCTCCTGGTCCAGAGTGGCTTGCAATGGATATCGAGTTCTCATATGTCTTTAGTCAGGGCTTGCCTTCATATGGACCGGCTAGAGAATTGCCTCCTTTACCCCCGCCTGTAATAGAACAAGCATCCCTCGATTTGGCCGCAGCAAGCAAATATCCTCAACAATTTCTGGGTACAGAGAGCTTTGAAGAAGCAGATGATAGTGAAATGAGATCGCAAACTGCTTCACATCTGCTTTATACAATTGAGATAGTGGAGGATCTAGATAAGCTCATCTACCTGGACGGTGCTAGTGCTGCGAAAACCCCAAACGGTGAAATGGACACTCAACTTATATTATCTCGGGCGGCCGAAGAACTGTATAATAAAAGTGGCTGGGTTGATGAGCGTGCTGCAGCTAAAGAAATCTGTAACTGGGGTGCTAGCTTTGGTCTCGATGGCTACATTCGATTGGAAACGGGATTCGAGGTAGTCCTCTGTAACTTTACTTCTCCTAAGATTAGAGTTGTTTCTGATACGAAATTTGGCACTCCCCAAGATATTGGCGGTCTGCCGTACATTAACGAGACCGGAAATGATGTTAACGAGACAGAGGCCGGCATATACGAACTGTTACGATCAAGTTTTCTATATGAATGGATGCGAGCGGGCTCCAATGTCTACGAAGGAGAGAAGAAAATTTTGCTTGATTTCACCGGCATGGTCACCGGAATCAATCGAACATACCTATCTCCAGACACATACACCCGTAGACTTGGATTTACAAATAATGACACCAAAGAAACCATGATATGGGAGCTCGAACAGTTCTTCAAAACTGGGAAGGCAGATCCATTTCGCGGCACTAATTGGCAAGACATTGCTGAGGAACTTGTCAAGAAATATGCACACATTTTAATGGCAATGCGTCGCAGCTATGAGCGATATTTTGCTGATCCAACCCCTGAGCAGTACAATTACTTGGCGAGAAACCTGACAGCCTTTTCATTCCCTACAGTACATCAACTTTCCGATTTCAAGGCGTATCCTGACAATAAAGAGGAACGTCGTGCGGGTGCTATTAAACGTTTTGGATATATTCATTCTCGTCCTCGTCAGCAAGGTATTCGAAGCCCTTCTGACAAACTCATATGGTCATCAATAGCAAGAATAGCTGAAATCATTGCACGTACAATGTTTGAGCAAAATGAGCTAGCTGCCAAAATGGTTGCCGGTATTTACTCTGAAGACCGGGATGTGCTTGCAAACAGTGTCATCGAGGAGACATATGACTTGTTGAAACATCTATTAGCTACGCTCGATTGGCCAATATTCTATGACTGTTCTAGAAAGTGTGAATGGGATGAACTGTGCGTGGTCCCGCCATGGGGGCCATCGCCTCTTAGATTTTCAGGAAAAATCCAGGAGGGTAAAATCACTTCTGAAGACATCAATTGCATGAAATTAACAGAATTTTAGAGCGGCCCCGCTTATCTAAAGGTAATGCATGCAATGAAGAGGAAGTATTACCTATATCTTAGACAAGGAGATATGAATGTAAGGTATAGAAAGTTTGGAAGAATAAACAGCATAATTCTGGCATGCTCTATTTTTCCTCAGTACGCACTATTCTCCATGAAGTCGCTTTCCCTTCCTGGAGACCATAGGCTTCGGCACTGCGGTCAGTAACAATTTTCAAATCTTCTTCAGACATCTTATACATGTATGGTTCAATTTCACGATTGTCATGGGCTTTGGCCAAATTAGTGTCTAAAGTATGTCTGATTTCATCAATGGCTTCTTGTTCTGTTTTGGATTGTAGGCCAAATCCTCTGAATCTGCCTTGCTCGATGATGACATGTTCTAATCTCCTCTTCGAGGCGGCCGTCTTGAGCAGTTTCTCTTCTATCGTTCCGCTGGTCGCAAGCCGGTAAACAATTACAGGCTTTGTCTGTCCAATACGGTGGACTCTATCCATTGCCTGCAAGTCCTGTTGAGGATTCCAATCACTGTCAAATAAAATGACAGTGTCGGCGGCAGATAGATTGATCCCAAGGCCACCAGATCGAGTAGATAATAGAAACAGCTTGTAGCTTTGATTTCTACTGAATTCGTCAATTTGACTTTGCCTATCGTCCTGGTTGGTGGATCCATCAATGCGGCAATACTTCCACTTCGGATGAAAGGCCAGAGCCCATTCCTCTATTAAATCGAGCATTTTGGTGAACTGAGAAAACACCAAGAACTTATGATTATTTTTCACCAAGTTATTAGCTAGCTGCTCTAGAATAAGCATTTTTCCAGACTGTTCCACCAGGCGCTCATCGGCATTCCTACCGTAGTCCCATGGGAAGTAGAAAATGTATGGAGAATCTGCAGCCAGCCGCAATTGCATGACCATGTTTTGCAAGCTTTTTCCTCTTGCCTCAATGATAGCTTGCTTGATCATCTGCTGTGTTTGATAATCTTTGCCTTCTAAAATGGCAGAGGCTGGACCAACAATCTCATTTGCCGTTTCATTGAGGTCAGCTATCTCGTTATTTTCCCATTTCGTGAACTGTTCATCGTCTTCTTCTTCGGTATTCTCCCTGTACTTCCTTTTATTGTTGCTTCGCTTTTGGTCATGCATTTTTTCTTGGTGTTCATTCAGGTTAAGCGGTCCCTGTTTATAACCACGGAGTTCCAAGATCTTATTTACAATGTATTCTCTGCCTTTTTTCTGGAGGAGCATACGATATAATTCAACTTGCTGTTTCGACAAGCCAGCGTAAATGGTGTATTCGCGTTTAGGGGGTAGAAATCTGAGCACTTCAGACTTCAGTCGGCGAAGTAAAAATGGCCGCAAAATCTCATGCAAACTGGATATCAAGCTAGTTCGTTCCTCCTCGGTAAATTCCTCCCCTTCATCATGAATGCCAGTATCAAACCACTGCTGGAATAGTTCAAGATCAGTAAAGATATCTGGTAAAATGAAATTCAAGAGTGACCAAAGCTCGCTGAGGTTGTTTTGAAGTGGGGTGCCAGTAAGCAGCAGCCGGTTGGCACTTTCAAAAGACTTCAATTCTTTGATTAGACTGCAGTTCATGTTCTTCAGGCGATGTCCTTCATCGACAATGAGGTATTTCCACTCAAGATCCCTGAGGAAGAAGGCATCGCGCAGTATGATGTCGTAGCTGGTCACCATGACATGCCAAGCAGTAGTTTTCTGTGTCGATTCTCTCAACTCAGCGCGTTCTTCTTTCGTTCCGTAATACTTGATAACTTTGAGCTGAGGGGCGTTCTTATGGAATTCGTTCATCCAGTTCTGGATTGTAGAAAGAGGAGCTACAACTAGGTAAGGGCCCTTAATTCCCTCGTCTACCAAGTAGGCAATTAATCCTATTATTTCAAGAGTTTTCCCCAGACCCATTTCGTCAGCCAGAATGCCGTTTAGCCCGTTTTCAAACAAGGAAATCAGCCACTCGACTCCATCCAGTTGGTAGTCCTTGAGCTCGCACTTCAGCACCTTCTTGATATGTTCGCGACTAGACATCTGCTGGCTATTAGGAACATCATTCTCATGCGTCTCCTCGTCGGGTGCGTGGAATTCCAACGTTCGCGCCTGTCTCTTGGACTTCTTTTTCGGAGACGCATCAGGGCCCCGTTTGGACCCGTTAGCCTGGTCCTTTCTGGCTTCTGGCGCCAACCGCTCGGTCAAAATTGATGCATATATCTTAGAGCGATCGACAAGAAACTTTAGACGGTTCAGCTTCTTGTCAGCGGGCAAATCACGCAGCTCGGCCGGCTCAGCCGTGGCATCAGGCGTGGTGGCAGTCGATGATTTCATCATACTGGAGTCGTCTGTGGCCAAAAGCGGCGATGACGGCACTGCCTGCATCTCACTAGATCCGTCTACAGCATCACTTGTCATGTGTAAACTCAGTTCGTCGCGTTGCCTACGCACTATTCGCGATGTCTTTGTGTTTGCAGCACGCGAACAGATCAAGGCGTTTATCTTGTCACGGGTGTACTTTTTCGTCCAACCGTTTACACAACCCAACTTTTTACCAGGAAGAAAACCCAAACACCCAAAAAGTTCCATATTCTTGACGAGCGCGGTTGGGAAAAATCCGCCTTTATTGGACTGCATTGTGTTCGGACGTTCTTCGTATTCAGTGCCAGCGTTTACTTGTGCCCGTATACGCGCCCCACAGTTGTGAATAGCTAGCAGGAGTTCCACTCAACCAATGTCGTCCGAAGACATTGACATGAAGGAGGAGGTCGTCTCCGAGGAGCAGACAGCCACGCCTGCGCCGCCGGACGGTACAAATGCTGAATCCAAGGCTGCTGAGGCCGCTGCCCAGGCCCAGGAAATTGGCGAAGTAGCAAACACGGCGACCGGCAAGAAGCAGATTGAAGAAAAGGCTCACAAGTACCTTGCCAAACAGCTCTACCGAGTGATCATTCCTTCCTTTGCTGCATGGTTTGACCGCGATTCAATTCATGAGATCGAGAAGAGATCGCTCCCCGAATTTTTCAATAATAAAAACTCGACCAAAGCCCCAGAGGTCTACCGAGAGTATCGAAACTTCATGATCGACACCTACCGTCTGAACCCCACCGAGTATCTCACAGTGACTGCGTGCCGCAGAAATCTCGCTGGCGATGTCTGCGCAATCATGCGCGTTCATGCATTTCTGGAGCAATGGGGTCTCTTAAACTACCAGATTGATCCGGAGACTCGTCCCAGCATGGTCGGACCCCAGTACACTGGCCATTTTCAAATCACTTTAGACACTCCCCAGGGTTTACAGGCGTACTTGCCACTTCCTGGTTCGGCAGCCACCGAGGACGGAAAAGATCTGCCTTTGGTGGAAAAGAAGATCGATGCTTCAGTCAAGGTCGAGGAAGAGCAAAGTGCCAAGCCAGTCACTTTGGAACTCAGGCGAAATATTTACGATAACTCAGGTGATCCTTCTTTATTAGTGGAAGACTCCCAAAAGAATGGCCCTGGGTTTACCAGGAGCTATAACTGCTTCACCTGTGGTGAAGACACAACCGATATTCGATATCATAATCTACAATCCAAGACATCCACAGGAGCATTATGCTTCAAGCATGGATTGTTTCCCTCAAACTTCCAAAGTGCTGATTTCGTTAAGATCGAACAGGCACAGGCTGCTAAGGAGAACTGGAGCAACGAAGAGGTGCTTCTCCTTTTGGAAGGGTTAGAGATGTATAGTGACGACTGGGATGCCATCGCTTATCACGTTGGTACCCGAAGCAAGGACTCCTGTGTCATCAAGTTTTTGCAGCTGCCCATTGAAGACCCATACTTGGTCAAGAAGCAGAAGAAAACTCTGGCTGATAACAAGGAAGCCTTGGAAAATGGCAAATTGGCGGCGACCGAAAAGGATATTAAGCCTACGTTAGAGTCCTTAAAGTCATTACTTGCTGGTGGAAATAGTAATGGAATTGTGGCTAAAACGTCGGGTCTGATTTCTCAGATTGATCAAGAACAGCAACAAATTCTGCACAAACTTGTGGCTGCACAGGTTCAAAAGGTCGATCTGAAACTGGCCAAACTGGAGGAACTCGAAACAGGCATTAAAGAAGAAAAGCGGGATTTAGAAGAGGCCCAGCTGCAATTATACTATGATCGTCTGTCTCTTAAAAAGCAGTCGGAATCTGTCCTTGAAAAGCTTAGAGAGGCTGTTACTCGATCTCCAGAAGAGGCTGTAGAGTTGGCCGAAGAAGCCGCCAAATTGGCTCGAATGAATCCTCGTATCACAGCCACCGGTGGTGAAAGCGAAGTGAGGCAGACAGTCAAAGTGCCAAAGCCGGTAATGAAACCAGTTAGTTTAGAAGAGCCAGAGACGTACAAGTTTTGGTCCGCCTAGCTTAATTCTAGATAATTATGTATATGCTATCTGATAAATCGAGGAGTTTTGATGTTTGTTGTTTGCGTATCGAATACTTGTTTTATCTGATCCTTTCTCCCCCTTTTGGGAACTTGTTTTAGTTCATGCTTTAGGCCAAAATAGTTTGCAGCAATGACATTTAGGCCAACCAAAGGGACATTTCTCATTATTCTTCTAACCTTGGTTTGTACTGTATTCGGATTAGAAAAGCAGAGTGATTACAGTCGTTTGATATTTGACAATGGAATCTTCAATCTTGGAGCCATTGATGCAATGGTGGCTGAATGCCATGGTGTAAAAGAGTTGAATAAACTTCTCAGTACGTTTGACAAGGAGGACGAGTCTTTGATCCAGAAACTGTTTAAAGCGCTTTTTCCTTTTGGCCCGGCATTGAATGCGTTGCTGGCGACTACATATATATCTGGGCCACCTAACCTGCTACTGGCATTGATCCCGCCGGAAATCGACACTGGAAAACTATCTACATTGGTATCATTCGCAATTGGAGGGTTACTTGGTGATGTATTTCTGCACCTTTTGCCTCAGACATTTGTTGGCGAAGTACATGGCGAAGGTGTGCGATTTGTTCTAGTTGATGAGCACAGAAATACCATTCTGGGGCTGGGTATGTTTGGAGGGTTCGTGCTGTTTTTGGTTCTAGATAAAGTCATGCGAATTATCACATATGATCCTGAGGACTCGAGTGGTAGTGGGCATGGCCATTCTCATTCTCACTCTGTGGAGGCTAAAACTACCGGTTCTCAGCATGACGGGGACGCTAAGGGCCTGAAACAGCGCAAAGGCAAAGAAAAGACCGTAAAAGAGATCGATGAAGTGCCTCAGAATGACGCTTCCAAAGTCAATTCCTCCGCAAAATTATCAGCATACTTAAATTTGATTGCAGATTTCACCCACAATATCACTGACGGCTTGGCCATCTCGTCGTCCTTTTACGTGAGCAAGGGCGTCGGTGCTACCACGTGTCTCGCCGTGTTTTTCCATGAGATTCCCCACGAAGTCGGCGACTTCGCGCTGCTGATCCAGGGCGGCTTTTCAAAGTCCAAAGCCATGTGGTCGCAGTTCATTACAGCCATAGGGGCTTATGTAGGTACACTGATTGGCATATTTGTTAATCAATTAGCCCAGGCATCGTCGGAATCGGGTGGACTTTTGGGTGACGATTCGTTTTCTACAGGCAAGGGGGTTTTCGGCACCAATGTCACGATTGGCGACTTAACCCTGCCCTTCACCGCAGGGGGTTTCCTGTACATAGCTACAGTCGGCGTGATTCCTGAACTACTGGAAAGCCATCAGGCACTCGCAAAAGGATCAGGTCTTGGAGCCAGACTACTACAGACATTGTATCAACTGGCAGCCATGTTTTTGGGTATCGGGCTGATGTTTGTCATCTCGTGGCTGGAGTAGTTGAGTATACGCACCAATCAGGTGTCCACCACGCATGAGTCGCATCTGCAGGTACGGCTTGGCTCTACGCGGATCAGCGGTAACTGAAAAATCTAATATACAAGGTATATATACAAAAGTAAACAAAGAAAATTTATATTAAGTAACTGTACATTGTGTTAGCCGTCAGCGTTTGCCATCACACATAGGTTGTAAGACAATCTGGCGGTATGCGATGAGCCGCATGAATGATCAGCGCTTGGCAACCTGTTTTTGGCAGTGCTAAAGCAACAAACGAACGTGTGTAAAAACAATAAGAAACCGAACAAGATGCAAAGTATGAAAAATACCAGGCATATTAGGGTATTGACCAAGTTCTGGCTTCTGCTGCAAAGCTTGAAATATCCGCCCTCGAATTGTGTAATGCCCACCTATCTTGCATTCCAACGGTTGCCCTCCTCAAGTGCAAACACAATGCCACTTTGCGAGGTCCCTGAAAGGTAAAAAGCAACAGGCACTCAACCACAACCTGAAAAGAAGCACCGAATACGGATAGGGTCGGAAAATAGCGACAAGACCACCTTTTTCCCCTCCTTCTATCCTTCTCACCTTGCAACTGCTATTCGGTAAATAACCAGTCTGTCAGTGGGACTTTGGTGTATCTGTAACTGCTATTTTTGTACCAATACCTTATCTGCCAAAACAACGGCACTGCGACAACGTGGCTGTTTTAAAAGGAAAAAAGGCCAACACGACTAACAGGTACCTTGGCCTCGGCTAACGATACTGCCTCTGTTTACTGCTCGACGAATTTTGCCTAAAAAAAATTTTTCCTTGCATTTTATCCACTTGTTTGCTCGTACGCGACAAAAGAGGCTTTGATCATCATCTTTTTGCTGATCTCAACTTGTACTGGCAATATTTGTTTCGTTTGCTGTTGCAGTCGACTTGTCGCGTATACCACTTTTTGGAACAAATCCGCTATTCGGTAGCTGGAGAAGTAAATCCCGTATATCGGCCATTGTAAACTACAAGTGCGCGAAAAATCTGAATTGCATTTGCAACTTGACTTGTTGATTTGGTATTCCCGGGCTTGTTGTGCTTTATCTTAATCAAAACAACCCGCTTCGACATATCTTTCTCAGTCGCACTTTTCCACATCGAACAGTATTCTTAAAGTGCAGCACATTCGATCCAAGAGTCTCGCTAGAGACCATTGGTTTTGTTTGTATTGAGTTAACAGTTTGAATTCTCGTTGGCTCTTGTTCTTTGTTCTTGTGAGGGCCGGCAACAAACGCACTTTCCCTCCGAAGTATAGGAGTTGTCCGTTGCCTTTGTTCATTCCCATTCAAGTGAGGCATTTTTTTTCTCCGGGAGTTGGGGCCTCTTCATATATATCGAGCTCCTGTTGAGGGCTTTATCCTGAAACTAAAATGGGGCCAAGCCACATGTTACTGATTGGCTTCCTCGTTTTCTGTGTAATTCAACGAGCCTGGGGAGAACTCTCCCTTTGCTCGACGGAAAATACGGGAAGCAGCAGTGATCAGCATGTATATCTTTTCCAGTCAAATGGATATTGTGAAAATGAGTGCTCAGGGTGGGCTTATGGAATAGTAAGCTATAAATCATGCTGGTGTTCCAATTATTCACCCGCCAGTACTGTTTCCTTGTCAGACTGTAATGGTTCTTGTCCTGGATATGGGCAAGATCAATGTGCAGGGGGCGAGTATTACGGTTACATACTTCTAGGTAATCCCTCGGGGACGGCATCTGCGGCATCTGCCTCTTCAACATCTACATCTACGTCTTCGACTAGTGATGATTCATCTTCGTCTTCTACATCACCTACGTCACATCTTGTATCTGTTGAAACAGTTACGGTCTCAGCTGCTGGTACTACGTCGGCTGTTGCTTCTACTCTATCTTCCGTGCTATCTTCAACCACCCCTTCATCGTCGTCGACACCCTCAGTCTTGAGTTCCTCTGCATCAAGTTCTTCCTCTCCATCATCCTCATCAACAGTGCCTAGCTCCGCTTCCTCCGGTTCTTCTTCTTCGGGCTCTTCCTCCTCATCAAGCTCCTCATCTGCATCCTCTGCATCTGCAAGTCCAGGTTCCTTAGGTGGTAACTCATCGCATGGAGAAGGTAAATCTAGTAAATCAGGCTTCTGGCATAATAAAGGCGCAGTTGCTGGTGTTTTTGTGGTGGTTGGGTTGGTAGCCCTTGCATTGATCGGGCTGCTTCTCTTTTTCTGTCTGAGAAGAAGAAAAGATGATGACAAAGACAGCGAATTGGGCAGAAAACCACCCTTCGGCCGTTCGCCGACACTGGTAGATGTTACTGCGGCAAACAGTGACAAGGAAAAGTCATCTTCTAATACACTTGCAGGATACGACTTCGACAGTAAGAAGGGTCGTTTTGAAAACGGCCAAAAGGTGATGCCTGTCGTTGATCAGCGCCTGGATCCCAGAGAATTATTCATGAGGTGGGAACAGGATTCCAGAAATAGTCTGGCCGACGAGCAGGATTATTCAAGACGTGTACTTCGCGTTGCCAATCCTGACCACGAGCGTGTCAGTGTTGACAGTGCACGATAATGCAATCTATCTATTATTCATTGAAATTTAGATAGTAGTTCGATCTTTGTAAAATTTTTTAATGCATTGTTCTTTTTGATTTACTTGACTCAAGGTGTACCATACCAATTAGTCACCACAACATCAATTGCAAAAACTCTGCAGAGCCTGCACGACAGCAAATAAAACATATTATGGCATTTCATCATTTGAGAATAGCCAGGCCCGTGAGCCGGCTGGACAAGAGCTGCGATATGTATTGTGCCGGACTCTGTTTGAAAAAGATTGCCGAGTTCGTTAACCATGACGGGTTTAGTGGTTACATGCTAGGCCGCGAGGATTTATCTTGGCATTTAGAATTCACTGTATGTCATAGGCATCCAGTTCGACCCTCTCCATCTGCGGAAGATCTCTTGGTTCTTTACATTGAAGATCATGATGAGTGGGATTTGGCTTGTTCGAAAATGGAGGAAGCTGGTTTTACAGCAGTTAGCTCTTTTAATCCATATTGGAATAATTCCGGGAAAACCTTCGAGGACTCTGATGGCTACAGAACTGTACTGCAGAATACGCGGTGGGCTTGACAATGCGATAGTGCAGAGTGAATAGTGGGCTGGCTCCGCTGGTAAATCATTAGCCACTAGTTTTATGCCGGTGATAGTACATTGTAATTTAAAATAGTGGAGGGGTAAAATTGAGATCGTCAGCCGTGTGCCATAGAATAGAAAACAAGAATTTGTTGTGACCCTGTAGAATTGAATGGCCAAAAGTTAAACTTGCTGTGTATGATCTGTGGAGGAACCAATGTCGCACATCACAGACTTGCCCTTTTGTTCTTGTACATATGAGAATAATATTTATTATAAAAACACTGACATGGCTAGATGCCGTCTGTGTTTATGGATAGCATCGCTGAGTGAAAAAAAATGGACGACACCGGAGTCGAACCGGGGACCTTCCGCATGCGAAGCAGACGTGATAACCAACTACACCAGACGCCCTTGTTAAGCCGCAAAGTCGGCTTGCAAAATGCTTTTATAGGTATGTAGCGACTTACGTAAGAAATTACGTAAGCTGATTTTGGAGTTCCATCAAGAACATCAATCGATCGATTTATCACGACATAAGACCAGTCCACTACCGAGGTAATAAATAAGTATACATCTATTTCTGCTACCAAGCTATGTTGCTGTGAAGAGGCAGTAGAATGAAAATACTCGTCTCGTCGTTACCATAATGGCGCAACTTGTGTAATGATATTATAAGAACTAGCTGCTTAATGTAGTACATGTACTTTGGCGCATTGTGCCATTGCATTCCATGCTACTCCTTGTGATAGGTTACATCCGCTTTTGGGTCGAGAATTGTGATAAGTTACATCCACACTGTGGTTGAGACTTGTGATAAGTTACAAGCAATTGATGTCGATCAATTTTTGGCTTCCCATCATGGCCGGGCAATCTTGTTTACAAATACAAGCTGCTTAGAAATATTCAATGATATATATTGCACTTCTAAGTTGTGCCTCTGGCACCCGCGACTATGTCGTTTCCAAAGCAGCAGATCGTATTTCGAAAAAATGGTGACACTATTGATGGGTTGAAACAAACAACCGAAACTATTGCACCACCGGGCCCATATGAGGTCGTGATTAAGATTAAATCGGCTTCGTTGAATTCTCGTGACTTACAAATAGTGATCGGAACTTATCCCCTACCGGTTAAAGAGGATGTCATTCCGGGTTCCGATCTGGCTGGCCAAGTGGTCGCTGTCGGAAGTGAGGTGACTGACTTGAAAGTTGGTGACTCTGTAGTGTCCAATTTCCTCACTGCCAATGTGTGGGCGAAGCACTGTACTACATTTAACAGTGCCTTGGGTGGTGGAACTGATGGTGCTTTCAGACAATATGCTGTGTTGCATCAAGACGCTGTAAACAGAATCAATATTCCAAATGGCTTCTCATGGAACGAAGCCGCTTCTTTGCCTTGTGCCGGAGTTACTAGCTGGAACGCGTTGTATGGGCTGAGACCTGTTAAACCAGGCGATGTCGTTGTGTTCCTCGGCACCGGTGGGGTCTCATTGATCGGATTGAGCATTGCGAAGAAGGCTGGTGCTGTTACAATAATCACTTCTTCATCCGACGAAAAATTGAAACGATGCAAGGAACAATTCGGCGCTGACTATAGAATCAATTACAGGACCAATCCCGATTGGGATCAGGAGATTTTGAAATTGACCAATAATCGAGGTGCCGATTTCATTATTGAAACTGGTGGAGCAGGTACTATTTCTAAGTCGATCAATTCCATTTCTCAAGAGGGTATTATATCGTTGGTTGGATATATGGCTCCAAACCCAGAGATTCCGCCCGACGTTTTCATGCCTGCCTTGATACATGGTGCAATTCTGCGTGGGATCAGGGTTGGTACGAAGCATCACGCACAAGAATTAATTAAGTTTGTCGAGAATAAGGGAGTTTCGATTCCAATTGATAGAATATTCCAGTTTCCTGAAGGCATCCATGATGCTTTGGAGTATCTTTCTGGCGGCACTCTTCTGGGTAAGATCTGTATTGAATATCCATAGTGTAGAACTGTCATCAAACGCAATGTAGCATATGGTTCTCTCACTCGTTAGTCACATCGCGGAGCATAGAAGTTGTCCGAACGTGCGATTCATCGACATGCTATTTGTATCCAACCTTTACCTGAAACATCCAATAGTATCTTCCAACAGTATATCTCTGAAATCAGCCAGTTATACCGCAGTTTCGTATTTACTCCCAGAAGTGCGGGATAGAAAACCCACAACTAGTCAAATGTTCCTATCCTTCAATCACTATCGTCACAATCATCACACGATGAGAGATATTTTTTTGCTATGCTCTCATTTTGTGCTTGCCTTATCTCGCAAATCTGGTTTTGATACCTTGATATCAATTCTCTCCCATATAATATTTCCGCGAATTTTATTTCTACCATTTCGAAGATCGTTCTGCATATGAGTGATACGCAGTAGAAGGGTGTTAGCAGTAAAACAATAAACCTTCTTTTCTTGGTCAATTCAACTGGCATGGTACAGCAGTATTTTAATTGCAACAGGGGATGTGTTTCTGCGTAAGTGAGTACGAAGTTGAAATTCTTTGGTCTTCATAGATGGGACATAACGGGCGTCTTACGTCGGCCGTCACCGGGGGGCAAGCCTTCTTTCATATAACAAGCATGCTCCAGTAGTGAGCAGAAAAAGGGCTTGGTTTCAGAATGCGAGTCGCAATGCCATTCTGTTATCTTACAAACCCATTAACGTACTTTATCAACGAGCGGGCCACTTTTCCTCCCAGCCCATAACAACCCGTACAGTCAAGCACAACGCGAATCGAATAATTAATATATTTAAGTAACTAATTAAATATTTGGACAAGTTCTTTTTGTATGTCCAATATTTCCGCACTCACCACAATGCTTTGGCGCTCGTTTGCGGGGTCGGGCTCCGGGTGTTTCTTCTTGGAGGAAGAGTGGCCCGCTCGTTGATGTGGCCCGTTCGTTGATAAAGTACGTTAAGTCGCATTCGTCAACTTCATGCAATATTATTATAGTCAATCATTCTAATGCTTTCAATCATTGTCAAGTCGTGTCATTTCTCGGAAACTCATCCGTGATGACTCTCTCGATATCATTGAACCCGCTTTTAAGTCAACCATGCTAGTAGAACTACCGAGTCCTGAGTTGCCCTTCTTTTGCTGCTCAGATCCGTTCGTTCTACGCAGGTCAGTAACGCTGTTGGCTTTGTGCGAGAAGCCAGGCCTGAAACTTCTCATGAGCATTCCTTCTTCAGCCAATCGGTCAAAATCTGGATTTCCACGCGATCGCAACAAGGGCGAAATGACGCTTTTTATGGGCCCTGAAAATCTCTTGACCCATCTGCTCTTGGCAATGAAAATCATTAATGCCAATAAGAAGAATGCCAGTATAGAGATACTGCCAATATGGAACTTGCGATCATCCGTCAGAGGCAGTAAACTATCGTCCGTTAGCAAGGACGGCAGTCCGCCGTAAACAAAAGTCGCTGATTCGGATTCTGAGCTCTGAGATGGTAAATAGCCTACAGTCGGTTCATCTGCTGTAGTTGGCACCTGGCTTGAAGCATATATGACGGCTCTGCCTAAGGGCCAGGACATCTCGACTCCATTAACGTGTGACGCACTTTGAAAAGGAGAATCAAAGAAAGGATCTGGGACTGAATTCGGGTGTACTGAAGTTTCTACCGGCACACCGAATCCTTTGTGTAATATATTAATAGCCCAGCTTGCCTTGAAACAAGCATTTTGAAGCACTTCTAAAGGTGCATCATGGAACTCGCCCTCTTCAGATCGCTCCAAGATATCACTCCACATAGATCCACAGAACTTCTTAACTTGCTTCTCGTATGAAGGTAGATGATGGCTGCCGCCCAGTCCAAAGACATCGTGTGCAGTATACCAGTACTCGCTCACACCAACGAACTTATTAACCGAGAAATCCAATGCCGGAGCATGAACTCCATTAAATAAGCAAAAGTCACCATGACATGGTGCGTCGCTCTTCAATAACGGCGTTAAATTAGTGAGGCACTCATCGAAGTTGCCTGTACCCTTTATTGATATAAGACTGGTACCATTAATACTAGGAACAGTCGACGTCAAACCCTTGGGAAGGCATGCGTTTTCACCTTTGCCCTCATTTGCTAAAGTCTGTAGAAACCGTATTTGAGCTTCATTTGCACCATATCCGAGCCAGGTAGAGATGAAAACGGGCCACTCGTGTATATGGCCATCCACGGTCCTGATATTAACATGATAAAGCAACTCTGAATGCTTTTCAGCCTCGGTGACATTCGGGGCAAATGCAATTTGAGCAGAAGCCCCGCCCATATCCATGAATCCATATGATAGAGTAGACGACGGAGCATTCATGGAATGGTCGTTAGGGAGAGTCGACGTCAAATAATTAAGAGCGAGCCAGCCGTACAGTCCTTCTTCTTCGCCGTCAATTATGCGAACATGAGACGAGCAATCCGAAATAAGGAAATCGGTATGTGTTTGTATTGATTCGCACACCTCAGCCAGAAGTTGTTGCTGTTTTGCCGGGCCAAGTAATCTCATGCCAGCAGTAGCCATAAATAGAACCGGAGTGTCACTCCGAGCATCGTCAGGCACAATGGTCTGAGCGTATTCTAAAAGTTTTCGTAAATGATCCGGCCACACTGCATTTTGGTTGTCGACAAAAGACGAGATGCCAGGGGAGGTGCGAACGGTCCAGGAGGAATCGTGATAGATCTCGGGCAATTTCGCACCTCCAGATTTGCCAGAAAGTGCGGGATCAGGCCATCTGAATACATAAAGCCGTGAACCAGAAGATCCAGCGTCTATGATAATGACGTACTTGGACTGAGGGCTTATAGAAATTGAAGGCATTGCCCGAAAGATAGGCCCGAGACAAGCAGCAACGAGATACCAAAGAGTTACAACACGACACTAATAAGCACCGAGAAACAGATGTAATACAAGAAGCCAGTGAGATATAAATATGCAATTTGAGTATAAACTCAGAGTATCAGGTGAAAAATGCAAAAAGCGAATGAAACAGATCTGGATACCACCAGACTGGAAACCACCACTAGAAACTGACTCTCAGCGCCAAGCACTTTGAACTAGATCACCTATTCTCCAAAACAGCCAAACAAGTTTTTCAAAACCTCCCTAACTCTCACTGTCTATATCGTGGATAATATCCAGGATAATTAACACCTTTTGTTCCGGTTTCTTGTTTGTTTTTCTAACTTGAGAAGTTGCCATCTCCGCACAGGGTAACCTCGAGGCGCATACGCTACCAACTCCTCAATCCAACACGTTAGCTACAGGTCATCATGTTCCACGGATCTGGGCATTCCAGGAACAATAGCTTGTCTCGGATCCTGCATGGGCATGGTCGCAAGGGCAGTACGGGAAGCACTGGATCTGGCGGCGCGTCCTCGGAATCAACGGCCCCGGCTGTGGATTTTGCCCAGCAGTATAGCAAAGACAAGAATGGCATTATAGAGTCGTGTTTCAGTAAGACAGATGAGCATGGTGAATGTAAGTATCGTGTGAATAGTGATTTATATATTTGCCAGTAATTCCGGCGGTCGTGCTAACTTACAGTATACGAATCCTACATATCGCATTGCCGAATCATTGAAGATTCCCATTACCAGTCGTCGCGGCCGCCGCCGACTTCGCCAGAATCTGCTAAAAAATCTCGTGTCATCATTCTATCGGCAAGAACACGCTCTGGTCGTGTAAGAGTTCATAAGGCACGGCAGAATGCCGACGGCAGCTTCCAGGTCGGCAAGACTTGGAATATGGACAGCCTAACCAAGGTCCAAGATGATCCTGAGGATCCCCTAGGCTTCTCAATATGTCTAGGCAAGTTCTATTACTGGAAAACCTACAGTCGTAGAGAAAAAACGGCATTTATAAATAGCATTCTCAAGGTGTACAAACGGTACACACAGGGCCATTTGCCTGATCTGGTGGGCTTGGATGCCATTGTTGATCCTGCAACCCTCACGGACGTTGTTCCTGGTCCGGTTGAATTTCCTTCACAGCAGAGCAGTACTATGGACTCTCAGCCGAGTGGTTCTGGATCTTTGCCCTGGAGCAATTCACAAATGACCCCGTCGCATATGTCTTCGCAGTCTCATGCGTCCTCTCGGATATCTAACGACAGCTCTTGGAGCCCCAATGCAGCCAGAACTACCTCATCATCTGCAAGTGCTCTGAGATTGCACATACCAGCGGACTCACCAAGGCCAGTGCAAAGACCTGCAAATGTTCCACCACCTGTAAATGGTTCTGCTCATCAGCATTCATCTCCCTCTGCAGAATTTCCTCCGCGAAGGCCGTCTGAACCGGCATTGACATCGCCAAGTTCTTCGCAAAAGCCTAAATATCTCGATGGCTCAAAGGCTAGAAGCTCGCCGAGCTTGGATAGGCAAATTTCTTCTCCAGGTATCAGGCAAGTTCCAACTCAAATGCCTAGCAAAGCAGAGGCTAACCTTTCTGCTCCTCGGCCAGAATTGAATCCTCCATCTGCTTCTAAGGCTGATGGCAGTCCTGCTTCTGCATTTCCGGCTTCTGCTACAGATAGTATCGGGAGAACTCCTGTCAGTTATCTCGATAAGGAACAGCTTGATCTTGCGCCTCCAAACGGCCATTCGAAAACCAACCATTTCTCCAGTAGAAGCTCAAGTCCAACTAGCACTTCCAAGGATACTTTCGAGCCAAGGCACCGTCGGGGTGACTCTGCATTATCTGATGTAAAATTCGTTGCCAAGAATACGCCACCTTTGGCTGATGATCATGAAAACGGTGCTTCGGCAAATAATAGTCTTGAAATAGTCGATGTGGTGGAAAATGTGCACAACGGAGAGAGTCAACGTTACGGGCCAGGACATAGCGCACCCCCTAAAAAGCCGGCAGACCCCAGAGCATCCTATATAAGGCGAGGCTTGTCTTTGTCTGCGGTGACCGACGCCTCTCTGGTAGAAGATATTTTGGCTGAACTGGATTGGACGGGCAAGGATGATGCTCTAACGTTGGAGAAGCGCCTTAATGAAGAGCTTTCCAACATTGAAGTTTCTCATCTGCATGGTATGGTCGGCCTTGATGACAAATTGGATGAACTAGACCAATCTTTGGGGCTTGCCATTGATGACTGCGAGAATCTAGAGTCTGTTTTAGCTTACTTTTCCGTTCAGCTTGGTGGATTAATGGATGATATCACTCATATTGAAAGCCAAGGACAGGGTCTTCAGATTCAGTCCAGCAACCAGAAAGCAATCTGGACAGAGCTTCGCGATTTGCTCAACACAATTTCGTTGTCTGATAAGCAAATCAGAATTTTGAGGCATGAAGACTTTGATACGATCAAAGACCTTGAGCAGGTTGAAAGTTCTTTACTGGCACTTCACGAGGCATTGAAAGCGGTACGTTCGCCCAATGATGATTCTACGTCAGGCACTTTGGGCCAGATGAAAGCACTTCGAGAACGACGAGATTCGGTCGAAAAGACTTCTTTCGATTTCATCTCTCGAGCAGAACGATATTGCAAG
The DNA here is from genome assembly GCA_030563415.1 of Casaregolazyma lundiana. Classification (NCBI taxonomy): domain Eukaryota; kingdom Fungi; phylum Ascomycota; class Dipodascomycetes; order Dipodascales; family Trichomonascaceae; genus Casaregolazyma; species Casaregolazyma lundiana. Next base: position 70,850 of record JAJMJF010000030.1, on the reverse strand, counting down.
ATGAGGTTTGAAACTACTATGCAAAAGCTTGATAACCCTGGATCAAATTCTGACGATACAGTCGTTAACATTGATGCGCAGCTTTTGTCGGCGACGTATCCTCTCTCCGGTATAGTGCTTTTTATTAAAGAGGCTGACAATGAGACTTTTTTTGGAATACTAAGGTCCTATTGTACTCTCGTGAAGCCGTACTATCATAATTCGTTCCTGGCATTCTATGGTAGAAGTCGAGCCAAGTTCGCCAACTTCGTTAAAAATTCGGACAAGTTTTCACTTACTCACGCCGCCAAAGGACATTCCGCAGAAAAGCTTCTAAAACGTAGCAACACTATGGCTAAGTTCACTAGCGATTTCAGAGATCGTTCTAGTCACCACTTTGATGATGAGGATTTTTCATGGTTGCTGCCGAATGGTGCTGTGAATGGAGCAGTTCAGTTAATGAAGGATATGCTCGACATAACCACCAGTAACATTAGGTCACAGCAAGAGTTGTTGATTCAGCTTTTTCATATGTCTTCCTATGGTTGGAGCACTTTTCCGGGCTTTTTGGCGCAGCATCCAGTTAAGAGCCGAGTGAGAGATGCAAAAATGTTTGCCGTTAGTAAGACCAGAGAAATCGAATCCAATCGTGTTAAAGCGCAGGAGATTTTTACGACAGTACAGAATCTTTTTGACTATGTGCAGGATAGTGTGCAGAAATTCTCTGATGAAATTTCCAGCTCAGCAATTCTCTTCATTCCTCCTTTCATGAACTTGCTGGAACTGAATTTAGCAACACTGGATGCGACCAACCAAGAATATCTTCAGCATGTATACCAGAAGCTGTATTCGCGTCTTTCTTCTGCATGGACTTCGTTTGTTGATGAGCAGGTCAGAGATATCAATGGTGCCATAGTTTCTAGCAAGAAACGAAAGGGCGTTCTCTACTTTGTCATTGTTTTTGCTAAGTTCGGCCTTTTTCTTGAAAATCTTATTAAGTCAACTGACAGTATTGATGAAAATGGTGGTTGCAAAACTCCACAAACTACGGAGATGATTAACAAGAGCTACGAGAAAATGAGTAAAGCTATATTTAATACTTTACAACGGTCGAAGGATCAAGCTGGTGCATCTACTAGCAGAAACTCATTTGTCAACGTTGCTAGCGCCGATTATGAGGACAAAGAGTTGTTGAACTATCATGTAATGATGATAGAAAATATGAGTGTGTTGATGGAGGGTCTTGGCAATAGTCACAATTCTCAGCTGTTGCAAGTTGTCAATACTGCTCAAAAGAACTATAGAACGGAAATGAATTCTTATGTTCTGTTCGTTCTGCATCGTCCCTTCGGAAAGCTTCTAGACTTCGTCAAAGGCGTGGAAGCTGCTGCTGCCAGATCTAAAGGAGACGCATCTGCTCATCGTCAGGGGCACGGAAAGTCTGCATTGAGGAAAATATTGGCGTCCTATGACTCCAGAGAAATCCGAAAAGGTGTAGAAACTCTACGAAAACGGGTTGAAAAGCATTTTAGTGATGAAGAGGCCGGGCCAAACGGCTCAATATCAAACTCTAATGCCAACACAGTACTTATTGAGAAGGTATGGAAAGCGTTACAGGCAGAAACAACTTCATTATATTCGCGGCTCATGAAAATTGTGGAGCAGTTTAATAGCGAGGCTGGAGAGGCCATACAAGTTGATTTCAGCAAACAGGATATTATATCGGCATTTAAAAGAAGTTAAGTGGGGCACTTATGAAAATCATCTGAAATAAGATCAGGGGTGGATCCTGATACGTCTAAGTCGGTTATAATGTATGTCTTAGTGTAGTGGAGATCGTGGTTTGTAAAAGATTAATCCATAAATCACCTCTATTCCTAATTCGTCTGTCTCAAATCGCTACATATATCTATTGCAACCCTGTGGTTGAAGATAAGGAAGCTATTTTGCCTTTTGAGCTACTAGTCATGACGTTGATCACTCAACTACGTTCCGTGATCTTTATACTGCTCTCCATGATTTTCGTACTTCATGCAGAACTGGCATCTGCGAACAACACAAGATATTTATGAAGCCGTCTCTTTTAGATCTTCCTCGCGAAATCCGAGATAAAATTCTCGATCTAGTATTGTTTGCTTCGTCAAGGGGCTTTTCTTGTTATGACCATCAGAGGACAAGATTAGATCCTCCATATTCTAGTCGTATGCGGGCATGCTATCTAGTGAAAGTTTTACCAAGAGAACTATACTATTATTTCTGCGCTCCTAGCCTATCTTTACTTCTGCTCAATCGCCAACTGGCTGCAGAGACTTTGAGCCTATTACAGAGGAATAAACTGTCGTACATCCTAGACGTGGCAATTGTCAATGACCTGGAACTGTGCCCTACTTGGACATCGGTGCCATTCCTGGACAAGAAAATAGACGAAGTCTTCATGTCAATCCGGAATGTTACTACAGAAAGACTTGGCTGCAATAAGCATACTAATAATTGGCTTGGTGGAGGCAAAGCTTCACCATTAACATGGGCATTTGCTGGTATGTTGCAACTCCTTGTCAGATATGGACCAACTATGGGCGGAGTGAACTATTCAAATCAACAAGAGGGAAATGATAGAAGTATTAGTATTGGAAGACTGGTTCTCGACGTCCAGGGCCCTCAATCATCTGCTAACTGTGCCGTTGCAGCTCATAACTTCAAAGCCCCATTACCATTACCTTTCGAAATGAACACGTTACAGAGTCTCCGAAGAAAACCGACGGATATCAATTATGTTATGCATCAAGAAACCTTACTACGGCTGTTAGTTGCAGCAATTAACTGGGCCCTGTATTGTCGAGACACTTGCTCCCGTCTTCTGTATGAGCGGATAGGAACCATACACATCATGTTGGACGGAGAACTCAGGAATGAATGGGATCTGGCTCATTTTCATGATGCAAAACGTCGCTATGAACGAACGACTCTTTCACTGGGCCGCTAAGTCCAGTATATGGAAGCGGTAGCATCGACTCATCTGGTCTGAGGCATATCAGCATCCTCACGCATAACAAATCTAAATATGCAACTTTTATTTTAGCTTTTCTTTATAAGCAATGGTAATCATGTGGGTATAAATATTCTCTAATGTTCCTAGACTCTAGGCAATCTCTCCATATCAGCTCGTCCATCCGCCAACCACTGAGGATCCACCAGCGAATCACGAGCCTCGTACAAAAACCTATATGACGTCTTAATAGTACCATCGCTCACTCCAGTGCGACTTGCAATCTTCACTCCAGTTACGTTTACACCGAACAAGGCCGTGGCCATGTAGATTGCAGCAGCAGCAATGGAGATGGGCGAGCGGCCAGCAAGTGTGCCTTCATCCTTTGCCCGCTTAGCAATATGCTCGGCAGCATTAGCCACTTGTGAAGAGAGGCCAAGATGAGAGCAAAATCGGCGAATAAGGTCTTCGGCTTGTGTCTGTGTGGTCTGATATACTTCGTTTGAGGAATGAGAAAGACGGATACCAGCACTCATCAAGAGCTTCTCCATAATCTTGAAGGTCCTGCCGATCTCTCTCTTAGGGACACTAGTAAGAGCCCAGATTTCCTTAAAAGTACGGGCCACTCCAGCGTGTTTACAAGCAATGTATATGGCGGCTGCCATGATAGACTCCTGGCTCTTGCCCTTGAGCTTCTTATCATCATACACAACCTTATAAGCCTCCTTTGCGGCATCCTGGACGACTCGGGGTAACATGAATCCGTCGCACATTTGCGATATCCTACTAAAGGCACTCTGTAGAGCGTTGTCTTTTCTGCCTAGAGCTGCCTTGTTTTGGACGCGATTGAGATCTCTGCCTAGCGTAGAGCCAGGAGCACCCAGAGAAATCATGGTATCGAGAGCATTTCCGTCCAGCAAAGGATTTCCAGCATCTCCAACACGGCTCGGATCGTCGTTCCCTTGGTCGTCATTTGAAAAGGTTCGCCACTCGCTTCGAGTATCTACGATTCGATCACCAAGAACCAGACCGCAGTTGGCGCAGACCATATCACCCTCACTAAACCTCTCGGCAATCTCAGGGGGCATAATCTTGCACTCCGGACACATCAGAGTCACATTTAGATTAGCATGATATGGTGTGTTCTGTGTAACGGCAGCCATAGTATCTACTAATGATGACAAATGGCGCAGACCAGTTGCTTGGTGGTGAGAAACAAAGAATGAGGTAGACGAAATTCTTATGTTGGGAGCTGCCGGGTAACTTCTTATTGTGGGTGAAAAAATATCTTGTGGAAAAAAAAAAATTCTCGAAACTAGCAGAACTCATGAGAATCAAAAAACCTCAATCCAAGAGGAAAACCACCCGGCTTTCCAAGGGAATTGAGAAGAAGGTCGCTGCTCATAATAGGAAGCAGAAGAAACTGGCCAAGAAGGATATAACGTGGAAATCAAGGCATCCTAAGGATCCAGGCATTCCCAACTCGTTCCCATATAAGGCACAGCTTCTGGAGGAAATTGAGCAAAAGAAGCTCGTTGAACAGCAGGAAAAAGAGGCTCGTAAAGAGCAGCAGCGTGCTGAGGCACGTGCGAGGGGACTCAATGAGGAGCAGATTGCTCAGGAAGTTGCATACTTGGATGATATTGACAGGACCAGCCGGTTACATGCACTAATGGCCTCCGCTCAAGAGGCAGCAGATGAGTTTGACGGTTCTGATGATGACGACGTTGAGATGGATGACGATTCTGAGGAGGAAGAGCTGGATTTTGCCGAGCAGCTGGATTTCTCCGGCAAGTTTTCAGAGGGCTCCAGAAAAGCATTTGACAAGGTGTTCAAGCAAGTGGTGGATGCTGCCGACGTCGTTCTGTACGTGTTGGATGCTAGAAACCCTGAAGGTACCAGGTCGCGCGAGGCCGAGAAGGAAGTCTTGGGCCACTCTCACAAGAGATTGATCTATGTGTTGAACAAAATCGATCTGGTGCCGAGCGACGTTCTACGCAGCTGGAAAACATACTTGGAGCATTTCTTCCCAGTCGTTCCTATGGCTGCTTCATCGGCGGCGCCAAATGCGAAGACGTTCCAGCATGGCAGTCTGAACCAAGTGTCTTCAGCAAATGGCCTACTCCAAGCTCTCAAGAAATATTCAAGTCAAAGTCACCTTAAGCGATCTGTCACTGTCGGAATTATTGGATACCCAAATGTTGGCAAATCTTCCATTATAAATGCATTATTATCAAGGCATGGTGGGTCGACGGCCGCATGCCCTGTTGGCGCTCAAGCTGGAGTCACCACCTCTATTCGCAAAGTTAAAATCGACAACAAACTGAGCATTATGGATTCTCCTGGTATTGTGTTTCCCTCGTCCGATGGCAAAGCTAAGAAGGGAGACGTGCAATCCAAGCTCATTCTCCTTAATGCAGTGCCACCCAAAAAAATCGTTGATCCTCGTCCTGCAGTTTCGCTCTTGCTGAAACGGCTTTCTAAAAATGAAACACAGCTTGACATGCTGAATCGCTATTACGATATTCCTCCTCTCGTGACGACTCCTCACGATGAATATGTCACTGGTGTCTTGGTCCATGTGGCTAGACGTATGGGCAGACTTAAGAAAGGAGGTATTGCAGATCTAGATGGCGCAGGGGTTTCTATTCTGACCGACTGGAGAGATGGTCGGTTATCGGGATGGGCGCATCCTCCTGCAGTTAAGGAGACTGAAGATAGTAAAAACGATCTGGTCGTAAAGGGAGGCTCTGGGGAACAGAAGCAGATTGTTAGCGAATGGGCCCAGGAATTCAGTCTAGATGGGCTATGGGACGGTACTTTCGATGAGTAATATGTTAACTGAAATTAATCATTTCATTATAAAATGCATCGTGTAGAGTATATAAACTAAAATCATATGTGCTTTGACAATAATTGATGTTGTGGTGCGTAAGTCTTCTAGAAAACCACAAAAATATTTTTTTAACTCAGTTCAACAATTATATAACTTGCACTATCCGCAGCTGCATTACTACTCGCAGAAGTATCTGCTATCAATCGCATGGGCTTTTTAACTGCCAATAATCCAAGAAGGAAAAAACTGAAAACGAAGGCAGTAGATAGTGAAAATGGCCTCTCTGAAAAGCTGGCTTCGTTAGCTGATCTGCCAAAGGAACTCCTTGAAGATATATTTATTCGTTCGGGAAACTTGAATTTACCTTTTTGCTGCCGTACAATTCATGAGAAGCTCATTTGTGAGCCATATCTTAAAATGCAGCTGATAGAAAGTCAGGTAATTATGTACAGGTACCAGCATTCCAAGTCTCGATATCTTCCAGTACTGCAAGAAGACCAGCCGGATGAAAATGAAGAGTACTACAATGCCGAAGCTGATAAGGCGTTTACAAGAGATGATTATGGATCAGTCGGCGAAGGTTGGGCGAGAGCTATTCCAGGATCGTTGATCAAGTCGAGGTTCGTCACTGTTGATCTGCTGAGATCGGCTAATATAAAGTTGACCACTACAGTAGAATATTTTCATCAGGGTCCTCTAACAAAGCGCAAGGTTCTACTGGGGGCGTATGTTCTCGATCGTGATCTTCCTAGTCGTATTGTCACATCTGCTATTGAAATGGGCTTGCTTGATGAAGCATATCAGTTTGTGCGTGAAGGAATAAACGTTGATATCAAAGGCCTAGACGCAGCTCTTAGTCGCGGAGAAACCGATCTAGCTGAAAGTATCTTGGAATCGGCATCCTTTATTCGTGATGACGAGACTGCCTGGAAGGACGTTCTGCTAAGTGGTCACCCGACAGTGGAGTTCATGATGAATAGATCCATGTATGCACCTGTGCATCTACTGAAAGGGCAGAACTAGGTAGATTGTGATTCAAGAGAATCAGAATGGCACAGTAAATTTGCATAATTAGAGGGACGAAGTGAGCACTGTACTTGTCTCGCACACCAGCACATCATCAAGTTTCTCCTTGAGCATTTTAATTATTTATTCATACCATTACACATAAATGGAGTATTGCTACAGTTAAACGCTACTTGTAAGTAAACCCGTTCACATGTTTGCCGCTAATACCCAACCCACTATCCAGTTAATTTAGTACTGCTGCGAATACGCCTCCACTCCAGGAGTAGGCTGCACTCCCGTGTATAAATCCGCAAACCAGGGATGATGCAGAGCCATGGCTGCAGATATGCGGTTCTCAGGTCTCATCTGCAGCAACAAATGTAACAGTTCCAAAGCCATCATGTCGATATTGGGAATGATTGTTCGGAGATCCTGAGGGGCATAATGAGGGAAGTCCGCCTTGTAGTTAGGTAGACTGGAAACACCAGGCCATGTGTTTTCGTTGGGCGTGCCCATGAGTCTAAATATCCGCTGTAGTTGATCGTCATTTGAACTTCCCTGAAATAACGCCTTGCCTGTAAACATTTCTGCCAAAATACAACCGGCCGACCAAATATCTATGGATGTCGTATAAGTTCGTGAGCCCAGAAGAACGTCGGGAGCTCGATACCACAGGGTGACTACTTCGTTGGAAAAGGTGTTGACGGGGATGCCAAATGCTCTGGCCAGGCCAAAATCGCCGAGCTTGAGCTGTCCGTTCATAGAAATGAGCAGATTCTGCGGTTTGAGATCACGGTGCAGGACGCGGTTGTCATGGCAAAACTTGACTCCCTTGAGCAGTTCGAACATAAACAGCTTAATCTGAGCAGGGTCGAGCGCACCGCCTTTGCCATGCATATCCATGTACTTCTTCAGATCCTTGTCCATATACTCAAACACCAGGTTCAGTTTGTTCTCGGTGTGGATAACGTCGTACAATGTCAGAATGTTCTCGTGCTTGAGTTCCTTCATCAGAGAGATCTCTCGGATGGCCGTGGACGGCGTGCCCTCCTCGGAATCAAGATTGATTTCCTTCAGTGCTACGAGCTGCCCGGTCGCTCGGTTCCGGCCTTTGTAAACATTTGCATATGTTCCTTCACCAAGTTTCTCCAGTCTGTTATGGTTAGTGTTATTCCGTAGTAGTGCTAGTCACGTTTACGTACTGTTGAAATCTAAATATTAGTGCTATTCTCTCTTATCATCATGTTCCTCACTTACTGCGATGTCGTGCTCATTCCGTGCCCGAGAAATCAAGCTCGACCTGAACTTGATGCTGTTAGCCAAGGGTTGCCGATGGTGCAACTGCGAAGGTGGGCAAAAAGGGCTAAAAGGGCAAAAACACATTGTGGAAAAGCACATGGTGAAATTTCCTGCAAAACAGCTAACGTTCAACGAAAACTCATGGAAAACTTCAAGCCAGTCGACATCCGGCTGAAGAACTCCGTCCTGGGGCCAAAATGGCATCCTGTATACTCGGCGGAAGTCGATGTCGGCCTGGATCACTTCGAACAGGCTATGAGACATGTCATTCGAGAACCCAATTTCAATTCAACTATCATTATGCGGGCAGAAATAATATGCGAAAACGTCCATAAGACCCCTTGGACCCATGAGCGGATCCATAACTACGGCGTGCTGCCAATTGATGCAAATACCATGGCTTTAACAGTGAATATTGACGATATCGAGCCTCGAGCAGTTCCTGTCAACATGAAATGGCTCGAAACCACTATTGTGCGCAGAATCATTCCTAGAAATCCCCAGCGTGACGCCGTGATCAATCAGACTTGTCTTGTATATACCAATGCTGAAAGAAGCAGCATGCTCATTGCATATGTTCCTCACCTGCCACCAGGCTCCTGTGAATGCCCTTTTTTTCTCCCTCCTGTACCGGCAGTTGGTATCCTATACAACGAGGGCTCTATATCTATTTATTATATGCTGTTTGATCAGGATGTCGACGGATTCAATCAGCTCGATGAAAACGCTAGAATACTCAGAATCGCCTTGCATTTACTAGAAACAGCATATAAACACTCTCGAGGCGTCATGACCGGATATGAAAAGAGAGTACATCACGATGTCGTTGTTGATAAGGTGCTTTTCCAAAATAAGTACGTTGATCTGAAACGCAGGTATGCCAAGGGACTCATGCAGAACTGGGTTGAGAAGACGGACCCCAAAAAGCATATTTTCGAGGATCTGGCTATTGCTGCATTTCTTATTAATTTATGGAATATCACCTACAAGTCTCCTAGTGACTTTACGTTTCTGGATGTCGGCTGCGGAAACGGACTTCTCGTTCACATTCTCTTATCAGAAGGATACACGGGTGCAGGCATTGATGCCCGGGTCCGAAAATCGTGGTCCACGTATCCAGAAAATGTCCAGAAGGTGCTCAAGGAAAAAGTCATAATTCCAGAGCCATTACTCACTGGCCAAGTACAACAGCTTTCAGATGATCAGGTCAGCACTGTTGTCGACCACAGAACTGACAAGCCTCTGTTTTTAATCGGCAATCATTCAGATGAATTGACCTGCTGGATGCCTTTATTTTCTTGTCCTTTTATGGTAATACCATGCTGCTCTCATTCGCTGTCTGGTGCAAAAGCAAGATTCACTCCCACTTGTGAAGCTCGAAAATCAAAATATGCTGCTCTTGTTGATCATGTTGTTGATATTAGTAGAAGAGCAGGATGGGACGTTGAGACTGAGATTCTGCGTATACCTAGTACGAGGAATACTGCTCTTATTGGCCGAACCCGCTCAACTTCCTCTGTTGACTTGGAAAAAATAATTGAGCAAGAGGGAGGTTCAGACGGTTGGATTGAGCGATCAATGGCTCTCAAAAGCAAGGCACCAAGAGGTCATTAAGTGGTGTTCATCAGTATTTGCATACCGCGTGTTCACGTGGAAATAACTCTTGCATTATAATACATACTCTATTTTTTTCCTGCCAGCTTCTTTTGCTTCCTTTTCTTTCCTATTATATGATTTATAGGATTATCCAGCTTTCTGGCCTTTTTCGACGCTTCTTCTTTTTGCTGCTCCTCCTCTTCTTGTCTTTTGCGTTTTCCAATAACTTTGTCTCGATCGTGATGATCCTTCCTTCTTTGAACAACCTGGGCATTTTCAATTGCAAATTCTACTACCAGCCTTCTTTTCTTTGAGTCGCTAGGATCCATTTTCTTGATTTCTTCTTCAGTATACCCCACGGCTATCTCGTCCTTGCTTACGAAATGCGCATTCAACCACCGAAGGCCCATTAGAGCACTTTTATGATTCCGGAATTCCAAAAATCCATAGCCCCGCGATCTTCCTGCATCTCCGGATGCCTTGTGTTCTGTGATGACTTTAGCTTGTCTCACAACACCGCGATTCGACGATTCACTTTTCTCCGTAGCTTTAACCGAGAAAAGGACTTCTTCTTTCGATAATGGCTGCCTTTTGCCTTCTTTTACCTCTTTGGCAAATTCCACAACTGCTTGTCTCCCCAGTGCTTTGAGCGCTTTGCTATTCATGGCTCGGGGTATGTTTCTAATTGCTAGCCTGGTTAAACTAAGATGCAAACTTGGATTTTTCTCCAGCTGTTTTTTCCTTAGATCGTAAGATTTCTGGCGGATCTCCAGTTCGCCTGCTGTCATGCTCTTGCCGACTTTAGACTCTGACGTGATTCTTCCCTCATTGAGAAGAAACATATTCCTCTTGTCTTTTCTACCACTCTCTCTTCCTCGATAGCTTTTTCTCTTTTCAGCATTCACTTCTGATAGATGCTCAGCTTTTTCACGTTGAACACTCCTATCCACCGACAAGATACGGCCCTCGAATACGTATCTAGGATCTGCGTCGCTGGCTAGTAATAGTGATCCTGCATTATGAGTAGCAGGTGCACTTGCCACACAGTTTTTGCAGTCATCGTCTTTCTTGAATGCCACAAACGCTGTTCCTTTCGGCTGGTTAAGCTTCTTGTCAAAGACTGGTAGAGCGTATCTAACGGGGCCGAACTGTTCAAAATGAGTCTGCAAGTCTTCGGCAGTTGCATCGTAAGGAACATTTCGAACAAAAATTGTACATTCGTTGGAGGCTGCTTTGAGCTTAGGGAGGTTGCTGGCATTGTTCTCTTCATCTTCCTCACGTTCCTCTTCTTCCTCGCCTTCGTCGTCTTCTTCGTCGGAAATTTCCATTTCCTCTTCTTCGTCTTCCTCTCCACTTTCTTCTTCTTCCTCCACACTTCCTTCTTCGTCCTCTTCCTCTTCGCTGCTTTCGTCTTCCTCTCCGCTTTCCAACTCGCCGTTAGCAGTCTTTTCAGTCTCGGTTTTGTTCTCCAAATACTTGGATTTCTCCGTTGCAAAATCCACGGATACTGGCCTTCCACCAATATTCAGGTTTTTGGTCTCTTCCACAGCCTTTTTAGCAGTTTCCTGCCTGTTCATAGTGACAAATGCAAACCCACTCATTTTACCTCCTTTACCTCGCGGTATATATGCATCCAATACCTTTCCGTATTTTGAAAATATGTCCACTAGCTGCGACTTGTCTCTAACTGACCACGGTAAATTGCGAATTATCAGTCGTGGTTTTCTTTTCTCAATGGTTTCAGATTTCACCGAACTAGCTTCTGCACCAGCATTCCGAGTCCTAGGCTGCGCGTATTCAATCAAAAGACGTCTCCCGTTAATTCTGCGCTTTCTAAAAGACTCTAATGCACTTTTAGCATCGTCCTTATCGGCAAATCCAACGAATCCAAATCCTCTGGAGTTCCCATCTGAATCTTTTACAATAGTACAATGACGTACAGGTCCGATTTCGGCAAATAAATCCTCCAGCTCCTTTTGACCCAGATCCTCAGGAATCCCACGAATAAACAATTCGGGTCTTACCTGCTTTTCCTTGTCGGTCATGAGTTCTGTCGTCGGCAAGGATTTGATTTCTCACTGGAATTTTTTTTTTCACTCCTGCAAAAAACTCTCAGCCGTGCAATTGTTTGTTTTCCCCAAAACGAACATCGTGTACAACTAAAATGAACAATGATAGTCAATTCGTCTGATTCATCCAACATATCTAGCGGACTTATTGATCTGAAACTTTCTGCACGCTCAGAGGCGATATTGAAAACATTAGATGCTAAACAGGTGCACCAGCTAATTCTCGTTTGGCTCGGCTCCAAGTCGACACGGCCTCCAATCCCATGGGAAGATGCTCTCACCGGTGTGACATACCGTCCTGAAGACGAAATACCTAATGACGTTTATGGGCGTATGACGGAGACGTTGCGAAAAGATATTGCTGACTATGATACGTCGCGGCGGATGCTGGTGCGCAGGATCACCCAGCAGCTCTGGCCCAACGGGCTCAATCTCCAGCAGGTTGCCCAAATCCAGTGCAAATCCGTCATGGAAAACAATAAAGATACGCACTTGTGGGGATACTCGACGCTATTTCTGGACAAGGAAGAGTACATTCCTGCCATTGATCCGAAGCTGTTTGTCAAAGCTCTGTCAAAAGCCCTCTATCCAATGGTCGTTGGCCATCTGTATACCACTACGCATCCCGAGCTCTCGCTGGTCTTAATACGTCTTCAAATCTTCGAGCCCAAGCTGGGTGCTATGGCTGGCACCCTAAGTCCAGTGAAGCCTATTTATATTGCATTTCCAATCTCTTCTCCGCATATATTGCATACTTTTGGCGATACCATCTACTTGACAGCTGTTTTTCATGCTCTACAAAACATTTTATCGAAGCCTGGGCGACCCGTAAGGCTCAAGAGAAGCTCCTCACTTCCATCTCGAAATTTGGCTACGTTCGCTACTATTAAGGGCGTGTCGCGTCATGCTGGTGCCTTGGGTCCCTGGTCAATCTATGCTGATGGCCTTGTCGACGAATCACCACTCAACTCCTTTGCCCTTGGGAAAAAGCGCAAAATCAAGCCTACCGATGACCCGATCGAGAAAAGGGTACGGCTGGCCAATACGAAGTTCACCGGAAGACCTGAGGGAGGACCTACCGGGGACAAGATTCGAGAGGGAACCAAGTTCAAGTCCAAATTCCCCATTTCCATGGCCGAATTCCGCATCTGTGAACCATACGATTCTGTAATGGATCATCCGGAGTTCACCATCAGACTCGAAGGCTGTGATGTATTTGGCGGCATTTATCATCATATGCTGCAGGAACATAACGACCTTGACCTACTGCCGTCTTGGCTCACTGGTGAAGACGGGCTCACTTCTGGTATTATTAGAGAAGGTGTTTTAGAAGAGGCGTAGTTCATCATAACGATCAATTTTATTGTACAATATCGAATCCTTATTTCCTATGCAGTGTCTCTATGGTCTCAGCTATCTCTCTCTGTAATCCTGGACTCGCCAATGTCTGGAGATGTTCCAGTGCTGCAACATCCTTTGCTTTCGCAGCTTCGGCCACTCCTTGCTTTATATCATTGGCATTGATACACATGTCTATTCGCTTCTTGTAATCCAGGGTGGTGCATAGAGAGATATATCGGCTTGCTGCTCTCTGGTTTCCAGCATTGAGAGCCTCGTGATAAAACGGCTCATAGCCGATAGGCGACTTCTTGGAACGTGCAAACTTTTCTAATCCTTCCCAGTCACGTCTTTTCACTAGCACTTGAAGTTTAGTCCACCAGAACCGCTTATCGGGAACTTTAAATTCATCCTTTACTTTTTGGGCCCTGGGACTCTGTCCAGAGAGCAATAAGGTGCTTATGGTTTCTGTAACAGTCAAGCCAACAAAAGGCTGGTCATGGTCTTTTTCAAGTTCATTCTGTAATTGCAGTAGTTTGATTTGTTCTAGAAGCATTTTTGATTCAAATGCCTTGCCAGGCAAATGTGCATACTTAACCTGTAGAGACTGCAGGTTGGAAATGACGTCAGGTTTGCCATCCTTCAAATCCTTAAGGATCTCTTGATAGTCTATCTGAGCATTCTCCAGTCTTCTGTCGTCCTGATACAAGAAATTTTTCAAAACTTCAATGGTCGTACCACCTTCTGCCTTGCAGAGGATGGCAAAGCATCGAGCCGGAAGTTGTGTGTCATTGATCAATCGAAAAAATGCTGCCAGAGATAATTTGTTCTTTAAAGAAAGAAGACAATATGTCAAGAGATCGACATCGGCACTTTTTTCTGCCTCTGCTAAAGCCAGCGCATCCTCACCCATTGCCAGAAGTAGAGGAACTTGCTTATAGGGACGCGGTTCTCTGTGAATCAGCATAATGGCTAATTCAGAACGGCCCTCCTCAAAAGCCACATTCGCTATCTCCTCGTAGTTGATTCCGGGGATTTCTTGGAGACGGCTAACTAGAGTTTCGAATATACTCTGATCAGCAGCATCTGTATTGCGAATTTTTGCACATGCCCAGTGCACATATATATATTCCTTTGGCAGTCGCAAGTACTCTGCTAGCTTTAGAGCGAAAATATGCATATTGCGTCGGAGGACCCGGTCAATCAGAGCTAAAGGGCCCAGCTGGATAAACTGCGCGTAACTGATAAGCATACCCACGTGGAACTCTCTCATATTATTCAGCGCCCTTACATACTCTACCATCCGGACGTATTTGTCCGAATTGTATAATGCTAACGCACTTTTGCCGAAAGAGGCTGCCTTAAGAAGCTTTTTCTGCCATAACGGTTCGAATTCATAGCCTGCAGCCTCAATGCATGAGTCAACAGCTACAGATAGTTTATCGCCAATAATAGACAAAGCTTCGTCAGCACGTGGTGACCGTTTCTCGAGCTGATCAGCACAGTCCTTCAGAATAGCACCTGGTGCTGTGGAGCCAAGTTTGAATATGCCTACTGTAACTTCGGGTACCATTGAATAAAAATCATGCTTAGAACGTGTGATGGTTCGGAATCCGTCTATCTCTTCAATTACTCTGACAGGGTCGTCAAACCATAAGGTGGTCGATCCACCAGATAATGCATATAGCGATATTTCGTCTTCGTAGACAAGGCCCACAGCGTTATTACCACACCAGGCCAGATGTCTGGGAGTCTCGCTTGACTTTACGTTAACCTTTAAAATGGAATTGATATTATCGCACGAAACCACATGCAATTCGGACTTGTTACTAAAAAGAGCCAAAAACGAGCTGTCGGGTGACGGTGACATGAGGGTGAAAGGGCCGTTTTCAATAGAAAAGCTGTTTTCCGAATCCAAGATTTGGGTGCCATCTCCAAGAGATAGGATGACATTCAGGCGCGTCACGCCTCCTTGAGATGTCAGTGCAGTCCAGCTGTGTATATTTGAGCCATGATTGTGGTCGTTAGGACCGGAAAGTAGTCTGATAGCAGGGCTACTGAAGCCTGTGGCCGTCACAAACTGATTATTAGCTAGCCTCGCCACGAAGCCAGTCTTGAAAATCTTTGCGTCAGTCACACCAACTGTCTCAGCGGTTCTTCCGAGCGAAAATTCCGTGAAGTTGCCGTCAAAGTCATAGTAGCATCGGGCAATGCCAGTCTCAAGAACCACCACTAATTGCTCCTTATCGGACCATCCGATAGCGACAATTGGAGCATTTTCCCAGGGAATACGCCGTATCAGCTCTCCACTGCCAGAATATATGTTAATGCCAGTATGTTTGCGATCAGCAGTTCCAATAGGCGATCTCCACAGAGCAATAGCACCGCCAAATGGGCAGCTCGCAACCACATAGTCCTGCAGCTTATCGATATCCCACTGAAGTATATACCCCTCGAAGTTTCTGTAGAAACTTCCCTGAACTTTATCCCATCGCAGAATGGGATTTGAAGAGGACATGCCAAATGGAGATTGGTTATCGGGAGAGATCATCAACATCACTAAATCATCATCATTAAATCACTACGCTACACCGAACATTGCATTCCGTCATAAACGATGGACATGAACTCCGAGCCCCCTGAGGCTCTGAGTCCGTTTGTACGGCTCGTATCATCGGACGGCTTCGAATATATAATCCCCACAGATGCAGCCATGGTGTCCGGCACGCTACGAGGAATGCTCAGTGGGAAGTTTGTTGAGTCCACTTCAGGCAAGGTCGAACTGGAAAACATCAACGGAGCGGTCCTGGAGATCGTTTGCGATTACCTCATGTATAATTCCAAGTTCAAAGAGCAGTATGATATTCCAGATTTTCCTATCCCGCCAGAGTCGGCGCTGGAAGTGTTGGTTGCAGCTGATTTTCTGGATGTTTAGCTGCCATAGGGACAGGACAAAAAAGTACATGAATATTGTAGATAAATATTATTAAACGATATTAGATACGCGTAATAACGTGATTCACAATCCAAAATATCGATAGGTATAATAAAAAAATAGTTGATGAATCGTTTAGGAGTAGGTCGCATCTGAATGGCCGCCACCTAACCTACAAAAATACCCGTTTGCATTCGTAATACGTCGACTCTTTCGGGCAGTAGGGACACTTGAATGCATGGCCGCCGTGTCTGCCTTCGCGACTGCCTTCCAATATCCGCAGTGTGTCATTGCTGACAATATGGCCGCACTTCATCATCATGGGCGGGTTCTTCTCGGTAGTTTGCTCCTTACTGACCGGACACACAAATATGCTGTGGTATTGCAGACTGGAAGGAAGGTCAATTTCAACGGGCAACTCGCCCTTTGAGGTCCACTCGGCACCCCTATTCTGAATGACTCGCTCAATCTTCACTAGCACCGGCAAAGCTATGGAGCCGGCCATGATTGCTAGGTACAGCGGGCTCTCAGGAGGAAGATCCAATAATGCGCAATACTCTGACTTTATAAGTTCCTGCAATTCCACAGCCGGTGACAGCTCCGCAATGTCCGCATATACAGTCGAATTGAGCTCCGGTCTGTAAGCCACCAAGAGTGCACCCATCAAATGCGGTACCTCCTCCATGTACTTAGTCCCATATCGGCCTAGATGGACACTTGCATATTTGAGAGCCTCGTCGATTTTCTTCTCCTTGAGAGCCAGACGCAGAAATTCATGTTTATGCAAAAGAAATTCCACATGACTACCTCGCAAATCCAGCTGTCTGCTATTCTCTGTTGCCCATTGAATCGCCGGCTTGAAATTGCCAGCCTTGAGTTCGTCCAAAATTTCGTAAAGAGTGCGAAAGTGGCCCATTGTGTCCTCGGGAAGCTCTAACCCGGCCTCTTTCAACAGAGCAGATGCAGTATCGAGCTCCCCTGCTCTTATCAAATGCATCAATATGGCCTGGTGAAGGCTATTCTCCGAGCCCTCTGGGCACAGAAGCGGAGTTCTGTCGGAACTGGACATCCGGGTATCAAAAGCCTTGGCAAGGGCTTTGCCGTACTTGACAACACCGACGTATATCGGCTTCTCTGCAGACGTCAGCGCTTGCTGAGCAGACTGGCTTTTCGCAGAGACCTCCTTCAGAATGTCTCGGCCGCTGTGAGGATCGGCCTGTACTCGGCCCTTGGCCTGTTCAATCACCTTGAGGAAATCATCCACCTGGTCAATCAGTGTGTCGAAGTTTGTGCTACTTTCCAGCTTCTCAAACTCCTTGGCCACCCGGTCCATGGTTCCATACAATGCTGAGTTGGTTCCACTGAATATTATGTAGACAAACTGCTCTTGTCCAGCGAACACTGATTACTAAGAATCAAGCTTACAAAGTTCCCAACTCGGTATAAAGAAGCCAATAAGGAATATAATGCTGGGCAAGTAGTTGGAAAAACAAAATGTTTTATCTGTATTTTAAAATTCCAGGCAATAATTATTAATGCCCGTGGTGGTCGAACGAGAAATCTCCTGGCACCACTTTGTCTTCCCAACCCACCCCCACTTGCTGCTTTCCAGTTCACCAACATAAATCAACCATGAAAACTCTGGTTTTCGTCAATCTCCCTAAAAAAGAGACTTCCGAGACCAATTGGGTCGATCCGCTCAAGAATTACATCACATCGCTCTATGGTACTTCGGACAATTTCACTCAGCAGATTGCCACTCTCCAACGGCTCAGGCAGGACACCAGAGGCGCAGGCTTGGATACCACTGGGCGGGATATCCTATATCGTTACTATGGGCAGTTGGAGCTGCTCGATCTGAGAATTCCTGTCAATGAGTTTGGTTGTCGAATGACATTTACTTGGTCAGACGCTTTTGACCGTGTTCCTACCACCCAGACTTCGTTGGCTTTTGAGAAAGCCTCTTTGCTGTATAATTTGGCTGTTACCTACAGTCATATTGGCAATTCGACGGACGATATAAAAGTAGCCTGTGCGGCGTTTCAGGCGGCCGCTGGTATTTTTGCATTTATTGTCGAGAATTTCCTGCATGCTCCTTCAACAGATCTGGCTCAAGATACTGTCAGGGCTCTATCGAAACTGATGCTGGCGCAGGCCCAGGAAACTTTTGTTCACAAGCTGGTCACAGATTCCGCTTCTAAACCATCCACAGTCGCCAAACTCGCAAAGAGCGCCAGCAAACTGTACCAATCGGCTGCTGAGGGCCTTTTGGATGTGCATACCAGTCATTCATGGGGCGATAAGTCATGGAATGTGCTTTGTCAGGTGAAAGCTAAGTTCTATTTAGCGTTGTCTTTGCAACATCAGTATATTAATTATGAAAACTCAAGCAAATATGGCGAGGCTCTCTGCTCATTGAGACAAGCTGTAGAGATCATGACTGAAGCTAGCAAAGCACCGCTTCCCGCTGAATACTCTGAACAAGGAAAAATCATCAAATCGAATTTGGAATCTCTCACTCACAGTTTGCACGGTTTTGAGAAAGATAACGATCTCATTTATCATGCTGTTGTTCCTCCTTTCAGCACTTTGCCAGAAACCACTGGGTTAGACGCGGCAAAGCCTACTCCGATGAATGAACTATACAAAGGTACTGGAAATGATGTTAGTAAAATCATCGGCAAGGATATATTCGAAAAGTTAATTCCTTTGAGTGTTCATCAAAAGGCGAGTCTTTATTCAGAGGAAAAAGCTAAACTTCTTAGAAATGAAGGAGAAAAGGTTGAAATTGCCGACGAGGAATGTTCTTCTGCTTTGGAATTTTTGGATTTGCCATCATCACTAAATATGATAAAGACACAAAATTTCTCTGCAAGTGATACTGTTACGGTCCCTTCCATAGTGGAGGAATGGGCTACGATGGTTTCGACAGCAAGCGACGTTTCATTTGAGGAACTGCAAAAAAGCAGGCAAACTATTTATGACAACTTAAAACAGGCTGAAGCAATTCTTGAAAGAGAAAATTCGGAGTGGGGAAATGCAAAAATGAGATATGGTCCTGCTTGGTCTCAGCCACCGCCGTCCAGCATGAGTTCAGGGATAGAAGCAGATGTACAAAGAGTCAAAGAATCACTGGCGCGTGGTGCCACGTCTGATGGCAAAGTTCAAGATCTGCTGCAGCAATATTCATCTCAGATATCCGTGTTGAAAGGCGGTGCGCATAACCCAGCTTTGAAGAAGCTCTATTCTTTCTCCACCAGCTTATCAAATGCAAACAATACACAAAGCTTGCTAGATATCGATTCGAGTGATGAAGAGTCTCTCAAAGAAATGTTACAGGAAACCGAAAATCTACTGTCTAAACTGCGTAAAATATCTAACGAACGCAATACGGTCTTTGCCGAATTCAAGGAAAAGGTACATGCTGACGATATCTCATCGTTATTGGTTCTAAACCAAAAGGTTCCCAATGTCGAAGAGATGCTTTTCAAATCAGAACTTGAGAAGTTCAAGCCTTTTCAGAGTCGCATAGAAGCCTCTATACATCACCAGAAGACGGTTCTTAGTACGCTGACTTCTCTTTGGCAAAAGGTTCTTTCCAACGACTCTGTCAAAAGGATCGCGACCAACTCAGATGAAAGGCGATCTCGAAGTCAAGCAGCTACAGAAAAGCTTCGAAATGCCTATAATAATTGGAAGGATGCAAATGAAGGATTCGAGAAGGGTAAGACTTTTTATGAGAATCTGACGTCGTTGGCTCTGTCAATTCTGAGTAATGCGAGGCAGTTTGCTCACAACCGGCAGGAAGAAAGAACGGCCCTCACACAAAGTTTGAGATACCAATCACCTTCTGGTCAACAAGACTCACTTATGGATCAGTTTGGTCGCATGTCTGTTGGCCCCGGCAGTCAAACACCTCGCTCGTCTAGTGGAAACGTTCCGCAGCTTCCTCCGAAACCGAGTGCAACGCCAGCTCAGCCAAGGCCGCAGCCACCGAGCTCTCATGGTTCGTATGACCCCTATTCGCAGCCATCTGCCTATGATCCATCGTTGTACTCTGCTCAGCCGCCGTCATCTCAGCCGCCGCCGACTTTTGGATATCAGGCACCTCAATACAGTTATCAGCAGCAGGGCCAGAAGCCACCATACAACTCTCAGTATCCTCGTCAGTGAGCTTTTGTTGTATTAATCATATGCTTATTTCATTAATCATTACTGAGTATTTAAAATGTCATGTATACTTGTTTTTTGGGTTTGGCTCGCTTTCCAATATGCCTGTAAACGGGTACCGAGGAGAAGTCGGCCAGGGCAATTTTATAAAAGCTCACCACTCCTGCGTCTACCACTGCTATTATGAGACTGTTATGGCCTTGAGACAAGTTGGAAAGCTGTTGAGCATCTTGCTGGATGTTGCCAGCCTGAGAAAAAAGATGGCTGATTTCGCTGTATGAAGGTATGTTAGTGTCTCTTGCTGACACAACTGTAACCCTGTAATCAGGACGACCAGGATTGGACTTTTTGAACCTGCTTTCTGGTTTCCAGACATCAAAACAGGGTGTATAAGAAAAAGTGTTTGGCTCGCTGTAGTGCATGTTGCCTGCTGGGGCATATTTTGCGAGCATTTCGTAGATTTGATCATAACTTCTGTATAAAGTAGGAACCAATGGTGAAGGCCAGTGGATTTTGGCCCATATCTGGATGCCTAGATTGTATATTCGAGAAGATGATGGTTGGCCAGATGCATATAATTTATCAGATCCAGATATCGTTTGACCGCCATATCCTGCCGGCAGTACAATGAAACCAGACTTTCGAAGATATGAATAGACATGATATTTATCAAGATCGCCGCTACTACGCATCGTGTATGCATAAAGTGCTTGCAAACTCATAGGGAGACCACCGTCAAGATAACAGACGAGAGATCCTCTTTCGCCCAAATACAGAACCTCCTCGGGCCTCAGCCATATAATTCCAGCACTATCGGCCTTTCCCATGCTGCTGAAATGCGTGCCTCTAACAACCTCGACCTTTGCAAGGCGTTTTTCCTCCATCCATGTCGCTACGGCCTGGCTCTTCGACACATGTCTGCCTCCAGCACTGAGAGCTGCGTACATGGCCTGTCGACTAGCGTCCAACCTGCTCAGCTGAACACCGGTTCCATCAGGCTCGAAGTCCTTTTCTCCACGCTTCGGAATGCTTTGTCCTAGTGTAGTCCAGTCCTGCTGATCGTCAAGGTCCTCGGGATCATCCATGGGGTATGGTGGAGCATTGGCTGATTAAGGTTTATCTGGGAAATATTTCAGTTCTCACTGCAGTTCATCTCCTAAAGACGACCGAAAAAGCACGAAAATAACGTCAAAATAGTAAATTTATAGCGAATCAGAATGACTGCCAAGTCAAACGAGCAGTCGATCGACTCAGAGCTGGTAAGACGAATACTCAGCAAGCAATAATGGTTGCATGGCTAACCTCAATGCCCAGTTCCAATCGGTGCTTGCCGAAATACTCAAGCCTATGACACATGAAATCACCGTCAGTGCCTTGAATAAAGAAAGGCGTATAAGGTCTCGGTATGGAGATAACTTTTGTGCAATTCCGCCCAGTGAAAACGGGCTTAATGGCAATGGAAACTCCAAGGCTCGTCAGCAGGAGGTCAACGGAAGACCTTTTTATGTTAGCATTCGCGGAAAAGACATTTATGGAAACGAGAAATCGACTGAAACCAGGTACTTTGGCTGTCCTAGGTGTAAGCGGAATATAGCAGGGACCAGATTTGCTGCTCATATTGAGCGATGCTCCACTGGAGGGAGAAGTGCCAGAGTCAAGGGATATGAGGAGCCGGATGATGACGAGAGTGATTCATGAGTGTGTGAATTTTAGGACTTTACGGTGTGTTTAAGGCGGTGCTACTAGTGCTATTTGTGCAATGTCTGGCATACTCTTCGATGAGGATCTGCATATTCTACGGCAAGCATGCTCTACATCTCTACGGTGAAGGTTTATATTCAACTGTTTCGATCTTCACGCATGGTGCATTCTTTAAAATTGCACAAAACTATTGTGGACTCGGCCCGGTGCCGTTTTTTTCTGAGCTCGATTGCCTCGTATTTATAACACACCATTACACACACCACTATACCGACAGTAGTCAGATTCTCATACATTGCTATGCATCGCATAACTTATTATCGGTGCTACATTGCTTATTACTGATACTGCATCGCAAGCCTTTTTCTATGTTTCGCCGCCCTAAAACCTGTTAGTCGTCTGGAAGAACTTTCTGCAACCATGCAAATACATCCTCGAGCTCTTGGGGATTGAGACTGTGCACCAGCCCCTCATATCTATGGAATTCAAGGTTTTTCAAACCAAACGTACGCTTCAGTTCCTCTGCTGACTGTTGTCCTTCCTCAAACTTGATCACATTGTCCATCGTCCCGTGGCCATGGAATGCAGGAGTCGCTCGATTAACCTCCGTCTGGAGTGATTTCAACGTCTCTATTATGGGTAAATAACCTGACAAGCCCATCCATCCTGCTATTTTGAAATCAAGAGTCAACAATGTCTAGAGCAATTAGTATGGCCTCTAATCTAACGAATCGTTGTTCAACAACATACACTAATAGATACGGCATACCCTTGGCTGAATCCTCCAATGACTATTTTATCCGCAGGAATGCCATTTTCTCTCTGTTCTGCTATAAACCTCTTCAAAAGTTCGGTGCTTTCCAAAATGCCGGGCTCGTCTTGCTCAGTTCGGACTTTACTAAGTTTCGGAATATCATACCATGCAGGCATCGACATTCCAAAGTTCTGCAAAGTTAAAAAAACATGTACCACTACGCTTATTTATTGTTTTTACGCACCATAGTGACTGGTCGCATAGGAGCATTGGGGAACACAAAGTTGACATGCGACAGAATGTTCCTTGCAGCTGCCTCTTCGGCAAAAAAGCTCCATCCGCTTCCACGATCTCCTATGCCATGAAGAAATATAATTGCACCTTTAGGTGTTGATTTCGCTGGAACGCGAACAGCACTAAGAGACATTGGTCGAAGATAAGTCGGAAGAGGAACTTTGTTGATGCACTTGAAATTGCCCACGGATTATAGCAGGCAGACATGGGATACGCCAATTCAGAGCATTGCAACGGAGCTATAGGAATTGAAAAGTGCCATACGCGTTAAGTAGCTGCCTAAATATTATACGGCAGTTAACTGCTTGTTCTAATGTGTATAATAGTAATGCAACATTATGGTCACGTGACTGTGGCTCAGTAACGAAAAATTCTTCTGTATTTAGGTGACATTTCCCAAACTATAAGGGCATCATCGGCGGTTCGTCGTACACCTTCTGTGGGTTTATAAACAAAAACAGATTCTTTTATTATATACGGCTGCCTGGTTTACATTTTATGAGTTCACTTTACTTTTTTCCCTTCTTTAGTGCGATTCCGTAGCAACCTCTGTTTATAATGGTCCATAAACAAAAGCACTTGGCAGTGCGGGGTAAACAGTATACTTTTGTAGAATCGCCGCCTGGAATTACCAAATCCCCTCTTTATAAAAATATCGTATTGCTCGTAACTTAGTTTCATAAATACGTTCATACCAGTCAAGTTTGGCTTGATTATCCCTGGCTATTGACAACTCTAGCAGGATAGCTACGTCGCATATCACAAATCCAATTAGAGATAATGTATTATATGCATATAAGCAGAAATCATTATTGGCTCCAACAAAAGTTGCTATACATAAAATAGCACTAATTATTCCAAATAAGTAATGTTATCCCAAAAATGCCAAGATGGGCCTGCACTACTTTCTTCATGGCGTACTGATCTGCACGTAAACGGTAACATTTTTAGGTGGAGCACCATCCTTAGAAAAATGCGAAAACTTTACTCCATTTCATTACCTGGGTAAGATTATGCTCTTATTGCTCTTTCCCATCTGTGTCTTTGGCGCTGCAGTAGCCTTCTCGTCGGCCAACTATCAGGAGGAGATCGAATATCTCATCTCGCTGGGCCCCCGACTCACCGGCTCGGAACAGCAAAACACACTCATCGATCATATCGAATCTCAACTGAAGCAAATAGGTCTTACTCCGCTCTCTGACAATTATGAGTTTGACTACCTGCAACCTCCCAGTGAATGTCCGTCCCTGAGTGTTGACGGCCAAGATGTCAATATATCTGCTGTCTTTCCGTACTCTGGCGTAACCAATTCCAGCGGTGTTTCCGGCAAGCTCGTATTGACTCCGGGCCCAGTTCCAAACTGGGATACAGCAGCCGGTGCAATTGCAGTTGTGCCAGTATCCAATCCCTCATTCCCTTTCTGGGGCCTTGTGGATACATGGGATCCAAAACAAACATGGACGGAAATTGTACAGAATCCCCTCGTGCCATCTGAGATTGTGGGTTCCACGCTGTCAGATGCCAAAAATGCTGGCATCAGGGGTGTAGTCTATGCGTGGGATAACACAATCAGTCCGTCCAATGCAAATGACCAGTATGTGCCATTTACTTTTGATTACGCGGATGTTCCAGCCGTATTTACGTCAGGAGAAGATAGCGCAGATCTTGTCAATGCGGCCAAGGCTGGAAAGGAAGCCAACCTTACAATAAGTACATCGGTTATGTCTGGCAGACCCACACGCACTTTGTACGCCGTCCTTGAGGGTAGCCGTAGCAACGAGACTATCTTTGTCGTCACACACACGGATGGCGTCAACGTTGTAGAGGAAAACGGGCACATAGGCGTGCTGCAACTAGCGCAGGATGCTGTCAACACGCCCCCAGAGCGTACACATGTGTTTGTCTTCACCACTGGCCACTTACGGATTCCCGCTTTCACTTCGGTCGGCCAGGCTACAACACGTTTCTTGACCGACCATCCAGAACTTTGGAAAGGAGGAAACGGTAACAAGACTGCCGTAGCGGGGCTAGGAATAGAACATCTCGGCTCTTTGGAGTGGACCGATAATTACGAAGATAGCAAGTATTATCCGACTGGAAAAACTCAGCCCGAGCTACTGTACGCCAACACTCAAGAGCTAGCCGATATTGCCAATAAGCTCTGGCGCGGCGCCGATCCCTCGTACACTCGAATATCCAAACCTGGCAAAGTCTTGGAATTCGGCGAAGGCTCCTCGCTCTCTGGTGATGACATCCCCAACGTGTCGCTCGTGACTGCCCCTTTATATCTTCTTGCTGAATGGAACGGCGACGAGCATGATCTCATTGACGTTAATGCCCTGACCAGGCAGGTCCAAAGTTTTCAGTCGCTCCGATGCCACTTAGATAGCCTCCCTACGGGATCGTTTGGGACGGTGACGCAGTCCAGCACCGCCGACAAAGTATTAGGTATTGTACAACTTTTTCTTGCTTTGGGAGTAGGATTTGTGAATAGCGTTTGGGATGCCATCTTTTGAACAGCTGCGCAAAGCGAGACCAAGCTCAGGCTAATTTCGGCTGCGTAGAAGCAAGTCATGGATTCTGTCATAACTGCCGGCACTACTAATCAATAAGTAGAAGTCATTAGAGAAGAACCAAGTACTGTACTAATGACAGTTACGGAGGAATCGCAGATAGTTTTCGTGATCCGAAGATGGACAAGAAAACAGAAGCCAGCAAAAGAGCATTCCTCAGTTGCTTTATCAGGGCTTATACCGGGGGTTTTAAAATTAAAAAAATTCTTCATAAGCAAAGTTTATTCATCATGCTCATCAATTGTCGTTCTTGTCGTCAACACATTGCCTATCCAACCAGCACCTATCTTACCACCAATTGTGAACGCTTAACAGAGGCAGACCGTTCAAGCTGCCACGGAGTTAGACCGTCATTTGCTGAATATATTTTTGCTGGTGCTGCAGCGAGATGTGGTCCAACCATGTTGGCATATCGGACTGATTCGGATATGCTCTTCATGAAAGAGACACAGGTAGCATGGTCAAATGGCGTGACAGTGATGGGCTGTTCAATTTCGATATCTCTTGCATGACTGAGACGAGCCTTGATCGTAAGCACATATTCCACTTTGTAAAGAGATGCTGTTGTGGTGCATCCACTGCGAATGCAAACAGGGATTTCTTCCCGCTCCTTGTAAACCAGACCGTCCTTGTCACGGACAGCAGCCATTGGATACTCCAATTCCAGGGTAGTCGAGAATCCCTGGTCGTCTATTTTTTCGTCTACTTGCAGAGCAGTTTTGGCTACTTTGCGCCGTTTCTCCAGCTTATCTTCACCTGAAGGATTGAAAGTCACCACCTCGATTATGCTTATTGTCACTCGTTGAACCTTAACCTTGCGTGACTTGGATTTCCAATCAGGATTCCCTTTTATGCATAAATATGCACTAATGACATCACTAGGGCCTACCGAGGTAGTTGGAATTGAATATTCCATCAGGGCTATATGATCTGATGACGAAACAATATCGCCCACAGCCAACTGATACGCACCGAATGTAGATAGAGTGTCGTAGCGCTTAATTCGTATTGGGTATGCCACATGGTCGGTCACCGACTTGGAGTGCACGACTGAAATAAATACTTGGTAGGTGGTTTCCGCAAGCGATTTGCCGAGACTGAAGCTGACAGGAAGCAATATCGATGTAGGCAACAGCAGCAGAAAAGGTAAATCAAGAGCTACTATATCATCCTGGTTCTTTTCGGGAGTGGCTTGGAATAATATGTGTTTCTCTCCAACCAGAAACGATTGCTCTTTCCTGTAAACAGTCAATAATCTAAGACCAATCTAACATAGAAGGCCACTTACATTGGTCCAGATAATCCCGGCTTATTTGATGGCGGGTGAATGATATCTGTGCGATATAACGATATCGTGACCAAGGAAATCGGTATAGACGTGCCGTCTTTGCTTCGGATCTCCACGACGCCTTCTAGTCTCGGCAGCGACGCGCTGATTCCAGGAAACCCTTGCACGATATCTTCATTTGGCTGCCCTTTCACTTTCACATCGAACGGCAACGAGCTCATTGAGACGATTTCAAACTATTTGTATAGTTATAAGATGAAACTTGATGAAAATGGAACCTTACGGCAGGAGCAACTTCCTATTTGGGTAACTAACAAACAGCCCATAAGGAACTGCAATCCGCCCTCAAAACGCCTGATTGATAAAATAACATTTTTAACTATTTCAAATCCTGATATGCTAAGGTAGCCAATTAGTATATTCGACAAATAATATGGACTTTTCGGTAGCATGCGAGTATCAGTCTCCGTACCGTACATCTCAAGCTCCTAGAAGCATAGACTATCAGCCAGCACCCCAGGCTCCTTCACACTTGTCAAACAATATCTGTCTTGTTTGCCGACATAAAATTCAATCGAACTCTAAAGTGGCACGAACGACTCAGGGAAGCGTTCATTTTGCCTGTTTTAGGTGTGAGCACTGCAATTGTCATCTTGAGCACTCGCAATTCTACTTCTCCGAGTCTCATCAAGCTTTTTACTGCCATGTCGATTACCATGAGTTGTTTTCGCAGAGATGTGCTCATTGCAAGACTCCTATAGAAGCCAAGGGAATGTACGCTCTCAATAAGCATTGGCACCTTGGGCACTTCTTCTGCTCAGAATGCTCGACACCATTTTCACAACAAGACGACTATATGATAATCAAAGACCTGCCTGTTTGCTGCAATTGTTTTGATAGAAAAACTGCTCCAACATGCTGGAAATGTTCGCATATCCTACAAGGCAATGATCAAGCAATCACGGCACTCAACCGGACATGGTGTACCACATGCTTCTCGTGCGAGGAGTGTATGCATCCATTCAATGAAAGTCAGTTTATACTGAGAGAAGACGGCACTTTGGTTTGTGGGCCTTGCGAAAAAAAGCGTATTATTCAAAATGCCTGGTTATGAAACAGTAAATTATTAGTAAAATTAGTTGAATTAGCATGACATATTTTTTTCAAACAATCGCACCGCTAGCGATAAGATCGGGCCCTTCATATATCCCAAATTGTAGTGTTCTCTAGCTGTGAAACAAGCGGTTCATCAATCTGGTCAAGTTGATTCTCATCACAAAGAACACATTTGGCCGACAATACAGGGTCTAGAGCGTTGCTTAGATCCTTTGCCAATGTCCTAGACCGAATTTCAACAATCTGTCGTTTAGCCTTCTGATCACTTGACTTTAAAACCGCTTTCTCCAAACAATCTGCATGGAACGCGTGTTGGCATGGGAAGGCATAAAACCTCCGAG
Source organism: Casaregolazyma lundiana (assembly GCA_030563415.1). Classification (NCBI taxonomy): domain Eukaryota; kingdom Fungi; phylum Ascomycota; class Dipodascomycetes; order Dipodascales; family Trichomonascaceae; genus Casaregolazyma; species Casaregolazyma lundiana. The sequence goes on along the minus strand of JAJMJF010000030.1, from coordinate 42,567 downwards.
TTGCTAATGGAAAACTGCAAATACCGCATGCCTCTCCAGGCTCAATCAAAACATAATTCTTGCGGAAATTCTGAAGTTCTTTCTGAATATTCTTTCCGGTCTTAATAGAATCTTCCATCTCTTGATCCATCTTCTTGATAGAGTCAAAGTACGTCTCAATCGACGAAATAAGTTCTTCCTTGAATTTGGCCACTGTAGAGAACTGCGGGAAAAAGGGTAAAAGATCTTCAATCTTGAGTAAATCGCACTCATTCAATAGTTCAACTGAAGCCTTGAACATTTCATCGCCCTTGCTTACTTCCACAACCTTCTGTGCTATTCGTAACCACAAAGACTTGCGCAAATCTGGATCATTAGCAGGCTGGTCCGCCACAAACTTGGCCAGTACAATGTCATCCTTAGAGAGTGCAAGGCCCAGAGCATCCTCATACAAGTCGACAGAACATAATATGTGTATTGAGCATTGCATTCGATTAAACTCTCGACACATCCGCAACGCAAAATCACTGTCGTAGTAACCATGTTCGTGTTCTTTGAGGAAGTCAAGTAAAACAGACTCAGGAATTGCCGGCGCCGAGGAATAAATAGATATAAGTGTGTTATAAATAACGGGATCTCTAACTTTTAGATGCGAGATAGCATATTTCAGATATCGGATAGCCTGGTTGTTTTCCGGCTTGACAATATTTCGAAACTGGGAAGAATAGCTTAGGAGCGCCGGCAGTAAGCGACCGGAATCTATCTCTGGGAACCTCAGCCATGTATCAACTGTTTCCTTCGGCAAGTTAAGCAGTAATACCGAGCTGTATCTGTAGAGAAGCCGCACATTCCCAGACTGTCGAATCACCTTCAGGACTTCTGACCAATTTTCTGCACTGAGCCAGTATTTTATCACCCGATCGGTGTCAGCAATGTTTGTCGCATAATAGAGAAGCTCTTCTTGCCTTCCATGAGATGCAATGATTTCGTATACCGTATCCTTATCAAGACTTTTCTTATTACTTTCAATGAAACTTCGAAACTCATCATCTAGCAGTGATTTTTCTTCGAGTGCAGCCCGATCATTAGTACCTGCAGCTGCAATCCTGTTATCAGAATCGTCAAGGCGATTCATGAATATTTCTACTAGCATGCTCGTCAAAATTATTCTTTGCATATGATGATCAGAGCTGATTCCATTTAAACGGAGCTCGATAAAAACTTTTAAAGCGCCATAGTCCTTGCTCTGTAGTAGCTTGACCGCGACACCTTCAAACGGTTTGCTACTAGGACCCAACAGCTCAGCTGCCCTCATGATCTGACCCCGTTTAAGCATATAATCCCCATAAGCAACTGCAACTACATCCTGAGCATATGAGGTCTTTGCGCAATTAAGGGCATTCTCGTACTCGCCATTTTCCAAAAATATGCGCCAGATTTCTGATTCTTCGTCAGAATTCATGCGAATTTCGTAAATATTACAGTTAGTATACAACCAAAAAGTAGCATACTTAAGATCGGAAGTCAATGAGACAACCTTTTCACCAGCCTCCAGCTCAATATAGTTTTGATACACCACTTTTCCGTTTAGACGGTTAACAACGCTGATATTCGACCCGTATAGAACGAATATGTGGTAATTACTGAGCATGATAGAGTTTATCGATTTAGATAATGATGCCGCCAATATAACTTGATCATTCAATACCAGACGCGCGTCACTGAAAATTTTGGATACGTCAGCATCAGCAGGCTCAAGACTGCCGTACAAAACTCCTGCACCATTAACCCAGGCAAAATAGCCTGTGGCAGACGCCTGGGCCCTTGACGAAGGCGAGATGGCCAAACACTCGGCCGTCGGCTTATCGAAATGCTCCACAACTGGCGAAACTTGATCGAAAAAATTAGTATACACAGGTGCAGGGTCCGTGTTTGAACTTTGCAGGATTCTATTTTGCCAATGCCATATAGTTCCGGAGCTGCAAACTAGGAGATGCCTGAGGTCAGACTGGCCGTCTTCGTACGCATACATGCCAGTAATAGCGGCTTTTGAAGGATTTCGCCAGACCTGCTTCAGATATCTGTCGTCACGTTTGAAATATTCGTTGGACGACTCAATGTAGGTTTCATAAATGGAGCCATCCCCAGTTCCAAGGAGAATTGGGCCGGTAGAGCGGCCCGGTTCCTCTGGAGACCACGCAACACACCCAATATGCAATCCTTTAAGCCGAGCTAGATGTTTTGGCTTGGTCGACCTATAGCTAAGCATGAAATTTTCACCGGACTGCGTAGTAATGAGAAGATGTGAGCCTGTAGGGTCGAAGAAGATGGCATCTATCTTGCCAGTTTCTGGTTTTTTGGGCAATTCAGCCTCATCTACGACCTCCGGATGATCCAAGTCGATTCTAATGATCTTTCCAGAATGCAGGGCCATGCAAAGGATGTTGTTGGCGACTCGCAGGCATGCTATGTCGTTCAGACTGAACATGAGCTGCACCTTATCGATGGTACACAACGGCTCGAGAGCATTGGAATCATTGATCCCATTCAGATCCGTGTCTGCGTGGCTGCCGTTCATGATGCAAAGTCCAACGGCGAGGTGGATGAAATCGCCGTTGTGATGAAGCAGTTGTGTTTGATTTTGCATTTCTTACCCGACTTTGAAATTTATCAACAGAGACAACATGGGCAGTGTGGGAATCCCCGTGAAGCTGCTGAACGAAAGCCAGGTATGTTGGTGTTGTATATGATGTATGTTGTCTTTGCTAACTGTTATAGGGCCATGTGGTGACAATAGAGCTGAGTTCTGGGCAGACGTATCGAGGAAAGCTTCTGGAAGGTAGGTGAAGGAGAGATGAAAGTGAAGAAATCGCACGTATAGAGGAAGTGCAAGCTATGAATTTCTTCTTTTTAAACTGAGTTTGGATCTGCAAACTAACTGTATAGCTGAGGATTCTATGAATGTCCAACTGCGCGATGTCACAGTCACTTCCCGTGAAGGCAAGGTATCGCATCTCGAACAGGTCTACGTTCGAGGGTCTCATATTCGATTATTTATTATTCCTGATATGTTACGAAACGCACCTATGTTCAGGCCACAAACATTGAATAAAACGCGGCCGGCTGTCGCACCCCGTGGTAGAGGTGGTGGACGAGGAGGACGAGGCGGACGAGGCGGCCGATGATCGCTGTAAAATCAATGTGTAATTAAATAAGTAATGACTAAGATAATCGTAGGATCATTAGCGGTGACGTTGTTTGAGAGGATGCAAAAAGGAGTTATAGTAGTGGATGGGTAGTACAATACCTTCATGTAATATTCATGACCCTTAGATCGAATATAATGCAATACGTTATTTTTACGCTCGTTAATGATAAATGCGCTCACCTTTAGTACACTCACATTTTAGCACAGCTACCTGTCAATCAACAGGCTGTGATGGTACTACTGTCAATGCATTCCAAGAGCGTGCGTATCAATTTTCAATGTAACAATAAGATGTGCATCTGGAATTTGACGACCTGTCTAATGTAAATCGCTATTTAGATACAACCGTGCTACAGCAAGAATTGCATACTAAATATGCTGATCTTCTTGCAATTGGACCTGGTAGTGGCCATTGTCAGTAATTGATGCTGCTTTCCATCTTCTAACCGATATTAAGCAGTGCAAAGTTGAAACACTCCAAATGGGCTAAAACTACAGTAGTGACACATTGGCACTGATAACTGTTAGTTACTTTCAGCCGAAGTGCTTCTTTTCAGTTCAAAGATGATCATGGTCAAAGTCGATGACCTCTCTGTACTTAAAAAATATACCACTCCCAGCAAGAAGTTGCCCAAATTTTCTATAGATGAAGCACTCAATTACTCATAAGGAGAAAGAAACTTAAGGGAAAATCCACTGTGACATTCAAATCCTGGCTTAGCTCATTGCTGCTTGAGCACCTAACCAAGAATATAACCGTTAAACTTAATCCAAAGTTAAAAGTAAGAAAAGCAGAAAATCAATTGACTCCGCTCGGAAAATAACCTCGTTTGCTACTCAAAAGGTTGCAATGCACTTCACCCTGTCTATGTCTGGATCTGATTTGGCAGCGGGTGCCTAAAACGGTAAGTTAAACCACATAACCGATGCGTTTCAGTTGTGGCAATGCAATGTGGTGGTACAACGTCATAAGCTTGAGATAACAGGCGGGTTGCTGATGATAGCGCAGGAATTGTTTTCCAGAATGCTTATCAGCACATTCTAGATAATAATTTTACTGATGAGCACAGCCACGTTTTAGAAAATAATTCATCGGACCCGATTATCTCGCATTTTCGTCCACTGATGGTCGTGTGCGACCCAGTTGATATTCGTTCGAATATGGCTTGAAAGTCTTGGCAAAGTTTCCGGTTTCGGAGTCCTTATCGAGGGCTCGGAGGCTTGTCCGTCACAAAATCCATATAAATTCCAAAACGGTCTCCGACGGTTGATATTTGTAGTGAAAAAATATGTTTTATACTGTATTCTCAATATTAATTGGGCTTGGATCGGCGCTGGATGTCCCCGCCGTTGCTCCATATGTGTCGAGACCGGACCTGCTTCCTTCGTATCTGGATATTTCCCTTTACCATGAGGATTTAGTCTCCGACCTTCCGATATTTGCTTCTCCTGACAACTATATCTCCCCAGAGACGGCCAATGAATACCAGGGTCCCCATATTTTCAAACCCAATGGCGATCTTATATGGTCCGGCTATGGCCAAGTTGCCAGTTATATTTTCAACTTCAAACCAGCTGATTATGGAGACGAAAACAGGGCCACATATTTCACCGGCAATTTTTTTACCCCGTACGGTCTCGGCGCTTATTCTGTGATGGACAATTCTTATCAACTTGTACAACGGCTCGGGCTCAAGGCCCCATATCTCGGAGATATGCATGAGTTCCAAATGACAAGCAACAAGACAGCTGCTTATTCTACGTATCAGGAAGTTCCTTACGATTTATCAGAGTACGATTCTGATTTGTCTGACGGATATGTTATACAGAACATTTTGACGGAAATTGACATGGAAACTGACGAAGTTTTATTTCAATGGAACTCCATCGACCATGTACCCATCAGTGACTCTCAGGTGACGTCACAAATTGGCTCCTCCTCGTATAAAGGTACAAGTGAAACTGGTTTTGATTATATGCACATGAACTCTATCCAAAAGGATGAATATGGTAATTTTCTTGTTTCTTCGCGCCATTGCTGGGCTGCTTACTACGTTAACGGCACATCAGGTGATATTATTTGGGCTTTGAACAACGGTAATGGCACTAGCGACTGGGATATTGATAGTAATGCGACATTTGCTTATCAGCATCACATTCGTTTTGTTTCTGCGGATTCATTAGGCTTTAAAGATGAGGATGGGGTAAGGTACATCACCGTTTTTGACAACGAGTCTAGCGGAACTTCGCCTGTAAAAACGTTCAGAGATCATAGTAGGGGAATTATTTTAAAACTACAAGAGTACAACTCGACTTCGTCATCGGGTAAAATAGGCAAGGCAACTCTCGTTCAGGAATTTGTCAATGGTCTTTCATTGATTTCCAGTTCCATGGGCTCCATACAACTTTTACCAAACAAAAATGTCTTTATGTGTTGGGGAGATCGTGGTCTTTTTACTGAATTTCTTCCTAATGGCACCATGGTGTTCAATGCCAGTGTTAATGGAGCATTAACAGTTACCTACCGAGCTTTCAAAAGCAACTGGACGGGAAATCCTTTCCAAAACCCGTCGATAGTTTCAAAGTCATACGAGGCAAATTCTTCTACCGAGATGTTTTTTTCCTGGAACGGTGCCACTGATGTTTCTTATTATAATCTCTATGGCGGTAATAGCTCATCGTCGCTAAAGAAAATAGCCCGCGTGAATAAGACTGGCTTCGAAGACCAATATCAGGCATCGTCTATCTACAAGTATGCCAAAGTTGAAGCCCTTGGCTCTAATGGTACTGTTCTAGGAAATTATACGGTCAAAGTAAGATCGGTGAAAAAGAATCCTACCTCGAGTAGTAAAACGTCGAAGTCGAAATCAAACGATGCGTCGCACCAGACGTACTCGGGCTTATTAGCTGCCGGAATCATTTTCCTGTACGTATTGATATTGTAATTTTTTGTGAAATTGTACTTTTTTTTTTTTATGTTTGTTTTTTTGAAGTTTCTGTAGTAAGTTGATCTTGCCTTGTACAGCTCTATCGGTCTAATATCTATCCGCAATAAAGATGTGCATTTTCAACAAAACTAGCCTCTCGATAAGATAGCACTTTCTTATTTACCGTCATTCTTATGGTAAACAGTTTTGTAAAGAAAACTGTCAGTATTACTAATGAGATCTGCCTATCTGCGCCGGCAACGGAGATTGATATTCCGTCTCACGGATGCAAAACAGTAGAGGCTCAGAACGTGAGAAAAATGTAGGATGGAGTTAGACCGGAAATTTCTAGATATTCAGAGAACGATTGTGTGCCGTATATAAAACGCTAGTTTTTTGACGGGTGCTGGCTAGAAGAAATTATTTATGTTTTTCTTATCTTGATAACCGAATTCACCGGCCTGTAAGACGCTTCCCATCTCTCTGATGAAAAGATCGTGCGATCGCTGCCACAAGAGGAAAGAATTATGCCAGGGGGGAAATCCATGTGAACGCTGTAGGCGAGATGGTGTTGAGTGCTTGTATAATAGAGCCTACAAGAAAAACGGGCGTCCCAAGGGTCCTGAAAGAGCTATCATCAGGGGGAAATATAGCAAGAACGGATGTGTTCCGTGCAGGAAACAAAAGAAAAAATGCGATGAAAACCGTCCTGTTTGTGAAAACTGTGCGAATAAGCTGAGGCCTTGCTGGTATTCGAGTCAAGTGAAACAGGGCTCGATTGGCCCAGAGACAAAGGACCTGGCTAGCGATCCGTGGTTAGAAGACATGAGAATGAACTTCGAAATGCCTTCTCCCCGGGCACAATCATTGGAAGATATTCACATGACGTTCACGCCGTCGTATTCTTTTAATACAACTGAAAAGATGTTTCTCGATTCCTTGATAGATAGCCCTCTATTGCCGGAAGTTCTGTCGCCCCACTCTACATTGTCTGAAATGAATGAAAATATATATCAAGAACAAAAAATGAGTCTTTTGGCTACGTGTATGCTCAATACTATGGGATTGCCTGACAAAGAGATGAATCTATTGTGCTACTTTATAAATCAGGTTTCCATCTTATTGTTCGTCGACAAGACAAGCACGCGCTTTTTAAACACAGTAATACCACTTTGTTTGGCCGACAGTCGAGTTCGATATCCTATCCTCGCTATAGCGACCTCTCACCGACGTAATAGTGGTACAAATTCAGAGTACGAAATAATGAGAGATGCGGTAAAGTACAGAGCAATGGCACAAGGATGTCTAGCAGATCAGAATAGCGATTTCTATGATGACACTGAGAATGTACTTTTAAGTCTTTGTCTAGTATCTGTCCTGGAAATTTTCGAAGGTAACTCCTTATATTGGAGCGGTGCACTGGAGAAGGGCTCGAAGATTATAGGAATTCGTGGAGGTTTGAAAAAAGTTTCAAAAATTTCTCCTCTTTCTATCCAGCTGTTTTGCTACCTCGACCATGTGTCGTCTCTTAGCACTTGTGCTACTCCATATGTTGACAGACCAAAAGATGGCCCCTATTTCAATTATGACGGCAACCATGTAGAGGATATCTTGAACTGCAAATTTGGCTTCAGATATGGAATTGCAGGCGAGCTTTTCAAAATTATGGGTAACATTTCCACATTGGCAGGCTTGAGACCTATCCGTCACAAATCTCCGGAACATGAAAAACAGTTCGAATCGCTAGCAGACTTGATTGAGATGAAATTGCGAAATTGGTCACCATCGTGCACGGAGCTCATGGGCAACTTTGTGGTTACCGACGATATGTATTCGGATAAAACTGCCCTTTCGTCATATTGCTCGGCCCTTCAGTGGTCATCCCTCTTGAGACTTCATCAAATCCGAGAAGGCTATAACCGTCGAGATACCAAAGTATCTTCATGTCTATCTATAATATTAAAATCACTCAAGCCGATTGAAAACAACACAGAAATAGAAACTGGGCTCATGTTTCCGTTAATTATTGCGGGGTCTGTATGTGTGGAGAATTCAGATCGAGAATATATCTTATCGCGGATAAGATCCATAAAGGAAAAATTGCGATTCAACTACATTGGAGAATTTGAGAAGTTGCTACAAGCTGTCTGGGCTAAGGACGAGATAGAAGGTGATTTTGTAAATTGGGCTAAAATCCGCTTTTATCAATTTCCAGGTTTGGTTATGTTCTAACTGCTTGCCGGAGTGTTTAAAGCTTTTCCGTTCTTATCAGTTGCCGGGGTTAGCAAATTCCGACTACATATTCTTACCGGTATATTTTGAGCTTTTCCGAAGCACTACTAATAGACATAGAGTCTTTTGTATTCTTTCACATAATATTGATTTTAAATGGCAGAAAATATCTGGAAACCTCTTAATGTTGCTGTTTTGGGCGGTGGCCTTGGTGGCCTTTCTGCTGCCATTGCGATGAGACGAGCAGGACACAACGTTACCATATATGAACGTTATGACTATGCAGGAGAGGTGGGAGCTTCTCTTTCTTGTGCTTCTAACGGAGGGAAATGGTTACATGAGTGGGGAATTGATCCATACGACGCCAAGCCTGTCATTTTGAAGAACTTGATTAAGCGCGACTGGAAAACTGGTGAAGTGGAGGGTGTTTACTCTCTAGGTGACTACCAAGAGAAATTTGGCTATCCCTACTACAATTTTCACAGGATTGATCTCCATAACCTTTTGAAAGAGCATGCCACTTCCAAGGAAGGGAAGGGAAAGCCTTGTCAGCTTCTTGTCAACCACAAGGCTATTAAAGCGGACTATGAGACTGGTAACGTGAAATTTGAAAATGGCAATGAGGTCACGGCCGACCTAATTGTTGCTGCGGATGGAATCAGAACATTGACCAAGCCGCAGTTAGGAATTATTCCTGAAGTCAGAAACCAGGACTCCTCATGTATCAGGGTGTTGTTTGATATGGAGAAGGTGAAGGAGCTGGGATTAGCCGATTTTTCTGAAAACGATGCCATTGAGTTTTGGGGCGGCAAAGACAAATACAAAGTCGTCGTATCATCTTGTTCTGGCAAAAGTGTGATCTCATGCTATTGTTTCTATGCTGCCAATCCTGAGGATGTAAGGGATGGCTGGCATAATGAAATCTCTCTTCAGCAACTTTTAGATTCTCTACCAGGACTGGATCCCGAATTAACTGAACTTTTCATTAAATGTGGATATGATATCAAGCAGTGGAGACTGTATGTCCATGAACCACTGCCCTATTTCTACAAAGCCAGTTCTGATGGTTCAAAAGGTGTTGTATTATTGGGTGATGCATGTCATGCTATGATGCCTGATCAATCGCAAGGTGCCTGTGCCGCTTTTGAGGATTCTGGTGCTTTAGGATATATTTTTTCAGAAAAATTCAACTTGCGTGTTGAACAGGGGTTGGCTCTTTATGAGGCAGAGCGAAAACCACGAGTGACCAGAATTCAACAGGCGTCTTTACGAGCAAGGGAAAACCTTAATGAGAGAATTGGTTGGAGTTCCAACACTAGCGGTATCGACAAGCAGAACAAACTCACCATTGAAGAAGTCTGTGGTTATGATATGAAAAAACACATTGATGAGCTAGTACAGAAACTTCTAAATACTTAATATACAGGCAGTAATTCAATTGTGACATATCCTGACACAGATTTGCCCGGTGGAATCAGAATAATCTTCTTAGAAACAAATTCAATTCTCTATAGGCCTTCATTAAAATTGGCCTTTAAAGATATTATTTCCTCTGCATGTTACGCACTAATGGGCAGAGAGTTGTACTGGCATTATTCCCCCTACTAAGTGAATGACAGCAGCTGATTGGCCAAGTCAGAGACACTAGACCCCAGAGTCCTGTAAGGTAGTTCGAAAATTCTCTTGCTCTTTGAGGAATCCGCAGTGTAATGGCTTCCGGAGATTCTTGTGCCAGGAGAACCCAAAGGAACACGCTGAGCCACATTACCCGGCAGCTGAGCTCGCAATAAATCAGCAATCTCCTGATTATCGTAATCTCCAGCTGAGATTAAGAAGCGTTGGTTGGAGGCCTCCTTTTTCATTAATGCAGATACGTGATATTGTGCAAGATCACGGACGTCAACCCACACAGGATTTTTTGTAGGAGGAACACCAAGAGAGGAATTCAATAGATTTAAAATAACCTGATTACTGAAATTCAATTCCTTCACATCACTGATAAGGTTCGTGGAATAAAGTGGCCCAAAAACCATGGTCGGGCATAGTACACACAAATCGAAATGCGGAGTATAAGTTTCCATGAAGTGCCATGCAGCTTTTTCTGCGACAGTTTTTGAAACCCTATAAGCCACAGCTGGGTCCGTCGTTTTGACCCCATCCTCCCAAGTTAAAGGACTAAAGTCTTCTTCAGAGAGTATAACACCTGGTTGGGCACCTAGGCTTGCATCGTATATCGCAGCAAAGGATGAAGTCAGCACAAGCCTTTTGGTTGTCGGGTTAGCATATGCAGCTTTCATAACTGCTTCAGTCCCCTTTAGTGCCGGCAAAATCAAATCTTCCACGTAGTTAGCCACAGAAAACTTGAATGGAGAGGCGAGATGAATTATACCAGAGCATCCCTGCATCAATGAAGTCAGTTGATCACAATTCGTGATATCTGAGCCAATTGCTGGCTCTAGCAAGTGTCTTTTATTTGGCGGAACACTCTTCTCCAATCGCAAATATTTTTCCGTCGATCTGGTATATGCCCTCACTCTACAGTTGCGATCCAACAAGATTCCAACACAATGAGCTCCAATGAAGCCGGTCGCGCCAGTAACGAAAATGCTCTCTGAATCACTCATGGCTTAATTAAAAGACAGGATAAAGGTCGGATACCCTTGGACATCATGGCAAGTAATTGAACTCACTTAAAAAGGAAACTTCTTTGTCGCAACTGGAAAAAGGACCGGGAATTTGCGACAACCGGAGTTTTTAACACAATTGCGACCTTATCGCCTCAACGTCCATGGGGCGATGATTGGGCCCTTTATAAATTCAATGGTTTCTTATCGATAGACGCTTGAAAGAATATTCAGCTCATATCTCACTGTTTTCGTCACTGTTTTCGCTGATGGATGAAATGTGTAAAGAAAGGACAGAGACTGAAGTTCTCGCAGGCTCCGATAACTCACAACTTTCAATTTCTAACAAAAACTTCGAGTACATTCAGAACTTTGACCTCGATAACCATCCTGAGAATGTGACTCCTAAGCAGATCACGAGAAAGCTGGACAGAATGCTTCTGTTCCCTATGCTATTCGTATACTTCTTACAATTCCTTGACAAAGTCGCTTTGAACTACTCAAACGTCATGGGAATGCCGGCAGACTTAAAGTTAATAGGAGACCAGTATTCCGACCTTGCAACCTACTTTTTTGTTGCTTACATAGTTGGAGAGTTTTTGCAGGCTTTCCTTTTGCAAAAATTCCCTGTTCACATTGTGCTCGGTTGTAATGTGATCATATGGGGCATCTGCAACATGTGCTGTGCCGCGGCTCAGAATTACCGTGGGATGCTTGCATTAAGAATTATTTTGGGGGCTTCTGAGGCTTCCGTGGTGCCTTGTCTTGTTCTTATCGCTACCAACTTCTATGACAAAGCCCAGGGTGCGTTCAGAATTGGTATTTTCTACTCAGGACTGGGATTTGGTCAGATAATTGGGGGGCTGTTGTCTTTTCTATTCCAATTGGTTGAGAGTAAAAGATTCCAAGGTTGGCGAATTATGTTCTTGGTAGTTGGCTTCTTAAATATCGTTTGTGGGTTGTACGTGGTAGTCTTTATTCCATCTGAACCTTTAACAACAAAGAAGCTAACTCCAAAGGAGAAATTCTTGCTTTTAAAGAAGCTAACTCAGGAGAAGATTGCCGTCAATGGTAACAAGTTCAAACCCAAGCAAGTGCTTGAGATGCTTATTGATCCCCAATGCTGGCTTTATTTGATTATTTCTGCTACCATTACTTTCTCTTCAGGTACCATTTCCTCATTTTCAGCCATAGACATCAAAAGCTTTGGATTCACTTCGAAAGAGTCTGCTCTACTCAACATGCCATCTGGTGTGGTTAGTATCCTTTCAACTTGGCTCTCAACCTATTTTATCATGAAGGGCACTACAAGGTGTCTTGCTATCTGTATTCTCTTGCTACCAGCTATCTGCGGAGGAGCTCTGATGTCATACTTACCGACGTCTAATATGGGTGGCCTTTTGGTGGGCATCTATTTGATTAACTGCGTTACTGCTCCTTTGGCTATAGTTTATTCTTGGGCCGCTTCAAATGTGGCTGGCTCCACTAAGAAGGTCGGGGTTACTTCACTCTATATAAGTATTGGGTTTGCACTGGGCAATATATGCGGGCCGCAGTCATATCGAGCCAAAGACGCTCCTCAATACCAACCAGCCAAGGTATCAATGTTAGCTACCCAGGCAGCTAGTTTTGGATTAGCCTTGGTGATTGCAGTGATCTACTACTTGAGGAACAAGAAAAGGAATTCACACCCTATATTAGACATGAATGAGTTGGAAGAGGAGCACAATGTTTGGAACGAATTGACGGACTTCGAGAATAAGGCCTTCAGATACACTTATTAGACAGGAATGTTTTCTTACCAAGTATTTTATCTGCAGATTTGTTTTCTATTTATAAGGTTAAAGAGTTATAGATATTTTTGATGTTTTTTTTCACTTACGTATTTGCATATTAGTATAAGCGGAATGCGCACAGTGATATTGTAATTGTGCAATTCAGAAATATTTCTAGCATTTAGCAAACTATGAATATCACCATAGTTATTTGAAACTTGTCCTTGAAACCCACATCAGACACGCCTATAGATATCAAATATTAGAAACTAAGGTTACCATCAGTAGCTTGCAGCTATCTTCCATATAAATTCTGATCCCTGCACTGCCGTGCGGCTCTTTGAACTTTAAAAGGTCAAATCGGGAAACTTGGCACTGATAAGCCGGCAGCGCGGTCAGTAAACTTTCCGTATATCATGGGTACGGCACAACGCAATAACCATCCCCGGTACTAAGGGGCCAATTGTAACATTCTTCTTGCTCGTAACTGGGAAATCCCGATACTGATACCGGCGGAAATTCAATAATTGTGGTGTGCAGCCGAGATTTCGGAGATTTCTCACGATTGCGACAAGCATTGATAAGACGCTCGGCATTTCCAATCGGTCTTCCGTTAATATTATTTCTTTCAGAATATCAGAATGGTAGTGGAACCAAAGAAAATACTCATAAGTGGTGCAGGTATCGTTGGCCTTTTAACGGCACAGGCCCTCAAGGCAAGAGGTATTGACTTTGTTATATTCGAACGAGACACCGATGTCTATTTTAGAGAAAGCACCGGCTGGGCTGTCACTTTACACTGGGCACTCAACAGCCTCTTCAAGCTGCTGCCACCTGATCTGGCTTCGGAGATCTATGATGCTCAAGTGCGTAAAGACTTCCACCTGCATGATACAGGGAGCTTTAAGTACATCGATGCCGGCAACGGCCATACTGTTGTCTCTATCCCGCCGACTTTCAGATTGCGCGTAAGGCGTGAGCAAATAAGAAGAACCCTCCTCAAAGGCATTGATGTCCACTGGAACTGCCGTGTCTCTGAGATAGCTCCAACCAGTAATGGCATTTCAGTCACCTGTGATTCGGGTCAAACTTTTGAAGGTGACGTACTTTTGGGATGCGATGGATCAAATTCGGCTACGCGGAGAATCCTTTGCGGTGAAGAGGGACGTCTCATCTCTTTGCCCATTAGGTTCTGTGGTGCAAAGGTACGAATGTCGGAAAAAGAAGCGGAACAGATTGCAAGTCAATTTGATCCGCTTTTATTCATGGGAACTGTCCCGTCTAACGAGACTTTTTTCTTTTTTTCTATGCTTTCGACTCCAGACTACACGAAAGAACAGGGTGTGTACTATGCACAGGTCAACTTGTCATGGAAAGTGGATAACACATCTGAGCCATTTGCTACCGGCGAAGATAAAGCAGCCGCCTTGCTGAAACACGCTAAAGGCTTGCATCCTGATCTTCATGCGCTGGTAGTCCGGGCCGCTCAGGATCCGTCGCAGTTGGTTGAGGTTAGGCTGGCCGATTGGCCACAGGTGAAATGGGATACAAAAAATAACAAGGTACTACTTCTTGGGGACGCAGCTCATGCGATGACTATGTATAGAGGAGAGGCTTTAAATCATGGAATCACAGACGTGGAAGATTTGATGAAGTATGTTGACCAGTACCAAGAAGGCATAATCTCTTGGAATGAAGTCATGGCTGGCTATTGCGACAAGGTAAAAATTAGAGCAAGTCAGCCTGTTCTTCTGTCCCGTCAAGCATGTGTCGATGCCCATGATATCTCCAGGATTGAGACTGACTCGGACTCGCCGTTACTCTCCATCAGGAAGAGGACCCACTAGGAAATTCCACCTGTGGTGATGCACGCATACATAGCGACAATTCAGCTTCAATTTAGAATTTCAAAATATTGTAGTCAATATGTATTAGCTGCGAGGCAAATCAGGCTGACCCTATATCTTGGTGTACGGACAGTATCGACGAGCATGTTAACAATTGTGAAACACAAGTATCGGGCATGGAGAATTATCCTAATCCATGGTTAATCGAGTCAGCTGAAGTAGTTGTTCCTTGCAAAAATAAGTACGACCCTCGAATACCTTTCTGCTGAGTTTCTAAATTTTAAATATGTCAAGATGATTTTATCAAAAAGTTTTGACTGTTCCATGTGCAAGAGCTATCTCGAAAGCTGTATACTTAATATAGTCACTTGCTTGCCAGAGATAGCTGTCCATATGCATGAATGGATGAGGAACGCCTGGATATCTTTTGAACACAAGTTCATTGCCATTTTGCAGCAGCTTTGAAGCATACATCTCGCCTTCATCCCTCATGGGATCGCAGCCAGCTGTTACTACCACTGTCTTAGGCAAGTTCTTGAAGTTCGGTACATTAAGCACGCTTTTGAACCACCCAATTTCGGCAAGCTTCTTGGACCTCTCTGTTTCGTTCTCAGGCAATGTTTCCCACTTTAGCTGATCGAAGTACTTGATTCGAGCCCAGTTTAATGTGGGGGCGAACTCAAACTCTCTCGCCGACTCATATGGTGAGTCCTGGGTTGTTCTATAGTTTTTAACGTCATCGACCTGTGGAGTACCTGCAACGCAAAGGACAATTGGTATCCCACAGTCTCTAGCAAGGTGAGAGACAATAAAAGCGCAATTTCCTCCAACAGATACGCCACCAATCGAAATAGAATTTTTCTTGGCCTTTAAGGACTCAGAATTCTCATATACATACTTTAATGACCAGAAACAGTCATTGATATACGTAGGATAAGCGAAATCTGGCACCAATCTGTATTCGACATCTACAACCATAACACGAGCCAAGTCCACGTAGTGGCAAAGCACGTGCTTCTCTGTTTCCAAGTCTCCTAAGCCGCCGCCTCCTCCGTGAAAGTCTATGTGCACAGGGAGAATTTCGTCAGATGCAGCATCGTTCGGCCGATACAGCCTCATTTTGACTTGGTCGCCATCAAAAGAGGGAAATGTGATTTCCTCGACGTTCTTGATATCAGGATAGTCGCCTGTAGCATAGGAATAAATCTTGGAGTAATTGGCTCTAAGTTTGTGAAGATCGATAGGCTTGTTGGGGACGTTGGCTATATGTTCATTGTACATCTCGACAAACACAGGGTCCATCTGGCCCACTACACTAGGGTGTATGGGATTGACTGCCTCATGTGTTTGGGTCATCAGGAATCTTGACTTAGTATCGTATGGATGGAGTTGTTTGGGCTTTCCATAGACTATATATATAAGATCCTATTTTTGCGCCGGGCATCGGAAAAGGATAAAGATACCGGTTGCGATAAGATAACATTGGTGTAGGATCATTATCAGCTAAAAAGAAAAAGAGGGCAGTTGGAGTCATTTTCCTGTGCGTATGGATATTGTTAATTTTTTCCTTGTCTAATTGCATTTTTTATACTTTTTTGCGGTTGTTTCAGTAGTAAGATAGTTTAAGTTGTACTGGTCTATCAGTCTAATATCTATCTGCAATAAAGTTGTGCGCAGTTTCACTGAAGCTGTCTTCGGGATAAGGTAGCATGTCTTTATTCCACTCGTCATACACAGATTTGAGTTTTTCAAAAGCCGTGGAAAGTTTGTCGCGCAAATTGGCTCGTTCTCTTTCATCCTCCACTACGTCAAACAGATACTCTTTACCAGCAATACGCAGATATTTCAAGTTATCATCGATTACAGCTGCTTGTTCATTTGCCTTATAGCGCCAGAACAATCTTCTGGCTTGCTTTGGGCCCCCTTGGAGTGTGGGTAGTAGATTTATACCATCTGTCTTAAGGTCTTTCTCGTATCCAGCTGCTGCCAAAAGGGTAGGAAGCCAGTCCATTGTTATACCAACCTGCTCGCTTACTTGGCCTCCGGTGAGTCCTCCTTTGGGCCACCTAATGATGGTAGGTACTCGTAGTCCTCCTTCAAACAACTCTCCCTTGACTCCAATGTGGGGCCAGGTGTCTCCAAATCTCTCTCCGCCATTGTCACTAGTGAATATCACAATAGTATTATCTGCGACACCTTTTTTCTCTAACGCATTCAAGACTTTGCCTATATTGTGGTCCATACTGCGTACCATCTTGCCATAAACTGCGATGTTTCCGCCGTCGAGATGCCTCAAGTTGACCAACTCATCTGAAATTTTTTGGTCTTCAGGGCCCTCCCAAGGCCAATGGGGGGCATTGAAATGTAAGCTCAAAAAAAAGGGCTTGTCATCTGAGTTTTCAATAAGTTTTGCGGCCTCGTCTCCCAGGATATTCGTGAGATAACCTTGTCGTTTGACGTATTTAGTGTCTTCAACTAAACCATCGCCCTCAACATCACGATCAATAAAGATGCGATGCTTGAAATAGTCTGCGGCACCTCCCAAGAATCCAAAAAACTTGTCGTAACCGTAATTCAGAGGGCCGTTGTTGGGCAATTTACCTAAATGCCACTTGCCGACCAGAGATGTACGATACCCCAGAGTTTTCAACACACCGGGCAGTGTTGGAGTGTCGGCAGGCAAAGGTTCAAACTTTGGACCTGCAATTGGTTCATATAGCCCAGTAGTATATCTATACTGATATTTTCCCGTTATAAGAGCCACTCGAGTGGCACTGCAGACAGCAGAATTCGCATAAGCTCTGGTGAATCTGACCCCGTCGGAAGCCAATTCATCTAGAACATGAGTTGTATAGTCTCGACGGCCGTAACAACTAAGATCCGCGTACCCCAAGTCATCAGCAAGAATAAACACAATATTTGGATGCGCAGACATGTTCAGATAATCATTTTCAGCTGTATTCTTCGATCCAGTTATATATGTGCCGATGCACGTGATAGCACCTCAGATAAGCTCATAGTTGCCAATTCAGCGAAAGTCGGGCAGTTCAAAGACCTTAGAGGTATAATATTCCGTGTGAGTATTCCATTGAGCATACGAGAATATTAGGCTGTCAGTTTGGAGTCCTTCCTCTGGCTTAGACATACGGTGCTACCAACCGTGACCACAATGCTCAAGTCGGCCCGCCAGTCAGTCCTTTTCATCTCTTTTCAGGGGTTTAATTTAGCTGTAGACGATGGATACGGCTGACGTTGAACACTGCAGACAAATCTCAACTTTCTGACATTTGTATGCAATCTAAAATGTAGTACGGAACGGCCAAGGCTCAATTGTTGTCTCTTTTAGGGAATAGACCCCCGCAAGAAACCAACAATTGAGCATTCACCCTCAATCAATTGTTCAACCAATTGATAAATCCATCTTTATGCAGTTCTTTCGCTTATTTCTTTTAATATGGGCATGCCTGTTCAGCGTTGAGGCTGTATCTGTCAAAGGACTCTATGAACTTGTTGAGCGAAGGTTGCCATCCTTGAACGGCAAGTTCGTGTTTGAGCTCACCGGAGCAGATAGCTCATCATATGACGGATATACTGTTCAGCAGGATCAAGATACCGGTATTATTACTGTTGAAGGATCCACTCTGAGTGCTTTGTCTGTTGGCTTGTATCGATATCTTTCGGAATACGGTCATGTCTCGATATCGTGGATTGCAAGCACTTTAGAAAATCTAGAGGAACTTCCTAGTTTAGAAGGGCAAACGCTCAACGGGTCTTCAATTGTCCCATGGCGCTATTTCTTCAATACCGTCACTTTTGGATATACGACTGTCTTCTACAACTGGGACGATTGGCAGCTGTTGCTCGACTGGGCTTCTCTACATGGGGTGAACTTGCCGTTAGCTTGGCTCGGATACGAGCAGGTTTATATTGAGACATTTCAGCAATATGGCTTCACCATTGATCAAATCACGGAATTTTTCTCCGGCACTGCGTTCTTACCGTGGAACCGATTCGGAAACGTCCAAGGTTCCTGGAATGTTTCTCAGCCAGTGAGCATTTACCAAAGCCAACTGGAACTTGGTCAATTGATTGTCAAGCGGATGGTAGATCTTGGAATGACTCCTATCTTGCCAGCCTTTACAGGCTTTGTTCCGAAATCAATCAGTAAAGTGTGGCCCGAGGCGTCGACGTTCCGTGGTTCCGATTGGAATGGTTTCTCTGATTCGTACTCAGAGGATTACATGTTAGATCCTCAGGATCCATTGTTTTATGATATCCAAAAGACATTTTTGACTGTTCTTGACCAAAAATTCGGTCATGTTACAAACTTCTACACTCTGGATCAGTTTAATGAGCTGACTCCGCCATCGGCAGAACTTGGATACTTGCGCAATGTTTCTCAAGGTACCATCAAGACTCTGCGTTCTGCTAATCCAGAAGCAGTCTGGGTCATGCAGGGCTGGCTGTTTATTGATGAATTCTGGAACGACACAAGTCGCATTGAAGCGTACTTGTCTGGTCCGGAAAAGGGAGAGCTATTAATACTTGATCTCTACTCGGAGGTGTCTCCTCAATGGCAGCGCACATTATCTTATTATGGACATGACTGGATCTGGTGCGAACTACATAACTTTGGTGGCACTATTGGTTTGGAAGGGAGTCTGCAAGTGCTCAACACTGATATTGTCGAAGCCCGCAACGCCTCGGGATCTATGGTAGGTGTTGGGCTTGCTATGGAAGGCATGGAAGGCAACCATATGGTGTATGATTTTGCTCTTGATCAGGCATGGTCGGAAGTGTCTCTGGACATTGACCTATATGTGGACAGTTACATCCGGGCTCGCTACGGACCTTCTGATGTTGGTGCGTCAATTGTCAAGACCTGGCAGAGTATCGTTCAATTAGTCTATACCAACAATCCGAACATTACTCATGTTAACTGTACGCCGAAATCTGTTTTTGAAGACATGCCCTCTTTAGATATTTCCGATCTCGTGGGCCGCGTTGGCCATGCACCGACTCCTACTTTGGTCTGGTACAATCCGGTGGAGCTGAATGCACTATGGGCGTCATTATCGATCCAATACTATTTACATCCGCATTTAAGAGACCAGACGCACTTCCATTATGATGTCGTTGATTTGACAAGGCAGGTAATAGTAAATGCCTTCATCTACAGGTACATTGCATTTGTGGAGGCCGTCAATGCTTCAGACACCTCCCGTGCGGAAAAAATTGGGGATTCTCTTTTGGTTGCATTGAGTGTTTTGGACAAGGTTTTGTCATCAGATGATAATTTTTCACTGCGGAAATTCGTGAATGCCGCCAGAGCCTTCGGAGGCGAGAACGAAACAGAAGCCGATATCTATGAGTTTCAAGCTCGAAACCAGGTGACGTTATGGGGCCCAAATGCACAAATATTCTCCTATGCCTCTAAGCAATGGAGTGGATTGGTCGGAGATTATTACTACAATATCTGGGATATCTTTATCGAAAAGGCGGTTGCTGGAGAATCCTTTGAGCAGCCAATCTGGGATTTCTGCTACAACTGGCAATGGGAGCTATTATCAGAAAACACACTAGTAGTGAATCCTGATCTGTCTGGTTTGCTTCAGGATGTCGGCCATATTCTGGATATTCCTATATCTAAGGAATTTGCATCTGGTGTAGTGCCCAAGTTAGTTCAGCAAGACTAGTCGCCTACTTCTACAGGATTTCATGACTTTATTTGCATTCCTATATAATTATATAATATGTATGACGTTATTCGCTTTGTCTAGGAGTAAACTTTCCCAGATTTAGCGTCACATCTCGGTCAGCGCCAGCTCTCATTATACTTAAGTGTTCAATTCAATTCAATTATCATTTTGAATTTGAATATACTTAAGTGTGTTCGAAACATTAATACCATTTTTCAGGCGTTTCTCCGCTGTAGTGAGCTACAATCGTCACTACAGATGCAAAATTGTTCATCATAATACCCGACAGGTCCCCATCGAGCCTATGCGGTTCCCGTATCGGGGCACCATAACTCCTTTCTAACTCTCTTTTATGCAGATACTTATCATAATCTCAACCAATTCCATATAAACAATGACAAAATACCCTGGGGGTCGAGTGCTGAGTTCTGTTCTGCAAATTGTAGCATGCCAGTGTCTTTAAAACGGTTATAGGATTATCCCCATACACATCTCACAGTGAACCACATGGAGACGGGGAGTAATGCTCCCCAACCACCAGCTGACCCACCAAAGTATGTATAAAGAGCAATTAAGTGAACTGGTTTAATTTAAACGACTGCTAACTGGAATTTTAAAAGCCGCTCCAGTGAGTCCTCCAGACGACCCAGTAGCGCACCCGTTCCCCTTTCTGGTGAACTCCTGAGGCAAATCAGGGTCAATCCTTTGGCTGGGGCTCCGCACGAGCAGCTTGACAAGGAAGACCAACTTCTTGATCAGAAAGACCAACAACTTCATGAAAAAGACCAGCAAATTAGAAGAAAAGAGCGACAAATTAATAGATTGCAGCAAGACACTGCCGCAAAAAGCGCTTGGTTTATCAGTTCTGAGCGATATTTTAAAGGACTGGACCAGTCAACTGTAGAGGTTGCTGATGTCCTCCGGGTCTTTCATGACGCACGTCAAAATGACATTTGCCGAAGTCTACAGAACCATCGAACACGAGTCTGAGTACCATACCGATGCAGTGCAGGAACTTCCTGCTGCAAACGAGCCACCAAGAGATGAAGATGCTGAGCCCCACGATAACTCGGAACAATCTTCTGCCGATGAAACAGGACTGATTCTACAGCGTTTGTGGGATGCTCACGTTAAGCCTCGAATAATATCAGTCAGGGACTCTTCGCTGGGGAATTCTGTCTCTCAAGCTCTGGGCTATGGCTTCGGCGAGCACAGAAATCCGGCCCGCATACTGCATCCGCTAATCTCATTGAGCGGGGCTACAGTACTTTCTTATCTTCCAGCTATTGTCATGTCACGTAAAAAATTTGGCGAATGGACGAGCAACGGTAATG
Source organism: Casaregolazyma lundiana (assembly GCA_030563415.1). NCBI lineage: Eukaryota > Fungi > Ascomycota > Dipodascomycetes > Dipodascales > Trichomonascaceae > Casaregolazyma > Casaregolazyma lundiana. Next base: position 20,942 of record JAJMJF010000030.1, on the reverse strand, counting down.
CTTGGCTATGGAGTAAGCTCTCCTTCCGTACAAGACGACCAGCGGAGAGATCGGTAGCGCAAGAAGCATAGCCACTGTGCATCATGACCCATTACCAGATTAGTACTTGCTTAACAGCTAATTGGAATTACTTCAAATACGCTTGTTGATGTGGTGGCACGTTGGAAGAAATGCATATTTCCAAGTTGCTAGGTTGATAATGGTGGGATGAGTTAATTATAGCTCTTTAAATTATTGAAAATGGCCATTATGGCTTAATTAAATTATTAGAAATGGTCTTAGATGCTTTACATAGTCTAATTCTTAAATGCATATTATTATATATTTTTTGGTTTGTATGGATAAATGCAGATGGAGTGGTTGATTGGCTGATGGTCGTTATTATGCCTTATACACCTGTTTACTGGCCCTGTTTACTGCCATTGCCTGTCTGCATTACCGCCATCATTCATCGATCTGACATTCTGCGCATTCCGAAGCAATAGATGAAATTTCGAAAAAGTGATGATGGCATGTTTGGTTCGTTATGCTTCACACAGTGTCATGGATTCTTCTAGGTAAGCCTTATGCTTCCTTCCATACATCTATTCCTCGTTCCCGATTATAAATAAATAATGCTCATAGTTCACTGAAATCTTTCTCTTAGCGTATCAAGCTCCGAGACTGCTTCGACTCCAGCTTTGATGCGACATCGCTGCTGATCAGCTTGCCTTCTCCATCTCGCCCTCCGCACATCTACTTAACAACACCGAGCCGGTCACACGTCTATTCTCCACCACATCCCATGGACGACACGAAGCAGCACATTCTCCAATCGTATGATATTGGGAATGAGTTTGCTACTGAATGGACCGGTGCAGGGGATTCGGGTGATGTTAAATATAATGAGGAAGGAGAGGAGGATCTGTCCAAGTATGCACTTTTGCGACAATTGGCACGCAAAAATAGCGTCACCAGCACCGGAGGATTGCCTGCAGACGAGGCTGATCCACTAGGCTCCACTCCGTCTGTGCTGAACGTGCTTCGTTCGCGCGGGATCGACATAAGCTCCGACGACACTGTCAAAGGGCAGTACTTTGTATCTTCACGCGACTTCAATCCGCGCAAGTTTCTTCGCGATGTGCATAGAGATGCTTCATTTGACAATCTTCGTGGGTCACTCAAGTATCTGGAAGCTTCGATTGCCAAGCGGTCAGAGGCGCTCCGTGGCCTCGTTGAGCATGACTATGGTCGTTTCGTCAAAACCAAGTCGGCTATGGACTCCGTTTTCGAACAGTTTGAACAGGCTGGATTCACTGCCACAAATCAGTGGAAATTGGGAGATATAAGCCGCCATGTAGATGACGCCAATTCCAAAGGTACAATGATAATGAAGCCCGTTGTGGACTATGAAAGAAAAGAGGAACGCCTCAAGTCTTCATTGCACATGGTTGACAAGAATAGCTATATATTTGATCTTCCGAGTCTTATATCACATCATATTCATGTAAATGATCACGAAGGTTTGATACGGGATTATTATCGTGGCAAGGACTTGCGGTACAACGAAGATGAACTGGCTGCGAACGATTCTGGTTCGAAGAGGTTTGCTGATATGGTATGGCAGGAGGTCGAACAGGTCGTTGATAGTCACCGTAAATTTTTGTGGAAGCAGCTGGCAGTTTCGGGTCCAAATCAGAATTATTTTCAGTTGATATCCCGGTTATTGGAGCTCGGTGTGGAAGATAATCCCATAAAGGAGTGGATCAGTTCGCGGATGGCGTATTTCCATTCCGAAGCGACTGAACTATTCGACAAACTCCGCTTGAGAATTAACCTAATGTCTGTGAACCTTGCAGCAGTTCCACCCAATGAAGAGTCGAGGTTTTGTGGCCCTCTTCGTTTGATGGCTACTCCTAATGCTGATGTCGACGATGCTTTTGTATGTGATGCTATGGAAATTGTCGAGGTGTGGCTTATCATGAAAAGTATTCTTGAGGATATATCACAGCTTTTCAGTGAAGCTTGTACATTTTGGCAGATCTGCCAAGGATTTCTGGATGGCAAGAAACAGGCTGGTTTACCCACAGGCTATCAAAATGAGTCAAAAAGCCATTTGTCGCTGTCTCGTACGGAGCATGAAGAAATTATTAAAGATGCACAGAACTTGAGCGATATTTTCAGCAGTCGGCTAGTAGACTACTTTACGTCTCCTTCCGCGTCGAACAAGACCTTTCTCAGTTTGAGTCACCAGGGCTTATCGGGTTCTGCTCCAGAGACTTATCTGTTCCTTCCTCCTCATGCCAATGCATTAGGAGCCTCGCGATATTTATCAGATGCGTCGAAATCACTAGCTTCTACTTTTTACGATATTATAAAATCGGGAATGCGTCCTGGCGGCCAGGAAAAATTGTCCTCAAACTTCTCAACTATCAGAGAACGTACCGTGTATGCGATTTGTTCTGCATGGCGAGAAGATTGTAAAAAATTTCCATTGGCAGAAACCTGGGCCGCTACCGATGGAACTACTATGTTCCCCAGATATCTAGGTATCTATACTGAGCACGTTCTTGACAATCTTGCTGAACTTTTATTTTTTGCACCAGAGCATACGGAATCAAAGGTTTTAAGCCGTCCATCAAGCAAGCTCGTGACCTATATTTATAACACATACGCCGAGTGCATGAAAATCAGCTTGGAAAGTGTTTCGTTGCATGTCATCAGTGACTCCAAGCCATTACAAAAGGAGAATAAATTGCAGTATGCTTCTGATCTGCTGCCCCGAGACATCAGCCAAGAGTCGAAGACCCTGTTGACACTGAGTAATTTCATGGCTATAAGAGAGAAAACTATTCCGGAGAGTTTGGAACTACTCGAGAGGACTTATAAGATGCCATCTAAGGAAGCAGGAATCAAGGTACGGTCAGCTATAGAAAAGCTGGATGTGCCGTTGTTGGATTTTTACACAAGAAAAAAGCGTACCATATTATCTGAAATTGTAAGGCATGGTGTCCTTGGTTCAGGTGCAGATTGGATGTCAAAAGATCGTCCAACGGGGGTCTCTGCGTTTATTCATGACTCGCTTATTCAGCTTGTATCTACTCATGCTAGAATTACTGATACTGCTCCAGTGCTAACTGATATGGTCATTGCAGCGTTGTATGCTCATTTGATCCAAACCTTTTTGTCGACAATTAGGGAGGTTGAACAATTTGGAACCGGTGGCTGTTTACAAGTGCTGGCCGACGTGGAGTTTTTAAGAGCTATCATGAACAAGTATAAAACTGGTGATTCGACTCAGTGCGTTCAGAATATCTATACGACCTTGAAGGATTCTGGTACAGATAGGAGTATGTGGGGCCATCAAAAAGATCCTCGTCAGCATGTCAGGGGCACTGTTGATGCCGTGTTGGAGAACACGCGGCTCGACTATATATGTTTCAGCTCTCGTTGAGCGTCTTGCCTCTTGCATTCCATGAAGTCCGTGTGGATATCTGTACTATATTTGGTCGCGTATACGTCGATTAGTGTGGTATTTCTCATGGATCTGGTCTTTGCACGGATGTTCGTAATGATATCTTGTAATAGAATAGATTGTATGATTTATTGACTGCTTATGTGAGCTATTGATGTTTTATGATATTTTGGTTGTCTGGTAATTTTAAACGAGTCGGCTAGGCCACCATTTGAAAGTCCTCTGGGGCGATACGTTACATAATTGAATGATAATTCCTTCAATTATTAATCTCTATACATATTTCGTATGATTCTGGTAATTTCAAGCCAGTTCTGGCTTTTACCGGCCCACTCTTGAAATTTCCTTGAATTTCTGGCCTTGTGTACAATGTAATTGGCAGGCGTATTACGCGAAATATCGACAGAAAACACAAAATGCCAGATTGAAGGTGCGTATGAGGGGTTCTTCGACACAAAACACACGAAATAGCGTACTTCTATGCGACATTCTCAATATACAAGTAATTCTCAGTATATACAGGAAATTGTAGAAGAATGCGATGCGTGTTCGGCGTACCAGCCTGTTCAAGGTAACAATATCGATACAATCCCAAATACGCAAATTCCTGCTAATATTTTCTAGCGATATCAAAAATTTGGACATGAAGTCCCATAAATAAAAAAAAAGGTATATAATGCTTTAGGAATAGGTGGAGGCCGATATACCGTTTCCGTTGGATCTTAGCGTGCCACTCACATTTTCACAGACTTACAAGTAAGCGCACATATCCAAAACGATCACCGAACTGGTCAGCCCCGTTAAACTTAATCAACACAGTTCCAATCGCGTAAAACACTAGGCCCGTATCTTCTAGCAGGGGTAAAGATGCTATATATAAAAAAAGAGTCATACATCATACTTCAAGAGTCGTTTGAACGCACGATGCCTTGGATCTTAACATCCTTTCAGATAACTTTTAAATAACTTTTAGATAAAACTTTCATAACTTTTAGATAGAGATAGATAACTTTCATAACTTTTAGATAGAGATAGATAACTTTCAGATAGATAACTTATAGATAACTTTCATAGATAACTTATAGATAACTTTTAGATAGAGATAACTTTCATAGATAACTTATAGATAACTTTTAGATAGAGATAACTTTCAGATAGATAACTTTCATAGATAACTTTCAGATAACTTTTAGATAACTTTCAGATAATCTTAAGAACAACAGCGAAACAACCACCGAACTGGTCAGACCCCATTACGCTATATGTGCCAAGTAGAAACGCACAAATTGCGGCCGATATCGTATAGCAAATGCTGCATTTCTATAAAGAAAAGAATTAAAGTGATAGATAGTGGTTTAAGAGTCACTGGCGGCAAAAAATGCCTTGATCGTTGGATCTTAGCAGCCTAATATTTTCATCATTTCTACAAGTTGACAACATCGACAACAACTTAGCGAAACAACCACCGAAGTGGTCCCGTTAAACTATGACAGTACAATTCCAAATATGTAAATATCTGATAATATACTATAGCAGGTTTCAGAACCCGTACAGAAAGAAAAATTGGTTTATAATAGTCTGTCTAGGTCCTAGACTCTAGGACCTGTCGGAGCTAAAAAGGCAGTTTCGTTTCTACTACTTACAGTCCTAATATTTTCTAACCAGCAGATCAAAAAATGCCTTCAAACCATAACACCATTATATGTACCACATTAACTACAACATCTAGTCTCGTCTACCAACACGCCAATTGAATATATAAAACTACAAGTAAAACTACAAGTTAAAACGCAAATAACTGCTAATTTAAGGCTTCGCGGAATTTGGCGTAACATGTGGCTAGCAGGGTAATAAAGACGGAAGAATTTCACCTCATAAGAATCGCAGAGCACATTCTCCATCACGTTTATTTCCCATAAAACATGGCGCCCTTCAAGACAGTACTAATTGTTGGAGGCACCGGATTTCTAGGACTCCATATTATCAGTGAGTTTTCTCAGATTTCTCCTGATGTGCGCGTGCACGTACTCGACATCCGGCCCCTACCACCGGTATCTCCGCGGTTTTACAAATTCGACCCCAGGAATATAACAGTCCACGAAGCTGATTTAACGTCAGAGGAGCAGGTCAGTAAAGTGCTAGCAATAGTTAAACCAGATGTTCTTGTTCATAGTGCATCGCCAGTCCACGGGCTTGGCCAGAAGTTATACTATAAAGTGAATGTACAAGGAACCGAGAATTTACTGAAATGTGCGGAAAAATACAAAGTCAAGGCCTTTGTATACACATCTTCAGCAGGTGTAGTGTTCAATGGCGACGATATATACAACGTTGACGAGACTTGGCCATATCCTTCAAAACCAATGGATGCTTATAATCATACTAAGCAGCTGGCTGAAGTTATGGTCGTCAGGGCCAGTAAAAGCGGGTTTAAGACAATTTCGCTAAGACCTGCTGGCATTTTCGGGCCTGGCGATCGGCAAATGATCCCTGCTCTACGTGATATGGGCCGGGCCAATCGACACCGGTTTCAACTTGGCGACAACTTGAACCTCTACGACGTTACATATGTAGGAAACGTGGCTTATGCGCATGCTCTGGCCGCACAGAAGCTGCTGGACCCGACATCCTCGAAACTAGTCACTGGCGAGATCTTTACTATCACTAATGATTCGCCAATATTCTTCTGGTCGATGGGCCGTGCCGTGTGGAGAGCCGACGGCAAATTTGTGGAAAAGCCCATCACCATTCCAAGAGGATTTGCCGTGATTCTTGCGTATCTGGCCGTCATATTCTGCTTCATACTACGAAAAGAGCCCACACTGACTCCATTCCGGGTCAGAACATCCTGTGCTACTCGATACTACAACATCTCCAAGGCCAAAAACCTGCTTGGATACAGGGCCCGAACAAGCATAGAAGAAGGAGTCAAAACCACCCTGGAAGCCATGGACGAACAGGAGTCGATGGCTGAGAGCAAATAAAAGGAGAAAACCACATGTAATTACTTCTACTCTAGCAATATAAACTATAACCAATGCCGCCAATCACACCGGCAGCACCCCACAAAATGCCCAATACAGGGAAATGTAAGTACCACAGGGTGAGCGATCCTGGGATCAAAACAATCCACGCTACCATGAGGCGTGTACGTGAGGCAGATGATTCGTTATCCTCGACGGATTCCGTCTCATCATTATTATTATTGGAAGTAGTACTCGTTGCCTGCACTCTGTTGTTCTTACGCTCAACTCTGGCGGACTCCTCTGCCTTTCTGCGGCGCTCGCTGGCAAGCTGCGACTTCATTCTACTGATTTCGGACCATTCGCGCTCTTCCCTCTGAGCCCGTTCGATTTCCTCCGGTGACGGCGCGGGAGTTATAGTCGGTGGAACAGACTTCAAAGAGCTCGAAGTGCTGGATAAGGCAGCCATACGAGGGTTGCTAACGCTCGACGCGAGATTCAAAGGCTCGACATGCTCCGTGGACATAGCAGGAGTAGAGGCGAGCGTACTTGAAGAAGCAGCAGCCACAACGACATAAGAATCATCCTCATCGTCGTCGGTATCGATTTCCCGATCGGTATCATGCTCATCGTCTCCCGAATCAGATTCGTCGGAGAGGGAATCGGCATCAAAAGTATCATCTGAGGCTTCTTCTCCATCATCAATGCCGGCATCCTGCTCATAATTGTCGGTATCTTGGTCATAGTCGTCGGTATCTTCGTCATCATCATCGGTATCCTGGCCATGAATCGCCGCATCTCCAGTAGACTCAGTGTCTGGGATCGTCATGTTCTCAGAATCGTCGCTGTCATCACTATCGGAGTCATCACGCCCAGGTACAGCCACCCCAGAAACGGTAACCCGGTCGATATTCCTACCGACCCAGCCCAGACGGTGTTTGAGTCTGTCTCTCAACCGGACAGGTGCCTCTTCCTCGTAATTATCCTCGGAGTCATAACTGTCGTCAAAATCATCGGTCGGAGTCCACCTAGCTGGAGGGCGATGCGCCTGATCATACTCGTATAACGCCGGATCACGATAACGACTATGAGGGCGCGATGGGAAAAGATAATTAGTGTCTTGATCATAGTAGTCGTCGTATGGAGAAGGTCTTTGGTTGGCTGGGGAATGATAGTAGCTTGGAGGAGAACCATACCAGTCGTCAGAAAAGCCCGGACGCAGGTAATTCTCGTCATCAGAACCAGAACCGTAGTCGTCCGAATAATCCATGTACGGATCATTATATCGGAAATATGCATTGTCTGGGGGTGGATCGTCGTCCAAGGGAGAAGAATCATAATAACCATCCTCGTCAGCCGCGGGGCTATCAAGGAAAAACTCATCATCGCCGTCGCCCTCAAATAGGTAGTTAGTATCGTATTCATTTTCCGGAAATGGAAATGGGTGATAATTGTCTCGGTGTTGGATGTTGGAATCACCGGCAAACCGAACGGAGTTTACGCTCGAAGCGTGAAACTCTTTGCACCGGTCATCAGCATAGGTATCAAGAAAGTTCACCAGCATCTATAAGATTAGAAAATATCGGACAGGGCTCAGAAAGGGGCTGGATACGGACCGTTCGTGGGCAATCTTTGTAGCACAGGGAGCCAACATCGCGGACTGATCCACACAAACATGCCAAGTCGGACTCGTCGCACAACTCGAACATCTGCTGGACTTGCGATAGGCACTCACGAAGCTTATCAGGGGACTGCAAGTTAGAAAACAGACGCGGAAGCAGGAAACTATCAGGGACCACAAACACACTCGTTAGCCGCCAGGGCAAATCTGAAAAACAACCAGCTGAGAGCCAAAACTAGCAAAGAGGCCCTCAGCATATTAAAATGTAAATAATTTGTATCACAAATATGAAAACTGGAGTGATTCGGGCTACAACAGAGCTGTAGAGGATTCTTTGTTGAAAATCGTCTAGTAAAAGGGTTATCGCTAAGTTGTGAAACCCCCATAACAAACAGTTAAAATCGCTGGTTAGAGTCAAGCTTGAGGGCAGTACGGGGTCAAATGTGGAAATAATATACAATTGTGGAAAAATAGAAGACTGCTAAAACTAGAGAATGAATTGCCATAAAAATTCCAGAAATTCCAAGCCTTTTGCTGCTATTGTTGTATTTTACTGTTATCTATGCTCTTATCCGAATGAAGCCCGAACCCCACAGTTTACCAACTTACCACAACGAAGTATCACAAAACACCACAATGCTCAAGAATATTACATCCAGGATGCTTGCAAAACAAAGCATGCGAACCGTCTGCGTGGCCAATCGTAAAAGTTCCTTCCATAGTTCTAGACTCGTCAATGGATCTTCCGTAAGCGATCTGATTCAGCAGAAGGCCCTGGCTGATTTGGATTCAGCCACTTGGATTCAGGAATTGGTAGATAAAACGGAAGGAGGAGGATATTTGGTGACCCACGCCGGTCTTTTTGCACAGAAAGTGGCCTGGGGAGAGCAGGTGAGTTCACAATTATACCGATGAGCGGAACGTGCTAATGCCCTAGGATTCCTTTTCTCACGTTAACAATGTCGCCTATTTAAGATGGTTTGAGACTGGTAAGTATTATTAAGCCTATTCCTTAATACAGCACTAATGAACAGCCAGAGTAAATCTTTTCCGAGGATTCGTAGAGCACTTGCCCGGATACGGCTTTGAAACTTTTATGGATCCTGTAGAGATTGGACCAATCATCAGATCCGTCAACTTGGCATGGAGGTATCCTATCAAATACCCCGATACGATCACCGTAATGCATAAGTTTCTGCCTCTTACCCAGCCAGATAGATTCGAGCTGCAAGGTGTTGTTATAAGTCATAACGCTAAGAAAGTTGCAGCTCGCATAACTGAACAGGTAGTTACAGTAGATTATGATAAAGGCGGAATAAAGGCCCCTATTCCGCCGAATATTAGAGAAGCAATAGAAGGGAGACTCCTGGAGCAGAATGGAAACTGATGTGGGCCGTTACTTCTAGCTGGCTGCTGATATGTAGCTAATCAACCCTACCTCACACTGATAAAAATATACTTTCTTATAAAGCTTTTACATTTTTAGGCCTTAGATGCTCACGTTATACAAGAATCTTGCCGTTGATATCATGGTAACGGTTGAAATATGCCTCCTGCAGTTTAACTCCATATTCAATATCATCTGCACCACAAATTTCTCGAATGCTGTGCATAGCCAACTGAGCATTGCCAATATCGATAGTTCGTACTCCCAAGTTAGCTGCCAATATGGGCCCAATGGTGCTTCCACAGGTTGAATCGTTTCTGACAACAAACATCTGCAGGGGAACCGAAGCTACATTGGCAACTTCTTTGAGCAAAAGGATCCCCGGAGAATTTGTAGCGTACCTCTGATTTGCATTGATCTTGATAACGGGGCCCTTGTTCATATACGCTTTATGACCAGGTTCGTATTTGCCTTCATAGTTTGGATGAATAGCATGAGCCATATCTACCGAGAGCAGAAACGACTTGGCCCCAGTTTGAAATGTGGCGGAAGCATCTGCAGATGAGGAAGAACCCGGATTTATCACAGAAAGTCTGGAAACAACCGTTTGAAGTAGGTTGGACGCAGCACCCTGAGCAGACTGCGATCCGATTTCTTCATGGTCAAACAATGATATCAAACGAATTGTTTCGTCAGACTTCAATGCAGACGAATCAGAAACAGACCGTATAAGAGCCTCTGTAGCTATATACGACGAACACAAGTTGTCTAATCTGGCGGACGAGATAAACTCGCTCTTCAAACCGGTGGTGCTGGCTAGCTGAGTGTCATACAGAACGAGTTCAAAATCCTCGATTGAAGAAGGTGCGACTCCCAGGTTCTGGGAGATAAGCTCAATAAAAGAACTGTGATGCCTGACACTAGCTGCTGGAAGAGAAGTGGTCTGAGAATCATCAGGTTCTGGCGATTTCTCATTGAGCTGGTCATTGACCAAACCAAGAACCGGCAACAATTGTGTTTCTGCGTTAAACTCAAACTTGGCATTGGTCCCTCGGTTAAGATGAATGGCCAAATTTGGAATTCTCAAAATAGGTTGATCAATTTTGACCAGTTTCGACACCAAATTGCCATTTGATTCTCTCACAAACACCCGGCCGGCTACCGATAAATCACGGTCAAACCAGGTATGCCATATGCCTCCTCCGTAGAGCTCCACACCAACCTGTAAATAGCCGGAAGAAGATTTTTTGGACAAAGGCTTGACTCGGAGTGTAGGCGAATCGGTATGAGCTCCGACCATAGAGATGCCATTACCGGCTTTCCACTTGCCTCCTACAGCAAAAGCCACAATAGACGAGCCATTACGAGTAAAGAAATACTTTCCCTGCTGCTTGACTTGTGTGTTCCAGTTGTCGCGTTCATTTAGCTCTAAGAAGCCAGCAGCCAGCAGCAGGTTTTTGGAGCTCGATACCGCATGATACGGCGACGGAGAAGCATTCACATAAGAAAGAAAACCTGTCAATTAGCAATTGAGCCGGCAATGCCGTAACTGAATTGTTGAATTAGCAACGTACCGTTAATATATTGCTTTGAGGCCATTGATGAGAAAAAGCGGAGGTGGATGAAATGTGATGATCAATAAGTGAGTTATTTTGATAAATATCGGGATCAACGTGAGTATATATATTTCCTTATTTATATGTCAAGTATTTGCATATTTTATTATTATATATTCTTATTTATATATTACGGTATTCATACACATACGATTTCTCCAATAGCGTGACTCAATAGCATGACTTATCGTCTGGCACCTACCTGCCCTTCTGCTATGGTAACCCAATATTCCGCAGATTGGTCAACAAGTCCCCAAAATCTAAACACTCTTTTGTCTAAACCTCTTCTATCATAATTAACAACGCCAATCCGTCCTGTAGTTGGATTTCTCCGACGCTGCTCCTTTCGGAAGGTATACCCGCTATTGCCCAATTTCACGTTATTGTTCCGTATTTCACGACAGTACTCTTTTCTTCCTTTTCCTATTGTTCCTACTATCAATTTCAAAGCCCATTATATCGACAGTTAGAATATGAGTTCGCGCTGGGCTATAGCTTCCAATTCTATCCATGCCGATGACGAGCTCGGATCCGCCCTTCCCGACGTCGCACCTCCGATCCATCTTTCTACCACCTTCAGATATGACTCTGATCCAGAAAAGCTGCAGCCATATGCCGAAGTGACTTCTACTGATCCGTCACTTGTTTATTCTAGATGGCATCAGCCCAATTCATTGAGGGCTGAGGCCATTCTGAGCTCAATTCTCGACGGCCATGCCGTACTTTACGGATCTGGTCTATCAGCCTTTCATGCCGCCATGACTTATTATAATCCTAAAACAGTCTTTATTGGCGAGGGGTACCATGGGTGTCACGGAATATTGCATATTCTGCAGAGAAATTATAATGTTAACATTCAGCCATTGGACAGTGATCCGGCACTCCTGCAGCCTGGAGATGTTATACATTTGGAAACTCCTGTCAATCCAACTGCCTATGTTCTTGATATTCAGAAGTACGCGGATGTTGCGCATTCTCGCGGCGCCTATTTGCTAGTAGACGCAACCTTTGCACCTCCTCCGTTGTCCTATCCTTTCGAATTCGGTGCCGACATGATAATGCACTCTGCCACAAAATACTTTGGAGGACATTCGGATCTCCTAGCTGGTGTCCTCGTGACAAAAGACAGCACCATTCGCAATAAACTGTACGAAGATAGACTGCTTCTGGGGACGATTTCCGGATCAATTGAAACTTATCTGCTAGTCAGATCTCTGCGAAGCTTCAAATGCCGGATAACACAGCAATCCAGCAATGCTCAAACCATAGTCAAATTTCTAATTGACAATCAGAAGAAGTTTCCAAAGCTTAGACAGGTCTTACACCACCTTCAGCAGGATGACGAATATGTTAAGAAACAAATGCCAAATGGCAGCTCACCAGTATTTTCTATTAGACTAGCATCTGCTGAAGACGCCCGGCATTTCCCATCAAAGCTGAAATTATTCCATCATGCAACATCCCTTGGAGGTGCCGAGAGCCTGGTTGAATGGCGCACTCTTTCTGACACCAGCGTACCGCAAGACTTGCTGAGACTTTCAATTGGTCTTGAAGATGTGCAAGATTTGATTGAAGATATTTCTACTGCATTATCTTAATACATGTGGCTATTCAGTTTGGTTCTTCCTTTTGATCACATACTATACAATGAAGCCCGTTTTCGATGTTCATATCCAGCTTGCTGAGACACGATAGGTGGTAGCAATGACCACATTTGAATATAACCAGAATATCTTCCTTGTTATTGCTCTTTTCAACATTGATGTTTTGTGAAGGCACTTTGCGAGATTCTGGAGGAACAATTCTCTTAAGCAAATTCTCCCGCTCTTTTTCGGTCCACTGGCTGTAAATCCAATCGACATCAAGCCCTAAGCCGATTATTTTCCTACCACAACCTTCGCACTCTCCACTTTTGCAGCTTCTCCATCCTTTGATCCGTTCGGTTACCAGCTCCATTAGACTCTCGTAGTTGTCTTGGTCAAGCACATCTCTAGCAACGTCCAGCATGATGCTTTGATGACGGTACGCACTCAATAGATCATTGAAGATGGATCTTATAGTACCAATAGTATGAGACTTGTCGCCATCAGATGAAATAACTGTTCGGAATATCCTAACGATAGCCAAATTCTGCTGCATCCCCGAAACAGAGGACCCGAAAGAATCTAATAGAGCCGACAAAGCGTCCCGTAATAGGTCCCTGGTAAACGATAGTGCTTTCTCTTCCCTAACCCTCAAAGTTGTACCAGAAGAGCTATCGCTTATTTCGGGCTCGCAAGATATGCTGATCAGAGTCTCCAGAAGTTTGGCCCACAGCTTCTCTCCAGTCTCCCTATCCTGAGCGCCTTGACAAATACCAACTCCAACTTTGACATAATGTTTCATATCTTCCTCAATGTCCTCAGCAACAGAATCCCCAGATATATACTCATCGTCCAGGTAAAATATGTGATCGACTAGATATATCATCGCCTCCGAATCCCTTTTTTTCCTATGCAAAAGTTCCACCAAAACATCGATACACCTATATTCGATGAGAGCATCTACTACACTAGGAAGCTCAATATCATCCGGACCGGAGAGAGTAGTGTTTAGAAGGTGTCGAAGTTGAGCTGGTGAGTTCTCTGCAAGAAGACAAACATAAAGATTTCTAGACCTCATAGACGGAAGCGCACTTTCACCAGTATTAGACTCCGAAACAAGTCGAAATTGCTCCTTGAGGTAGTGTTGTTGAAGATCCGGAGCATCAGTCATATCGAGTATGGTATCGTGAAGTCTCGGGCTGTACATATCGACCAACTCTACCAGCCTAACACAGTCTAAAGTTGCTAAATATGCAAAATGAACGGTGATTAGACTTTCTATCGCAACTCGATCTTTTTGATGTACCAGACTAGCACTAGAATCCGTATTCTTCAAGCATTCGGCAGCGATTGAAAATAGCTTGGAAACATCACCAAATGGCTTCTTAGTTGTGAATATATCAAAAGAGATCTCAAGATACTCAGCGTATTTTTGACGCGACCGGTACAGGTATTGCAATACTGTTAAATAATTCTGCTCAGATAGCATGGATATCATTACATCCATATTTGTCGGTTTATAAGCAGATAGAAGCGATTGAACTGCCAATTCACATTGCTCCTTCAACTCTGGTGTTGCCAATAAAATTAGCTCCTCTGTGATTTTCTCCAGTTGCTTTCCTGGTAATATTAAGAATTGGCTGAACTTTGGATAGTTTCGAGCGACAAAAATGTCAAAATAAACCCTGCGATCTGGTCCATACGCACTCTCAGTAAAGAGCTCAATCAGAATATCGATGATTAGTTGCCTACTAATAGATATTCCCAGCGCATTACTTTCCGAGGTGTCGACAATGCTATTGAGGAAAGAATCCTCGAAAATTTCATTCAAAGCTTTGAAAAAAGCAGGGCAGTCATACTCAATAAGCAGAGAAATGTAAGGAAACTTTTGGCTGACCGCTGGCAAGTCTTCAATTGAGGATTCACTCGATTGTCCAAAGAACAGAAACTGGTAAACATCATTTTTCACAGAGAGCGTGTCGCTACTGTTTTGAACCAGTAAACCGGTTGGATAAGTGCGACCAGTCAGAACATAAGACAGATATGGATATACCTTATCTGACATGGAAGATTTAGTGCTGCCTCGGATGTCATCAGCAACGTGTTTGAAGAGATCAACCAATGGCCCGATGTAGTCATGCAATGCATTATTCCAAACGTAGATTTCTGTATCTCGTAGGTGGTATTTCTGACAAAGATTGAGCGTCAGGTCTAAGTCTAGTGTTGTTGTATCTAACCTGCAGATGACATCTTCCAACGTTTCTGAATTATCAGCCATTGAGAATATCAATTTCTTGAAAACCGTTGGAGGCAACGATGTGATTTCACCATTATATATGAACTTTATTAGACGATCCACAAACAGGCCTTCCAAATGAGCGTTTTCAAAATATTCAAATAGATTATCCAAAAGACTTAACTGCTCAATTGCACAGATCGCTGCGATACAGCTATCTGCCAACTCTCTTAAGGTTGACTGATCCGGCGGCGGATTTTCCTGACTCAAGCAAGCTTTTACACAGGTCGATATCAAATCAGGAATAGATGAACCCACAATTTCATATCTTTTTTCTCTATCATGGGGTAAACCAAGCAATATGGAATCTTCTTCGCCCAAATAAAAAGCAGTCGATAACTCAATTGCACGCACGTGGTCACCTTCCCGGATGATATCCAATAATCGATCAGCCCAGCTAGAAAGGGTCCCAACAACAAATTCATACTTGCCTAGAATAAATAACTTTTCCCGGTACGCCTGAATACAACAAGCGAAATTGTCCGCTAAAGCCACAGGTTCACGAGGACCATTTTTAGAGAAAGAAACCTGAAAGGACCGTAGACTAGTCGAGTATGTGTCTTTATGCATAACATGTTTATCAATAAGATCCAGAACTGCCGATACGCTCATAGTTTCGGCATTGATTATCAATAGCCGTTGAGTGATCGTCACTAATGCGACAAGAGCTGGGCCGATCCACTCAGCATCTACTATAGGCTCATCAGCGATATACATCTTTTTCGAACGGAAAGACAATTCCAAGTCTTCGCTGTGTGGATGCACGGTTGACGTAACATCCAATATTCGGCATATATTAGACCAGCAATAGACTAGGCGATTCTGAGCGGAATGCTCGTCCGTTTGGTCAGTCTCAGGATACCATGACAAACATGCGCTGAAACCCATAGACATATTGGCTTGAGCATCTCTTGCAATTTTATACTGTGTACGAGGTTGAGGCAGAACCGAAACGACCACAAGATAGTACGGAGTCATGACAGCCATCAAGCAAGAATCTCTGGGAACATTCTTTGACACAGCTGTTATTGCTTGAACAGAAAGAGCCATAATTGTAGTAGGTTTAGATGTAGCGGAATATTTGCCCAGAACCAGCCTTGAGCGAGAGCTTCTACCAAGCAATGTCCGATAAGTGTCATGAAAAAACACCATGCCCTTTGAGTCACCCGCAAGCAGAGCGTCATGATGTCCGATAATAAAGGCCAGATGTAAAATCGAAGCACCCACCAAATGCCCCTCTGGGCTGGAAGATGTCGGGTGAGTTGGAGCAGGCACAGGAGTGATTTTCATGGAGATAGAAGAAGGCCTAGTGAGATCCCATTTCACAATAGAACCATCTTCATAGCCAGCAGCAACATGGCCATGGTCTGAGCTTATTGCAAGCGACAAGACCTGACCGAGCTCGGCCAAGTTTTGTTGCTGGCCGAGGGTATGAACCAGAGCCTGGTGATAATCGAATGCCAAAACCAAGCCCTTAGTGGTACCAACAAGAATAAATACAGATGCTAAGAGAGTTGTAGGACGGCCGTACTTGGCCACCGTAGTGTCAGAATACAATTGGCTGGATAATCGGCGTAGCTTCGACCATCTTATGGCCTCCCAAGGAGTGGTCAGCGTAGCAGAATCCACTAGCATGTCGACATCTATGTTTTTTGAAGAATTTCGAGCGTGCGAACTTGAAGTATGCGAAATATCCCGTATATTTGCAGGTCGTAGCGGCACGAAGCTGCTTAGCCTTGTCTGAAAGCGGTCATCAATGGAGAAATGCTGATTCAAGCTGGAAGAATCGGGCGACGATGATGACAGCAGATCGTCAGAGCTTTCCTGGTGTGAATGACGGCTGACGAATTGTTCTGGCGGTTCGAGAGTGTGTGAACCTGTAGATTCCAGCTCGTTAGGCTGCGCAGAAGAGTCCGAACGCGGCGACAAATCAGCCGCCCCGGCTTTCTTGCCAAAATAGTTGGAAACCTTGACCGCAGCAGCAGTGGACACGGTGTCTCGAGAGGACATGGCATCCCAATTAGTGGTTGTAGTTGACGATTCGCTCCGTGGACGGCCAACAGTCTCGGGTTTAACTGAGGAATCATCATGCCCGTCGTCAGTGGCACGATCGCTGCCAGATCGTGAAATCTCGGGCTCGTCTGGGCCCATGAAAACTCCAGTTTGTGCTATTAAGAGAGAAAAGTGTATCCAGGTGCAAATGTGGAGGTTTGGAGATCCCAAGAAGTACACAGCTTAACCTTGAAGAACACTTGAACGTAGAAGTGGTTAGATTGGACAGTTAAAGAAGTGTAAATACGTTCAAAAACAAGCTTAACAGCCCAATGGTGCGTCGTTCAGGCCGGCAAAGAACGCAGGTCAAATATTCCGAGTTGAACACCGGGAGTGCGTCGGAGCACAGTAACGATAGCGATGAGGAGTTCGTGGCTGCTGACGATAATGCGGAGGAGATGGACGAAGAAATGGAAGAGGATAAGTTGATGTCTGAAGACGAGGCCGAGATCAAGGTGAAAAGTGAAACGGTCGCGCCGTTGTTCCTGAAAACTAGCAAGAAGGCCGTGGCTGCGAAACCGCGATACCCTGGGAGCCTCAAGGAACGGTTCAGACTGTTTTTTGGCCAGTACGAGGCCGACTACGTGGATGCTGTGAAGCAGCGCGTCAAATGGGGCGCTGAGATTTTCTTTCCGGACTTGAATAGTATGGCTGTTCCTGATAGATATGCGCAAGTACTGGCTGGTGAAGCTGGCAGCATTAGTTCGTCGAGGCAGAAGCTCTCAAATATCAGTTCAATGGACTCACAAAGTCAGTATTTTCCGCCGGAAGTACCTCTGAAAATTCGTTTTGCAATGGAAGAATCTTCTCAGATCGAGCTTGGCCTCTTTGACAGTGTACCTCTTGGATTAGGTTCTGGCAGTCTATTGAATGTCGGTGGTACAGTGACATCTATTGCATGGGCTTGCGGTCATGATAATTCTGAAAAACAGTACCTGGCAGTTAGTCTGCTTATTGACAAAAACTGGGATCCCACTAATATGCATATTCTTTCTCCAGAGACATCAGTGTTCTCGCATGGTTCTCCTACTACAATTCTTATATTCGAAATAGACAGTCCGCTGTTAACGGAAAAAGACGGCATACGCTTAGTGTCTACATACTCTTCTAATTATGGTGCAGCTCACAGGATCGCCTGGAGACCGTGTTTGTCTTCACCTGAGGGCTCAATAGGCTGCTTAGCAATAGCATGCGGGGATGGCAAGTTACGTCTAATTGAGATTGAGCAACCAAAACAAGGGACAGATGTTTCTCACTTTCTAATAGACTCACCGGCTAGAGAGTATTCGGCCAATGGAAGTATTACAGCCATCTGCTGGAGAACTGGACAGCATATTACTGTAGGAACTGCCACGGGCGAACTGGCCGAATTCGACGTTGCTGAAACAGACGAAAACATGGTAAAAGTTCCATCTTTCAGTACGCCGGTATCGCAGTCGCTTATTTCATCCATATCTTCTGCATATCCTGACTTCCCCGATGTTTTGATAGTGGCCTCCACGGACGGGTTCCTCAAAGTGTTTGACATTAAAGATATAAGGCGATCCAAGACCGCAGGCGTTCGAACTAAGCATTATATCTCGACCACAAGTTACTGCAGCCACATTAAATCATTTGTTTCTCTAGAGGATAACTTCACGTCTAAAATTTTACCGATACGCAGAATGCATACCACGTTTGCGGGCACGGGTGTAACGAAGCATGACGGGACTGTCACGTCCACTGCCGCATCGCTCCTTCACCCATTTATTCTCACAGGAGGTGCAGATGGATGCTTGAAAATCGGAAATTGCGTAAGACGTGTTCTGGTTCCGTCGAAAAAAGGCCAGGAGTTTTATAAATTTGGTAACCTCTGGCAGCTTCAAGTTTCCACCCAAGACGGCTATTTCAGCTTCAACCCGTGTCTTGAAGCCGAGAATATACCGGCGATTCAGGCATCTGTTAGACAGTATGTTTCACCTCCTGCTGTCATGATTACCGATGTACAGTGGAATCCAAATCTTGTTTGTGGCAATGTCTATGCTGCAGCAACGTCTTCAGGATACCTAATGATAGAGAAATTTACGGATGCGGAGCAATAGTAAGGATTATGTATTATGTATATTTAACGTCAAGATCATTATCATTAGTAATTTGTGCAATAGGCCAGGTTGATGTCAATACACCGGGAACCGGGTATCGACATCAGTCGACCATCTATAGAGACCGCCGACAATGTCATACACCATGGACAAACCGGACTTTTCCTTAATAATTGGCACTGCAGCTTGAGAATCATTTCCAAAGCGACATATAACATACACAGGTCCACCCAAGCCGTGCCAGTCGTACTCTTCCACCTCACCTAGAGGCACATTGAGGGCACCTGGCAGCGAACATATAGCAAACTGCTCAGCAGGTCTGACATCTATTAGAGTATGAGGTGATCCCATATTGCGATGGTATTCTGAAACCGATATACGGCTTGTTGAAGATAAATTAGGTTGTGCTGCAATCCCGCAGAACTCGGCGTAATCAATGGTTCCACGTTCAATTTGATCCCTGGTTATCGTGGGCGTCTTGCTGCACATGACACATTTGGCTGATTTACCACGCATGCGGAAATATCGCCAGGAACTGCTGTTAACAGCAAATGCATTATAAATAAGAAGAAACGGAGTATATGTTTCGTATACTCCAATAAGCACTTTGAGGGCCTCGGTGGCCTGCATGATGCCCATAGCACCAACTACTGGCCCTATAATACCGCCATCACCACAGCTCAGAACGCTGTTGACAGGAGGAGGCGTAGGATAGAAACATCGGTAACACGGACCATTTTGAAAATTGAATATAGAGAGCTGTCCTTCTTTCTTGAGCGCAGATGCAGAGACAACAGGCTTTCCTAGAATGACTGCAGCGTCATTTATCAGATACCGCACAGCCGGAGCATCGGTGCAATCTAGTATAAGATCATAAGGTGCCATTAACTCGAAGCAATTTGTATTGTCAAGCCGAGTACAATGGGGAACGACCTTAATGTGGGGATTGATCCTGACAGTTAGAGAATGCACAACTGCAGTATGAAGATCATAACATACCTTTTACAAAATTCTGCAGCAGATACGCATTTGTCCACGCCGAGTTTATCGGTGCTATGCAAAATTTGCCGATGCAGATTCGATATTTCGACCCGATCGTTATCGACAATACCAAGGGTTCCAACGCCAGCACCTGCGAGATATGCCAGTGCAGGGCATCCTAGGCCTCCTGCACCAATGACCAGAACGGCCGAAGCAGCCAATTTATGCTGGCCTATATGTGAGTTGTTAATTCACAGTGAACAAACAGCTACTTACCGACTATTCCTACGTCTTCAACAAGCAGCTGGCGACCATAATATTTATATTCATCCAAGGAAAACTTCTCACTGTAACCAAGACTGCCCTTTAAAGCGCTAATTTCAGCCTGCAGTCGCTGGTTTTCCTGTTGAAGCCCGTCTATTTCAGACTGGGATGGCATGGTGAAAATATTAGAGTTGTAGGTGATGTCCGTTTCAAGGCTCGCAGTAGATGCTGGTGAAATTGCCACGAGGCCAACAGTAATCAAAATGGTATACTTAATAAACCAATACGATACATAATCCTGTTAGAAGAGGTATCCCTGCCTGGTTAAGTTATGAAGAGAACAGAAAAACTGGTGGCTCAATAGTTATCTTAACAATTCACATCATTATAGAATAGCAAAGCCTGGCTCAGTCGCTCATGATGAAACCTGTTCATAGATAGGCTACTGATGGGAGAGAATAAGATCACGACAGACGCGAATTCCTCTTTCAATCATTGCGCGCGGATACACCGTCAGGCTGCTGGCTAATAGGGCGATTTTATTTACTGTTTCACTTCTCCGATAACTGATACGTATCATTACAGTAACTACAGTACAACCTCGCTATAACGATGTAAAAAAAACACGCCTCCGGAATCGTTAT
>JAJMJF010000029.1:12607-139399 GCA_030563415.1 Casaregolazyma lundiana | reverse complement strand
ACGTCGATATCCATATTCGGGATATGACATAATCATCCTAAATAGGAATCCACAACCACAACCTAATTGGGAACTACTCAGTTGCCATTTTCCAACACTGACAAAATGTTTATATGGAGAAGTACGGATGTCGTTTTACCATGTGCGAAGGCCGACCTTTTTAAACACTACGCAATTTTCATTGATTATTCAAAAAATCTACAACGTATCCTCTTACTGGAGCTGTAATTGTTTTGTTTCCAGGATGGTACGGCAAACTCTAGAAGGCGACAGAAAAAAGAGCTAATAGTAGTAATAAGCGAGACACTCTATGGTCTTTATTTATATAAAAGATGATGACGATGATAATAAAAAGCCAAAAATATTACAGTAATTATCTATATTTCAGGAAAAGCTCCTTTAAAGTACCTTGCTCAAGTAGGACTTCTAAGGGCCTCCTGATCGGCCTTCTCCTTATTGGCTTCTGGAAGATCATATTTCTCCTTTACAAAAATCGCAGCAACAAGAGAGGTGAATGCATAAAATCCAACTGGAAGGTAAAAACAATCCCTGTATCGTAGTGCGAGCTGTGCCTTAGACGCGGTGGAAACATCTCCAACGATAGAGGCCGAGACCGCAAATGTCAACGCTGTACCAACTTGGGCCATTGTCTGTCCAGCGCCAGCTACAACTCCCTGCATGTTGGGTGGCGTGGGCTCGACCGTCAGGTTGAGATAATGCACAAATCCAGTGCAACAACCAGTACCAACGATCAACTGTCCGACAATAACAAATTTGTAGTAGGAGACAGATTCCGAACTAATTCGGCTTAAAATAATTGAACCACATAAGCCAAGCAGCTTAGCACAGAAATTAGTCCACTTTTTGGATACTTTGCCGTAGCAACGGCTCCAAGTGAAAGATACAACCAATATTATACTGGTAAGTGGAAGGCACCTAAGACCAGCTACAATTGGTGAACTATGCCATAGCTGTTCAGAGACCTCCACAGTCAAAAATATCGCGGAGAATATACCAATGTAATCTGTGAGGCAGCAAATTATCATTGGAGGCACATTAGGAATCGTGTATGTTTGCAAAGGCACCAACGGCAACATATGCTTTGTGATATTTACTCTAGTGATCAAATAGCCTTCCCAAAAGAAAAAAAAACAAACCGTAGCGATGCCTACTATCAGAGGAACATAAGACCGTGTGCTTTTCCAGCTATTGCCTCCTTCTGTGAAGCCTAAAATTACCAAAATAGTTCCAGCTACAAATAGAAAGCAGCCGGGAAAATCCAGAGTCCTCACTGCTGCATGTTCGGAAGTTCTCACTGGCTTTACAACGAGTATGGCGAGCAAAAAAGCGACAACGGACAGTGCCATCGAGAACATGAAGAACCCGCGGTATCCATATTTGCTGGCGGTAAATCCACCACCTAAAATGGCTCCAATACCATACGAACAAGATTGGCCCATAGACGAATAAGCTAATGCTCTTGCGCGTAATTTGCCGTGGAGGGTCGTAGCAATCAAGGCATATGAGCTAGGAATCGTTGCAGCAGCTGAAACCCCCTGGAGAGCGCGAAAGACAAATAGAGTATACACATCTCCCACAATGCCACATAATAATGAACAAAGCCCGAATAGTAAAATACCGGAGACATAAAGATAATGGTGTCCAACAATGTCGCTTATTCTGCCAAATAATAGAATGAAGCCTCCAAAACAAACGGCATAGGATGACAACGCCCAACTCGCCGTCGCTTCCGTAACGTTGTACTTGTCAGCAATGTCTCTGGTAAATACCATTACAGCGGATACATTGAGGATATCCAGCGATGGGGAGATTATGTAGACTAGCACAGCTATTGGCTGTAGTGTTTCTCGGTACCGTTGGTAAGCTGGACTCCTCTCTAGAAATGGAAACATGGCCATTCAAAATATACAGATCATCTGCCAAACTCATTTTATATTAAATATTCTCTGATAGCTGAATTTCATCCAAATGCGTCAGGGTTTACCCAATGCACGGACATGTCCGCTGAAGTCCGTTGAGTCCGAACGTTGAATTACAGACGGCTCAAAACACACCACTGTGTATGTCCCTAGTCTGAAATGCATTAGTAATAAACATCTTTGGTAATCTCCCTCATTTGTAACTAGCCATTCGTTTGAGGTTCGCCATTCTAACGTAATGCACAAGGAAGGAGGAGAGCAAGAAGAGACGGAAAAGCAAAAAAACACGAATATATAAATATGATAAAAGCATAACCTCAGAAATATTGAAGATATTTATACTCTGGCATGTTCCAGATATCCATCTTCACATCAACCCATACTTTTTTCAACGCTTTCCTCAATTATTTCCTATCTATCCTCGCTATTCTGCTACTCAAGCCATAACTTAACCCAACTACACTCCACGCAATTACAGCTAGTAGTCACCAACCACCATGGCCGTCAGCTCAACTGGCTACTTGGTGGCTGATATTCGCCCCGGTATATGTGTGGGTCCATTCAGTATGTATATTATGGGATTTCTATTGCGTCCGTTGCAGTCTATTCTCTAACTCTCAGGCATCGGCGATTCCTTATACACAGTCCTAGAACTAGTCCGTAGCAACACCCAAGTCTTCCCCGTAATTGATATTATCCAGTCCATTGAAACACCTCTATCTGCACCCATCATTGTGGATCTCAGGGCCAATGGCATTCGGCTCCAATTTGATGCTCAGATGCAGTACTTACGCCTCATAGAGATGCTGAAATGGGGAAAGACCAAGTTTACATACAAAGGGACTGAATTAGGGTGAGTAGTCGTTGGCGGAAAGGGCCATTTTGGCATGTTATACCGGTTGTTTTGGTAGTTATGGCCTTTATACTGGCTGTTTTGGCTGTTGGCTGTTATGGCCCTGCTACTGCTTTATATCCTCTATGTTAGCTAACTTCAGCAAACAATCGTCTGTCAGCTTTCGACAAATTTACTACAAAATATTCGGCCCTACATATCCTGGAACTTATGATGAAGATTCGCAAACTTATACCCTATCATATCCGGGAATCTCCTTTCTCTTTCCTGCCCCTTCTGATGCTATCGGACAAGGCCCCTCCGATCCATATATTAAGCTGCTCTCACAGCCTAATGCTCCTACATGCACTGCTGTGGCGGTCTTTCACGGTCATAGTTGGCCCGAAGCTCACAAAAAGATCTTTAAGGATGACAGCGTATATCCTGGAGTTCTGAAACAAAGCCAAGAGCCCTCAACGGTAATTGACGTTGTTTACCTTGATGCATTTGGAGATGATACAGTCCACATTTATTTCATGTGTCATCCCGATGGGCTTCAGTCATATTCAATTGCGATTGGCGAAACTACAATGCAGGATATTCTCATGGTACTTGGTCCTCCGAACGAGCGATTGTTCAAGCATGATTCCAGATTATCGATTCATAGTCCCGAGGACCGAGCTGATTCTCATACTGATTTGTTCTTCAATTATTTCCACTATGGCTTGGATATCTGCTTTGATACGTCAGTAAGCATGTCCCCAGTGAAGAAGATAATCGTCCATGGCAATGTACCGGGAAGTCTGCGATTCCAGAAGTACAAGCGGTGCAGATGGGAGGTCGGCACATTTCATTCTCAGGATTTGTATAGAGATATCTCCAAGAAATTGCAAAATCCTCAGAAAGAGTCGATTCTATTGCATATGCAAGTCGAAAGCCCCAGCAGCAGCCTGGAATTGGTTGAAGAAGACGAGGATCGCGTAGGCTCTGGAGCATCTCTTGCTGATGATTATGGACTGACGGAGCTGCACGGGGTCAAAGGCGCGGTGCTTGAAGTCATGACAGCTAGTGATATTGTGAGCAGTTTGACGCTCTTTCATTAGGATGCCTGGGGCGATCAACGGGCGATCAACGGGCGACCAACGTGCAGGGAATATTAACCAACGCGCACAAATCTATCATTGCATGTGTATGCGATATATCAGTCAATATGGTTATGATATATGAGTCAATATGCTTATGATATATCAGTCAATATGCTCATATACATCAGCCACATGCTATACCAACCGGTTGAACCAAAGTTCGCTCATATCGATGCCTGCCTATTTATCATACAAGACGCATATTTATACAACAGAATACATTTATTTATCGCGATGTTCAATACAGCCAGGGCCAATTGCATTGTTTATAACGTTCCATATCTTGCAAGATCACGCTGATACTCAGATAAAACATACATGCATTCCTGCATATCAAACTTTTCTTCGCCATCATATCATATCTTCTATAATCTATTTTCACTAAGCTATTATCGCTACAATAAATAAATACGAAATGTTTCAATATCCTAATAACGTCGCGAAATACACGGTATCTATAGTTCCACGCGGCTGTACCACTTCGCGAACACGAAGCGCTCATTAATTTATCATTTAACCAACCACCTGCTCCGTCTCGGGAAGCACAGATTTTCGATTGGAGTTCCGAAAGACGTCTGCAACACGGAATATTTCTTAGCAACGTCGAGAACGTATTTAATTGCTATTATTTGGGCGTTTTCAATTGCGTAGGCTCTGCCATGTCTGCTCCCGCTTTAAGCACCGGGGAAGCTGCAAGGATGCCAACACGCAAATCCCCTCGAACAATCGGCCTCGCTCGCAAATCTATCAGGGACCTTGCGCTGTCTACGCCTCCGCGGTTGGATCGCGTCGTGGCCAAAAATAACGAGCAGAACGAGCCGTCAACGCCAACCCGAAGCGTGCCCAGCAACGCCTCTAATTCGTCTCAGCGACGAGTGTTATTCTGCGATCCTCCTATTCAGCAGATTCACACGCCTGTGGCTGCTGCCGGCACGCCGTTGCGGTCCATTTTGAAGCATAGCTCCAACGTCGAGTCGCCTTCTGCGCATGCACATATTGATCCCGATACCATCTTGTCGGATATTTACTCCTGTTCAATCGATGTTTCACAATTTCCAAGCCTGGACCCTGTTATCGAGGTCGCCGTGACTGTTCTGGATAATAATGTCGAGGGAAAATATCTCGAAGTATATGCTGCATTGAACTCTCTGTTGAGGGCCCGCGATAATTCCGTGTCGACCGAGATGCTCATTAGATACGGAAATTCTCTACTTAATTATTCATATCGGGATCTCATAATGATCGAAGCTTCGCACAATAAGCTGGATATCCGCATCAAAATACAGATATTGAAGGTAGTCGACTACTTATTTTATTGCGAAGATGTCGCGGCAACGCTAGATGAAGATTTGGCCTCCAAGTTTCTCTCGAAGGGCCTAGACGCTTTAGAGGACGCTGCTTCTTTAAAGTCGATAATCGGAGCTTATTTGCATATATTCAATCATCAGCATTTACCGTGGACTTTACCTAGTGAAATGGCCGCGAGGTTGCTGGTAGCTGTCAGCACACGTCCGACTCTGTCTTCGGTGGGTCTATTTTCTGAATATATATCGACATTCCGTCTGCTAATTCAGTCTCATCCTTCGCTCATGTCTTCTCATTCTTCGCAATGGGTTCCTGTCGTGCTCAGGTGCCTGGTTGATGAAAACTCTCTCCTGAGGTATCAGGCGCTCACCGTAATTCAGGACTGCAACTCTAAGCTTTTGCCTGATTTCACGATATCAAGCTGTATAAAAGAAGCATTTGACCAACCCGTGAAGATCGAGTCGGTGGAAGATTTAGAGCTTGAGGCTCAAAGTACTGATACGAAATTGGCTGATAAAGCAGACTCTTCTCTGATATCCCCTCCCCCTTCTCAATCGAGGTATATTGATTTATTTTTTAAACGATTGACATCGCTATTGGTTATACCGGGTGAAGGAAAAGCGGTCATGAACACCTGGAATGCGATACTTGTTGCTCTGTCCAGGTGGGGCCCCGAGCACGCTCAGAGAGTAGAAAAATGGCAGCATTTTGGACAAATGCTAGCGATCAGCAAAATGGCTTTCAATTGTGAAGTGACGTCGAGCAAACTTGCTGCTCTTCAATCTTGGAAGACCATGATCAATATATGGACTCTAGGGGAACCATCCGAACGTAGAACTACTTTTCTTTTGCATCCTCTGCTTTCACTAGTTTCTGATACGCGCCCAGCCGTCGTGAAAAATGTTTTTGCGACCTACATATCCCTTGTGAACTCCTATACGCAAGCAATTGGTTCAGGTGATCCTGATACCTTAGAACTTATTTGGAGAACTTTGGTGGCTCCGTTCATGACAGCATGCCTACAGCATCCGGCTGCATTTGGACGTGATAAAGGGATAGAGGCATTGGTTCAATTATTAGCTCCTGCTTCAAATGTGAAGGGTAATGCTGAAGGACAGGTGCCTGGTACCCAGTCTTTGAACGCGTTTCCACCTAAGTTCTTAAGACTACATTTGGAGCAGGTCTTATCACTCCTCGCCAACGCTTTTGACAAGATTCCTTGGATCACGTTCGACAAAATGTTGGATAGGGTCTTTTCCAACATTAGAGTTTCTATGAAAAGAGAGATTCACATCTCAGCTTCCACGATGAGTCAAGTTGCCTCCTGCTGTTCCTTTGTCACCAGGCTTTCTGAGAATGGACTTTCTTCGCAAAAATTGGCTTCGCTCGTCATTAACATGATTGTTAGGCTTGGCGCTACGCCGTTTATCGAGCGTGATTTATATGAAGCTAACGGTATCATCTATATTTCACCACAGTCACGTTCAAAGCGTTCTTCTGCCAAGGGAAAATTGCCTTCTCTGCCATTAATAATTCTTTGCCGAGCAATAGTCCATTCATCGCCAGATGCTTCTGAGCCAAAAGGCATGAACTTTTTCAAGGACTTTATTGAGCTGGTCGCGGAAAAGACAAGCCCACCTAAACGAACGATGTCACTGTTCGTGAGCTGCTTGGCGTCTATCCCTGTACAAAACGAAGAACTCCTTGTCGCTGCCTATAATGCTATATCGGAAATATTGAACAGGCAGGTGATGAGCTGGAATTTTGGGGCGCTTGATGATGAGCTTACAGAATTTTTATTAGAGTCGTTCAAAAGACCAATCATCAGTGACAAGTATGTGAAAGGCTGGGCCAGATTTTCGTCTTTCTTAATGAGGGCTCCAAGCAAATTCAAAGTTTTCATCTGTAGATTGCTGGACAATAAGCCTGATTCAAAACTGCTAGAAACATATCTGGTTTCACTAGAGCCATACTTCCTTGATACTATAACTGTATCAGGATTTGAGCCTATTATAGAGGCCCTATTGTATGCCTTTAAGCTTGTGTACTCTCATATACAGTCATCGTCTGAGAATTTTGATCGTCTGTTGCATTTTATGACCGAGGTTCTTGATAGAAGCCAGGAGTGGGATAACGGCAAGGCAGTGGTTGCACATTTTGCTCGCCGTATGATAATGCAAGCTGTGAAAGGGCCCCATTCGAACACTCTCAAAGATTATAAAACTTTGCTGCCGAAGTTATATGCGTTTCAGAGCACTATTATGAAAACTGAGGGGCAGGTGCTTCTGCTCAGCTACGCAGATCTAATATCTGCCGGCTTACTTAGCGATGATGCAGAAGTGTTCGAATTAACGGTGGGTAAGTGGCATAGCCTCGTCTGCGATAATGAGCAGATTAAGGGACCATATCCGTCGGTACTAGTGGATGCAGTGAAGCAAGCGAAAAGCTCGGCAAGTCATCTTCGAGTGCCTAAAAATTTCCCTCTGTTTTCTGATAGTGGACGAGTTACGAGCTCCACTGATGTGGAACCTGACAGTGCTGTGTCAGTAGATGATATTATTTGTGGGGCACTGATAAATGATTCGGCTAACGAAGAGGCATCAGGATTGAATGCGGGCCTCAACGGTGAGACAAATTCCAGTACATCAGTGCACGAGTCTTCATTTGATCCGTTCGAGAATAATGATGATGACACATATGCTGACGATGGTGGATTTGGTGGAGACGTTTCTGTGGTGATTGCTAGTGAAGAAACAGACAGTGGAGTAATGGTGACAAATGAAGGTGAAAACTCACCTTTTAGTTCTCAAAGAGTTTCGTCACCTATAACTGAGTTGAGCCCTAATTCATCACCGGACATGCCGCGGGTTAGGGGGATGCTGGTTCGGTCGCCGTTGTCTTCGGTTGGCAGCAGCCCCTCAGGATCCGTGGAACTGAGCCCAACCAAGGGCAAGACCGCTAATGGAAATGAATCTCGTAAGAGAAAATTGGAAGACTTATCGACGGTGCCGGAGCCTAGCAAAAGGCTGCTGATATCAGATACCGGCCCTAGCACGCCTGTCAAAGAAACGCCGTATCGCACCCCTTTGACTCCTGAATTCAGCTCTCCTCCGGACTCTACCGGTATTTCGCCTGGAAGACTGCTCTATAACATGCTGAAGAGATTCGAGGCTGATTTCCAGGCTGCTGAAGCTTTTTCGGATCTCAATCCACAGGAGAGTTTTGAAACAGAGACACTTCTGATGAACGTATTAATGAGAGCAAGGAGTTCTCAAATAAAGATCAAGGTGCCGTCGGAGTCGGCAGCGGTTTAGCATAATGCAAAAGCTAATAAATAGGTCAAGGTAACTGATATTACAACTCTAATATCTACTACTCACTACGGTTTATTACAACACCCGTATTACCCATCATGGGTTCATCATACTCAGTAAATGCTAACCTTCTCATTACTATCATCACCACTATAAACTGCTGTTACTAGCTCTAATCAGACCTGCTAATATCTCCAGCCCAGCTACTACTCCGTCAATAACCCGAACATTATCACCAACAGCCTCGATGACTGCATCGTCCATACCGGACATTCCAGCGCAACCCAGCAAAATGCAGCTGGCGCCTTTCTTGACGGCCTTTTCAGCAGCCGATCCAATGTGTTCATTGACGAGCTCTGGTGAAAGGTCATGCAAATCCAATACCCCTAATCCCGTAGAGAAGGTGCCCACGTAGTTGTGATGGCTGCCTAAAAAGGCCTCAACAGCATCATCGAGCAGCTTTTCCCATATCTTTGCCGTAGTGACAATGGCAAACTTGGACGGACCGTAGGCCATGGCATGAAGAATGGAGGCCTGGAATATCCCCAAGACAGGCTTGTTTGTATGCTCCCGCAGTAGATAAACCAAAGGATGGTCCGAGTAGCAAGCTACCAGAAAGGCATCGTGATGCGGAACGATCGCCTCGAGCTCAGCAAAACATGCGCTTGCAGAGCTGATCTCTGTCGTGTACGAATTGATCTCCTTGGGGCCCTTCTGCGGTGTAAAAAACTTGTAATTGAAGTCAGGTACAGGATCAACCACTTCCTTCATCGCATTCGTCACCGAAACCGACGAATTTGGATTGATTATCAAAATCGACGAAACCATCGGACAAGTGTGCGTGGTAGGCTGAACCGACAGACTGGCCTTATTTTCGTGGATGTTTCCTCCCCCCCGGCGGGCATGTGGATCATCGCATGCTTTAACCTATCATGGACAAGTCCCAACTTGTTTCAGGTTGACAAGAAGGGGAAGAGACTTTCCTTAAACGATCACCACGCACCACAACGGGTGAGAATTATTATTTAGCTTAAAATTAAAGACAAGGGCGGCCAAAAAAATAAGGGACAACGGGCGGCGGGAAACAACGGTAAATACTTAACATAAAGATGGCGATTCTTGTATCTTGATACATTATCCAGTCGTAAAAAAAATCGTTTCAAAAGTGCTAGTTCGTATGGGCAAGTTTGGGCAGCTCTGCCGCACAAGACTCGTCAGCCTATACAGATGCGTTTCATGCCGCATCCACCTGATTGGACTCATTGGCATGCTCTGCACCTGCGTCATCCCGGTTAGGTGTACTGATGTGATTATATAGTGACAAGAACATTTTTCCGACTTCCGGCGGAGATTTTGTAAAAGGGAGATCCCAAAATTGATAGGCCCGGTTTCGCAGCAGTTCGGTAAATGTGATCATCAACCCCCATGGATGCGGCCGATTGCAGATTATTCTTTCCAACAGCACCCGCGTGATTGTGTGTTGAATCTCGGGCCTTTGTTCTCCAAACACCTTCAATCCGTGACCGCCAAAGAAACTTAATAATACGCTTCTAAAAAAACCCGTGTGACTGTTCGGATATCGTAGTTGGTCCGCTATGGCAGAGATGATAAAATATCTTTCTTCGACACTTCCACTTTTCAGTAGCTCGGCCAAAAGCTGAACCTCGTCTAAATCCTCATCGAAAGACGATGCTCCATTTTCCATATTCTTTTCCGGTCCCGCGGCAATAACTCCAATGTATAGAATCAATGCATTAATTGCCGGAACATTGATTGATACTGTATCAAAACCAAGACCAACCAACTTTTTTGGCGCTGTTTTGACTTGATTCAATATAGACTTTGCGGTAGCAGACAATTGGGGCCGGCTGAGAACATCAACCAGCTTCTTCAAACCAAAAGCTTGCAAATCCGTTGATAAATCAACAGTAAACGGGGGACTGACTTTCATATCGGGAATTTGCTCTACAATGAGCTCTTGCGACAGAGGATCAGGCAGTTGAATATCTCCCGGGAATGCACTCAATATGAGATTCCTCAACTGCACACAACTTTGAGGTACAACATTGCACAATGCATAGTGATTTTCGACTAAAAACTGGGGATAGTCATGCAAGATAACCAAAAATATTCTCAAAGTGCCCTTGTGCATAGCCATTACCGGCGATGGAATATTTATATCCTCAATATACCTGTCTTGGAATGAAAGCAATAAAGACAAGAGATGTAGAATATGCGGCCAGCCTTGTCTCTCACTTAGCTCCATCATTTTTGGAAGAAACAGTCTATGACATATGAGAGTCTCCCATGCGAAACTGAATTCAGGGAATGCCAATGGCTGTAAGTTTGTGAAAACCTCTGCAAAAAGGCAATACATCTTGGGGATGAACTCTGCTGGTAAATCGGCAACTGAGATCTCATATAATAGAGAGGAAAAAAACCTGAAGTAAGCACGTTCAGTTGATCCCTTAGTCTCACCCTCTTGATCTGCTGCTAAAACCAGACAAACCACGCTTAGAATGTTTCTAAAGTAGTCTGTACGACCCTTGTCTGACATTTTATTGCTCGTCGATATAATGGTAGCGATCAACTTTGACAGAGCATCTATAGCGACAAACACCTCTCCCGATACAGCTTGCGCATTCAGAAGGACACCTTTCACATAACTTTCCACAGCAAGTTCCAACGAAGTCCGAATGAAACTGCAAAGCAGTTCTGAATTGCTCAAAATCTCATGTCTGGCGAGTTGATACACAAATAAATGGAACGCTCGGTCATTGCGTGCAGGATGTTGAGTTAATCTGACCCATTCCGCAAAAATATAACTCATTTGTTCCTTGGAGGTAGCAAACCTGTCTCCAGATAACGCCAGAGGTCCACCAGAAGCAACACTCTTTTCCATTGCGGCCAAAATATTCTTGGCAACCTCATTTCCCTCTTTCGCAAGAGATTCCATAGCCGATAAACATCCCGTGAATTCAGTTCGAAGTGCGCAAGGCGACGGTCCCAGAACAGCTTCAAATATCAAACCCGCAGCAAAATTAATTGCAGGCCCAACTTTAGCCAAAACTTGCTTAGAAAGATTGACATCGATCTCACTTGCAGTTATAAGTTTGGCCTTTATCAGTGTGATCATAACCGGAACATTGTACTTCCTTTCATCATCTGAATAAATGAGCCACAAAACTACTTCCTTAGCGGTAGGTGCCGAAAGCTCGCAAAGCTTGTCTAAAAGAAAGCAAAATGCTTCCCTACCCAATGGGGAATCCGTTAAAGTAAAAAGAGTGCTCACAACAATTTGAGAAGTTTTCAGTATAACCTGATCTTTCAGAATGCTTCTGCTACTGGCCGATAAAATCTGAGACAACAGTACACTGATCGGATGATTAGGTGTAAGTTGAGATAAACTGGTCTCCTTCGCTTCACGAATCAACTTGTCCAAAGAATCCACTCCTGATTGCAGTTGCAGCATAATTTGATCAAAATGAACCTGCGGATCGACGCCCTGACCAACGTAATCGCCAGCCACATGCCCACCAGGATCTGCTTTAGATGCCAAGGCATCTTCACCAAAAGGCTCGTCCGTCCGATAAGAACCGAAATTCTCGTAAATAGAAAATTGTTGCGCTGACAAGCCGCCAGTCTTTAGTCTGAATGCCTCTGGCAACCTCAGGGGGTATCGAGAGTTCAACTGCGGATCAATAAATGGCTGACCCGTTCTACTTTCTCGATGTGCTTTTCGCAACATATATGCTGGAGAAAGGGCAACTTCTATCTCAGAGAGTACTTTGGTTACCGCACTATTCTCGATTACGCCACATATGACGTCTATATTGTCGTCCACAGCCATCGTAATCTGCTCAGAGAGCATCTCATGGTCAGCATAACTGCTGGCCATTAAAGTTCCTAGATGACTGGTTAACGACTCACGCAATGGGTCTTTACTTGTTACAAGACTAAGACTTGCAGCCAAGACACGGGCCATATTCTGTGCCGCAATTCTCATCTTTTGCTCATCCGGTTCCAAAGCGAAATCTTTAGAAACCAGCTCTTTGGTCGTAATGCTCGCAATTGTAATAGAACGCTCCACCACAGGTTGTAAGATTTCTCGCAGAGTTTGATCAATTGCAAGTAGAAATAGCTTCTTAAAGCCCTGATGTACAACAAAAGACGTAGTACCGACTAGCTGAAGTTGCGAGATAATATTTGTAAAGATGGAACTGTCTTGTTCTGGAAGCGAAGGCAAGGGCGCCGGCGCAGTTGACGGAGCTACCCCACCCGGTCCGGTCTGAAACAATCCTTTATCATCACTAAGTCTCATATGCTGCATGTTCTGTACCAAATTTGTCGAGCTAACGTCCTCCGATGCGCCAGGCACATGATCTCTTATGATTGAAGAAGGCTCAATTGAATTGATATCAACGTTGAATTGGTTGCAAAGAACTTCAATTTCAAACTTAAGATTCAATTTCAAATCTGAATATTGGTACAATTCAGATAGAGTCATAAATATTCCCATAATCCACGGGTTTGGAAGCTGAAATACAGTAGACGTTGCAGCCTTTTCAAGAACCTTACACACAAACGGTAGCACGACGGGCAGCTGTTTTAAATCACTAGCCTCAACGAGCAGTTTTTTGAAGGCAATATTCTTATGAAGGATAGGCTTGTTTCTGCCAAGCAACAGGCTCCCAAGCCATTGGCCCAGATTTTTTAAATGTGACCTCTTCTCTGAAGAATTAATGACATCAGTAGAATCGAGGAACTGTATAATCAACTGATACGTTGTCTTAAGACAAAATTGCTCCAAACTATTATCGTGAACCTCTTGAAGCATAGCAATGTAAAGACTGTGATAATTCGGTTCCACCATAGACCGCTCTCCCACAATGTATGACGCGAACCATTTATGATACTTCTTCTCCAGCAGCTTGGAGAGTTCCTTCGACTTGGCTACAACGTTGCTCTGTGCCAAATTGTTAACCAAAAACAATACCTTATCACTAATAGCTTCAGATGGATCTTCTTGAATGCCTTCTTCCACTTTGACGTCAGCAGATATGGAACGGTACATGGGCCGGTGGCCGCCTGAATCACTGTCGATTCTACCTCCACCAGCAATATCTTTTATTTGCTGGTAAAACTGATGCTGAGTAGCAAGCCCAGGAATCTCAAGCAAAATTGTGCAGTATTTAGGAAATTCATGCAGCCTTTGCCTGAACTCAAACAGTGCCTGCAGCCCGAACCTAAACATGTTCGACTCCGTAGGCATCCGGAGAGATTCTAAAATAAAGCGCAATGCAACTGATAGAGGCATTCCATCAATAAGATGAAAATGTACTAACGACCCGAAAAGTACTGCTGTGGTCGCTAAAGCATTCAGAGGATACTCCGGGAAGAATCTATACTCGTCAAACAGAGAATGAACCATACATGCAAATACGTCCTGGTCATGACTGTTATCGGATACCTTGAATTTTTGTAGCATAGAGATAATATCCCGTATTTCCGTTTGCTGTTCGTACATTTTTTGATAATACATCTTCATTTCTCTTTCAACTTCAGGTGAAAAAGAATTGTTATCAGCTCCAGCAAGGATAGCGGCATCATGGCCCTGGCCAAAATTAATAAGCCTCGGAAACGCCTGAAGACACTGAATTTGGATTGATTTGAACTGTTCGATGCGATCCTGAGGGATATCAATGGAGGTGATCAGAGACAAGGCAGCAGCAGCAGATTTCAAGTTCAAGCTACCACGCGCATTTGGTACTGATCCACCACGCTGGTTCTGAGAATATTGCAAAGAAGCTTTAACTTCCAGAAACGTCAAAAGCGCGCGGAGAAAGTCGCTGCCATATAATTTCTCAGCGTCTTTGATATATGTTTCGAAAGAGTACAGATTCTGCTTATCCGCTTCGCATATCACCTCCAAAGCAAACGAATAATCATGGCTATGTGCAATATCTCCAATCAAGCCACAATCAGCAACAATAACAAGAATATTTACAATCGCGCCTGGATTTCTCGCAAATGCATCAGAAAGAAGCTTTAGTAAAAAGCCTCTGTTGACATGTGCCAAAGAGTAAAATACTAACTGTGAAGTATTGCGGCCAGCAAAAAATATATCAAAAAAGTTGGTAAGGATATGCTCGAGTAGAATTGGCCGAGGTTCTGGAAACTGCGCACCTCCAATAAAAATGAGTTCCGGCACTATCTTAGCGTGCTCATCCAAAAAAGCCTTTGCCTGGCCAACGATGGGTTCTTCTCTGATTACAGCATCCAAAATCATTTCAACGAACCCGTAAAAATTCAAAGGACTGTCATATAAAGGGACAGCAAGGCTCTGTGCACTTTCCGTCGCACCATTTAGTAGCGCAGGCGTCAATATCTGTTTGAGCCCCAAGGAAGCGAGATTCAGCTTGTTCTTCGGCAATGTCATAGTATGCGCGACCAGGCTGAGCTGCGTGGAAATGTCGTGATATCCTGCTGCAAAGAATTTGCTAATCGCATCCTTTTTTGTTTTTTCTCCCGCAAAGAAGTCTATAAATTTGACAACAGATGCGACTTGGTCCGAGTCCTCGAACTTGATTTTCTCAGAATATTCGGTCGAGCGCACAATCGTAAAAATTTTGTTCCAATCGACAGAGTCACCGTATTTCGAAAGACTTTTCCCAATTATATCTGATGGATATTGCGGGTGAGCCACAAGCAACGATATGACGGAGGCAATAGCCTGGTCAGTGATTTTGACATGATGCTTGGAAATGGTTGATGCGAGTGATGAAGTATCTAAAGCGCCTGGCTTATCAGCTAGAGAGCTGATTAAAGCATCTAAACTGTCCATTCTGGCTGTTTTAGGTGATGAAGATTCAGAAGTGCCAGATACAGTGTGCAATACTTTTGAGGCTTCAGATAGGGATGGCTTTCGACCAGAGAGGAGTTCAGCAACGTATTCGGGGCGCAAAAACTCAAATACCTTTAGTAGAGAATTGGCGTGTTGGACCGAGGAAGGGGAATGCGAATCGGTAGCAAGTTTAGCGAGAAATTGAGAAAGCTCTTTTGAGATGAGACGTTTGAATACCGGGATTTCTCTCGCAACTACAAGGCAGAGAATAACACGCTCTAGGCCAGTGAGATCAAAGTCGACAGCAAGAGTATCTAGGTCTTGTTTTTGGGCACACAGAGAAGCTAAAGAAGCAGATTTCAATCCAAACCCCTGTGCCGTGTCCAGCAATTGTTTAACCTGGTTTTTTAAAACAGCAAATCCCCAGTAGTTTGTCCCTTGTTCTTCAGCGACTGGAACAGGAGGATTGTTAAAGCGCTTTAACAAGTTGTCGAAGAAAACCTTGTACACTTGGGGTGATGATTCCTTGCTGGTAACACTAGTGACGGATTCGATCACCTCTTTATAGTTGTCCTTAGTAACAGAATTGACGAGAATAGCCAATTGTGCCAATGCAATGTTGCCTCTATCGGCTGTTATATGCGTGGATGAGTCCAAACCGCCAGAAATCGGGCCCGAAGGCGTAGGTATAGCGATTTTCAAGTAAGGAGCTGTATAGAACAAGCTTTGCGGTTTTACCGTACAGCTTCAACACTGGCTTTACGGAACTGCTTAAATACTAACCGTTAGATGAATTTCTCATCAGCTTGCACTGTACTTACCAATGATGCAATGAAAAATGCAAGGCGATTTCAGCTCGATTGCACTGCAGTACAAGCGATTCTATCTCGATTACACTCTTGGTACAGTCGATCGGATCTCAGTACAATCGATCAGCAGGTCAATGATGCCAAATGAAACACAAATATGAGTGAAAACACACGGCAGATTCAAGATGATGTTGTCAAACAAATGCCCTGATGAACGATGCTCTACAACTGATTTCCTGATGAATGGATGGCATAAGAAAAGCAGGTGCGAAAGTGTTCGGCGCTGGAGATGGTGGGAGGCCGGGTAACGTTCAGCCGTGCAGCCTAAAAAAATTATAAGATCAAAAAAAAAAATTCGAACTCTTCAATTGCAAAATGAGCACGTTCGACATGTCTTCTGGGGCAGTTGTTCCTCAGTCAGTTGCAACAGTTCTATGCTGCAACTGTGGCCGTCCCATCGACGGCACCCAAGGTGCTGCCATGTGCTCAGACTGTATCATGGTAACTTGCGATATCACCAAGGACATTCCTCGAGAATGTACTGTAAGCTTCTGTCGGAATTGCGAGCGGTTTATGCAGCCTCCCATGCAGTGGATCTCGGCAGAGTCCGAGAGCAGAGAGCTTCTGGCGTTGCTGCTGCGACGACTGAAAGGTCTGAGCAAGGTCCGGCTTACTGATGCTCGGTTCATCTGGACTGAACCCCATTCGAGACGAATAAAAATTAATGTGACTGTTCAGGGAGAGGCCGTTTCGGGAGTCATTGTTCAGCAGGCATTTGAAGTAGAGTTTGTGGTTGTTGCGACTCAGTGTCCGGACTGTGCTCGACAGTTCACTGTGAACACTTGGAGAGCATGTGTGCAGATCCGGCAGAAAGTGGCGCACAAAAGGACGTTTTTTTACCTGGAACAGCTCATATTAAAGCATAATGCGCATATGGATACGGTTTCCATCAAAGAGTCCAGAGATGGCATTGATTTTTATTATCTCCAGCGCAACCATTCTCTGAAGATGCTGGATTTCCTGGAAGCCGTGGCTCCCATCAGGTACAGCCGAGCTGAGGAGCTTATTTCTATGGATACTCACACTGGTTCGAAAAACTTCAAGTTCACTTACTCGGTTGAAATCGTGCCCATATGTCGTGACGATATTGTGGCTATTCCAGAGAATATCGCTAGATCAATGAGCAACATCTCGCCCCTGGCACTGTGTTCCAAAGTCGGCAAGACTGTGCAATTTCTGGACCCTTTTTCGCTTCAAACAGCTGATATCAACTCTTCCGTATACTGGAGAAAACCGTTTCCTTCACTAAGCGAAGCTTCTCATTTAGTCGAGTTCCTGGTCTTAGATATCGAACCCTTGGGTCCAACCAGAGGTAAATACGCTTTGGCCGATGCCATTGTCGCTCGAACAGTAGATATAACCAGCAATTCTCAGACTTACTCTGTTAGAACCCATTTAGGCGGCATTTTACATGCTGGTGATTATGCATTGGGCTATTTTCTGGCCAACTCGAACTTCAATAATGAAACCTGGGATACGCTCACTCAAAAGCTGGACGTCCCAGACGTTGTCTTGGTGAAGAAATTTTATCCTAATAGAAGAAAGGCCAAGAATAGAAACTGGAAACTGCATAGAATGGCAGTGGAGCATAATGAAGACAACGCACGACAAGCAGATGTCGCAAAGGTGGAAAGAGACTATGAACTATTTTTACAGGAATTGGAAGAGGATCAAGAACTCCGCGGAACTGTTAATCTGTACAAGAAACCCGAGTATTCTAGCAGATCTAGGAATATTGAAATGGCTAATATGGAAGATGAGGAGGCTGGACCTACAATAGAGATTGATGAATTGCTGGATGATCTCGAAGGCATTACTCTGGATGAGTGAATGGTCGGTAACACTTTTCTTTCAATTATTATTATTATACAGTAATTATGCATCTGTTTCCGGAATGGGTTTGTAAGCGTTCATTCGCTCTAGAATCTCTTCGGCCATCTTTCGCACAGCAACCAGCTTCCCTTGGCGGATTTTCAACAAAACGGGGCCTATTCGGTATTTATGAAGTTCTCGCACACGTCCCTCATTGCTATCCAATATTGCTTTAAGTATCTGCAAAGCATTTTGGACTTCAATCGGATTAGAACCCTTCAAGGTATGCCGCAGATATGAATATAGAATGCCATGTCGGGATATTGCTGAACATAATCCTGGTGCATGACAGAATATCTTATAAAATTTATCCAAAACCTCGGGCGTGTTGGCCTTGCATTTCCGTAAGCCATTCAACAGTTTTTCTTGCGCGTCCGCTTTCATGAGCCGCGTCTCAACCTCAGATCGGTTGGTCTGGATCCAAATATCTATAGATGAATAGGCCTGGACTTGCCAAGAAGGATCGCCTGTCAGCTCCAAATATGTTGAAAGAACGTCACAGTTCCATAGCATGTTTCTCGTTTTGGCAGTGGAAGATACCATATCGAATAAAATCCGTGCTGCAAACTCTCTGAGCTGCTGCTTTCCATCAGCTATTTCCTTCAAAATTGATAGTGCTCTTGTGCATGCAAATTGTTCCTGGGCCTTGGGGTTCAGCTTGCACAGGTTGTAAATTATATGCAAGATATTCCAAATGGTGACATTATTAGCTGGAGACCATATTAAAATATGAGATAATTTCGGTAAAGCACCGCTATCCCTTAACGTATCAAGGTTTCTAGCGGTTGATGATTGGTTTTTGAGAAACTTCAGAAGTGTCAGTTGACCAGAGGTATCAAGGGAATCGTAGGATTGAAGGAGAAGGCTGTAGCTGTTTCTGGAAACACCATATTGTCGCGCCGAAACTGATTCAGAAAAAAATAGTAAGATATCCATCAATTTCACTCGTATTTCACTGGCATGCGGAGACAGATGTAGTACGGTGACTAGTTTGTCTATCAGAAGATAGCCAGAGAGAATATCGCAGAAATTGTTTCGAAAATATGCACTTTGTGTGTTGAATATGGACCAAAGCACATTAGTAGCCTTTATAATATAGCTCTCGTTTTTGATAAAGTCAGCCTGAAAGGCTTCTCCGAGCGTGTACAAACCTCTCAACGCGACAAATAACTTGGCACCATATTTGTCCACACAAACCATTTCAATAAAGTTCATAGCATGAAGACGAATAATGTCATTATATCTTCCACTACAGCATGGTATAATTGATGCCAAAGTGCCAATTGAGCATATCTCATCGAGATATTTATAGTCATTGCAAATATGAAGGATGATCTGCAAAATGACCTCTACTAATTTTTGTTCATTCTCATGCTTGAAAAAAGATTCAATATACATCAGCCCTCGACTTTTAACAAAATCATGGCGAGACTCTGGATGCTCTTGCAGAATCGTTAATATTGTATTGAACGTCTCGTCGGACTTTTGTGGTCTTCTCATAAGCTTTTCAATGCATGACACCATAGCTTTCGAGGCTCTAGCTGAACGCTCATTTGCTGCAATTTCTGCAGTGTTTGAAATAGGAATAGCCTTTTCAACAAACTCGCTCTCCGCCAAAGAATCCGTAGATGCCTGTTGTATAGGGCCCTTGAAAACGGCATCATCCTTGATCACAACGTCATCCCAATCGTTAGAGTCCGCTTCGATATACTTTTCAATATCAACTGGTTTTCTTGTTGAACCAGCCGGTTTGACACTTTCCTTCCGCTTCAGAAGTAACTTGTCTATATCATCCTCAAGCTGCGGATTATAGGGCTTTCCTTCAATAAGGGATTGGGCTTTTTTCATGTTCAGCTCACCAGCTAGTTCAGAAAAGTCGTCATCATCGTTCTCACGATATTGAGAAAACTTGTGATTATCAGGAAACAAGTCGCGGAGCGGATTTGTCTCGGGTTTAGCAGAAGTATTCGATGGCGCCTCCTTCTTACCAGAAAATATGTCGCCATCTTCTAAAATGCTGTTCCATTCTGTGACGGCTTTTATGGTATTGTCTATAGTGTTGGGGGCATTGTGCTGCCGGATCCATGGATGTTTTAGAAGTTCTTTTGCGGACTTCCGCAACAGAGGATCTTTGGTGAAACAAGATATTAAGAAATCGTTGAGCTGTGGAGAAATTCCTTGAGGAATCGGAGGATCTCCGTCGACAATTTGGAAAAGAGCCGACATCGGATCTATGCCGTGAATCGGAGGAAATCCAGTCAACAATTCTACCACGGTGCATCCCAAGCTCCAAATATCAGAGGCGGTGCTAGCGCCAGCGACCAATATGACTTCTGGAGCCATCCAGTAGGGCGTTCCGACCACTGTTTGTTTGGCAATGTGAGTGTTAGTTGCGACGCCAAAGTCCGCCAACTTGGCAGTGCCGTCTTTAGTGGTGAGAATATTAGCACCCTTGATATCACGATGAATGGTACCTTGTTCATGGAGGTATTCGAGTCCTTTGAGAACTTGATAAATATAGGAAGCGACTAGGCCTTCGGGGAAGTTGCCGTAGCTTTGCAGAATATGCAACAAGGATCCACCCTCACAATACTCAAGGATGATATTAAGGCTGTTGGAGCTCTTTTCGAATCCGTGATATTTGACAATATTCGGATGATTCAGTTCCTTGACAATGTCGATTTCTTGCATGAGAATCTTCAGATCACTATCAGCTATGCTGGAGATATTGATCTTCTTTATAGCAACGACTTCTCCGGTTCGATAATTCATTGCCTCATATACTGTAGCGTGTGCGCCTTTTCCAATGCATTTTCCGATTATCTGGACTTTGTTAGCAGCGGTAATTAGCCAGTGCTATTTCCGTTTACTTACATATTTACATGTATCCGAGCTTTTGATGCCTTGGCGAGGCGTGGCCACCACAATATTTTCATTATGCTGCTCTAGAACGCCGCCTGAGCGAATACGCTTCATCTGCGGTGTCCTAGGCTCGTTCATACTGAGACCGTGGCGTATCGGATGTCAATGCTGATGTTGAGAAGAAGGGTTCCGGATTTGGCAAAGTAAACAAACGAGGTCGAGAAGCGAAGAACCATCAGACAGCCGAACAACTCGTATTGGGCTCAATCTAATTTAGGATTGATTCGTTGATTTATTCATCTATTTATCCCTCCTTATCCCTCCTGATCGGTACAGAAAGAAATAATGTAAACTTAGGGAAGTATTGGTACTCAGGTAACTGTGCGATGGACTCAAGTATGGTAACTAGAAAGAAACGCCATAAAGCACATCATACTTACTTCTTCGTTCGCGATAAGCGTAAGATACAATAGTATACATCGGCCTAGTATCCGGTATCTTATAGAATATTAAAATAGAGTCGGCTGCGAGCTTAATCATTCGCTCAAACCCAGGAGATTCTGTCACGTGACCCGCGATTTCGCTCAGTCCCCTTATAAAACCATTTTGCTCGCTTTCGTTTGTACTCGGCTCCGTTGGCTTAGTCGGTAGAGCGTCAGTCTCATAAGGTTCCTTGCAAAAGGACTTGTGATCTGAAGATCGAGAGTTCGATCCTCCCACGGAGCAATTTTTTTGGACATTTAACAACACTTTATTTTTTACAATTTCTCGTCTTAGGCAAACACAAAGTGCATTGACATGTCTATGATGATATATAATTACTTGGCTACAGCCGAAAGTGCCTCTAAGACTTCCAGCTCGATTTTAGCAGTAGTGGCTACTTCTTCGTCGGATGAAGCAGAGTTCTTTTGGGCCTCAGCAAGCAGGCTTTTTACAGTCTAAAAGTTAGAAAGAGCACAGTAGAGTGAAGTATGATGGAAATTCACCGCAAATCCATAATTCCATGATTATACATACCTCAGAAGCAAAGTCTTCTAAGGGATAAGCATCCACAGCATTGATGGACAACACAGATCCTTCAGACACGGTAGCAAAGCCACCAGACACAAAGAATTGCTTAGTGCCGCTGTTGTCAATGACCTCGACCAGACCAGGTCGGAGCTCTTGAATGATTGGAACGTGATCTGCCAGAATGCCAATATCACCGGCAGTAGTTGGAAGATTAACTTGAGTTCTGGAGGTTAGACGGAATGAAAAGCATGAG
This sequence comes from Casaregolazyma lundiana, assembly GCA_030563415.1. Taxonomy (NCBI): domain Eukaryota; kingdom Fungi; phylum Ascomycota; class Dipodascomycetes; order Dipodascales; family Trichomonascaceae; genus Casaregolazyma; species Casaregolazyma lundiana. The sequence goes on along the minus strand of JAJMJF010000029.1, from coordinate 117,152 downwards.
ATGCAAACAAGGAATTCACATACACTTCTGAGCCTTCGTAAATTGACTAAACGTTAGAAACAGTGCCATTGAGTTAACGGTTGTTAAAACCTACCTCTCTTGGAAGAGCAAAACTAAGCTTGACTTTATCAGCAGCAGCCGCCTCAGCAAATCCTCGTTGTGCAACCCTTATAGAAGGCACAAATGCCCGGCTTCGCATAATTGATCGAGCAACAAACGACATGGCGATGTTCTTGGTTGAGGAATTGGAGATGAAAAATAGCAGTGTGAAGGCACAAAGTGATTGGATGGGAGGCGGCAGGGTAACACAGCTTTATAAACCCTAAATGGGGAAACCTCAACCGATGCCAATTCACAAGCAATGACCCAGGAAGTACCGGTTGATCAGCAGCTGCGGAAATGCATAAATGTAAGTAGATGCATGGAGTTGATGGAATAGTATGCTGATTATGTAATAGAGCGTTTTTGTCAATTGCGGCAATCTCCTGACCAATTTGTATGTGAATTCGTCGTCCAAGGCAGTTCCAAACCCGCATAATCAGATCCAGGCTGGCATCGACGATGATATGGCGAAATTCCAGGACATATTGGACTCGATAGATGCGAAAATTCAACTGAGCAGGCGGTATTTCCGAAGCAAGCTGGAGCAGCAGGACTCTGGGGCCAAAAGTACCGACCAAAATGCTCCAAAACCTCAAGATAATGACAATAAGATGTTCGATAGTTTGATGGACAATGATAGGCTGGGGGAGATGGACGATCAGTTTGACTTCAGTAACCTGCTGAACACTAGCATGAACGATTTCCAGCATGGTGAACAGGATGGCATGAACGGAGACAATGGGCTTCTCAATGACGGAGTGGGTGGGCTATTTGGCGACGATTTCGATTTCATGATGCCCGAAGGTAATGGGGATTGAAAAGAGCTTCAGTGAGTGGTATTGAAGGTAATGGGGATTGAAAAAGAATTCCAATGAGTAGTATTATTAAAGGTAGATGCATTGAATGGTGTCCGTATCGGATACAAAGGACCTGCGAGCACAGGGTGCGCGTGAGGTCAACAAAAAATATGTACATAAGTCGTAGTTTGAAAGACATTGCACAATATTTGATTAGTTGTTCGTGCTGCAGCAGCTCAGCTATTGTTTGACTCCTGCTGCTATTGCTCTCGTTGTTGTAGTTGCTGTATGCCTCCTATTCCTCTGCATCAAACCTCACAACCATGCACGTTAAATTGTCACTGCTTCCATTATCCAAAGCATATTTGATGAGCTTCTGACTGGCCTCTGTGGGATCACGAGTGCTTTGAACCAGTCCGCACGCCGTTTGATCGTCGCAAACATCCCACAGCCCGTCGCAGGAAATGATCATAAACTCGTCTTCAGCAGTGAGATGGGTCTCGGTAGTGTAGGGGCTTCCAGTAACATACTGTTTCATGCTGCTATCACCCAGAGACCGGGTGACGGCCAGAATCCCGTTAACTCGGCTAGCAACCACCATGCCTCCAAGATTGGTGATGCGTTTGGCCTCATTCACGTCAGATCCTTTATGATCGTACGTAAGCCTGAGGGCTTTTCCAGCTCGACACAAGACTGTGCGAGTATCTCCGACATTTGCAACATACAATACAGGTTTAGAGTCTTGTGCAGACGGCTGGACAATAGCTACTGCGGCAGTGCAGCCGGAGTTACGGAGTCCAAGCTTTCCGATTTCATTATCAGCAGCCGTGAACGCATCAGACAAACACTTAGCGACGTCTGAGCTGTTTTTCAATTGATCGGCCACCAAAACATGCATGTTTTTCGAACACCATTGCGCGGTGGCATGTCCAGCATGGCCATCAAAGATTGCAAAGTATCCCCATCCCGGGCGATCAGCAAAGTTCTTTATAGAGCAGTGCGCGTCTTCCATGCTTCTTCTGTAGAATTTGTTTGCATCCTCGGCTATTCCGACCTGAAAGGAGCACGGTGCAGATATGGTGGCCATGGCGTCGCTAGGCGGAGCCCGTTGCTGATCGGGGGATTTTTTCTTGAAAAATTTCAACAAATGCGAGCTCGGCGACTGCGGCGGTGACCCACTTGAAGTTGCCATTAAAAAATAGCACTGGACTGCTCGTCGAGTGCGGGTTTGTTTTTGTTTGATAGTACAGCTGATGCACGTTCAGACAAAATTGGGATATAGGGGTGGATAGGAACCATTAGGAGGAAGGGAAAGAATCAAGCTGAGATTAAAATAAGGTTAGAGTATTCTAGTTTAGATATTAGTAAATTAGTACGTGCTTATATGGCAGTAGGTTAATATTTGTTTACACAATAGTAGATTAATAATTGTTTATGGCGGTATTGAGGCATTGATGCAGATGTGGTCATTGCTATTATTTTTTAGGCTGTTGCTGCAACACAGTTATCGTACGTTACGCAAGTTTGTTAATTAGACGGTTAACTAGTTTTAAGCATTTTCAGTTAGACGATTCTGAGATTTAATGCTAATTATACGCTTATAATTACGTAGGGCGAACTTTATATATTTCTTGAGTACTATTAATATATTAGTGTTTCACTGCCGTACATAGTATCGCAAAGGGCAGCGTAGTGATACCTGAAGATTATCAAACTTGTGAAAGCATACCAATACAGCATTCACCTGGCTCTGGTGATGTTTCTTTACACAATTTAATAACGCTGTGAAGTTACTGGAATGAATACTTGTTTCTTCTATTTTGCTGAAAACGAAGATTTTTACACTTTGCTCTCTAGATAAATAACTATATAAAATGCTTGTCCCCTGTCCCACCCTCACAGGTCAGAGAGAACCCCCCAGATTGGTAGTCATTCATGATTTTTGCAATGTAAAGTACGCATGCGTTAAATTGTGCGTGTTTGGCTGGGGTAGTTGTACATAATCGGGGTCCACCCGTACGATCTCGCGGCGTTCCTGAGCACTGAACTCTCTGTCCTGCTACCAAAAAGCAGTAAAATTAAGAAGTTAAATAATCCATGATAGTAATCGCCCGACGACTGCTTAGTCAACTAGGTCAACAGCCCAGTTCAAGGCTTGTAGCTTTATATCTAGTTCTCGTAGCTCGCTTGCGACATCATCAGCCTGCTTCTGCAGTAGTTTGGCATCCATGGTCGCCAGATCTCGTATTTCTGACCGTGTGGTATTCGTAGAATTTATGCCGGCACGTATAGCCGTACTATGTAAGAATTTGGCCACCGAAGAGAGCCGTTCTCGCTCGGCCAAAGCCTCGGTGATGGTCATGTCACCAAACATGGTCTGAGAATTTGTTTGATTGATTCGCGTAACCAACTTTGCAAGCTGATGGCTCTGAGATTCATATAACTTAATAAGTTGCGCAGGATCTTCTGCTGCCTCTGTTCCTTCTTGAACTATAAGGTATGCCCGTGCTCGGCTTGCGACGCTGGTCTGTCTTGTTTGCAAATCAGCTCTTCGTGCTAAAGCTTCGCCAAGTTTCATGTTTAATATTATTATTTCCGAGATGAGAGGTAATTAGTGAGAGAATATTTTAGCAGTATACCCTCTTTTATAATACGGGCATAGTTTCTATTAGTCATGACTTGTAATACTTGGTCGCCTATTGAGACCAATTGTTTCTAACAATAAGCCCTTTTTATCATATATTACGTGAATATGCACGGTTTATAGTCATAATTGCGCATGTATGACACATTTAGCATCAGAAAGTCGTTAGCATGTCCATTGATCGATTGATGAGTAGTAAATGCAGAAAACGTTATCCAAAAAGGTCAATTTTCTTCAATATTTTAACGTATTTGGAAATTCAATCGTCTGCTTCAAATTTCATCGTAATCATATCTGTTGCAAACTATTATGCATCTGTGTATCATTTTATACTCTTGAACTCAACAGCTTGCATCGCCTCCGGGTTAGTTCCGACCCCGCACCCCACATTTCTCATTTCTCCACATTCTATCTGCCGTTGTATCAAACCAATGACGGTGAGAAATATTCTAAATCTGCATAGGCGATATTTTTCTTGCTCCAGATCTATTTCAAAAAACTATGGGTTCATCGGACTAGGTAGAATGGTAGGTATCTTAGATTCCTTTCTGCAATCGTATTCTGACTAGTAGGGCCATGGAATGGCTCAAAATCTTCGAAATAAACTCGACGCTTCAGATCAATTGATTGTCTACGACGTCAATAAAGAAGCTGGAAAACGCATCACTGGTTCAAACGTAGCTATAGCTTCCAGCGCTGCCGAAGTGGGTGCAAATTCCCAGGTTCTTGTTACTATGTTACCGCAAGGAAAGCATGCATTGGCTGTATACAATGAGATTGCTCAACAACTACAAGGTAATTCTAAAGGGACTCACGAAAGACTATTCATTGATTCATCTACAATCGACATTGAAACTTCGCGTGTCATAGGAGACTTACTAAAGTCAAAAAACATTGCCCGTTTTCATGATGCTCCAGTATCCGGCGGAGTTATTGGAGCAAACAACGGCACTCTCACTTTCATGGTCGGATCTGAGCGAGATGAGCAAGTTGAGAGTGTCTTGAGCCTTATGGGCGGTAAGATCTTTTGGATGGGCCAAACCGGCAAAGGTTTGGCTGCTAAATTGGCCAATAATTATATGCTAGCGGTTTGCAATATTGCAACGTCCGAAGGATTTCGAATTGCTGAAAGATACGGCCTGGACATGAAAAACTTCAGTGAACTGCTTAACACTTCTACAGGCAGATCCTGGAATTCATTGGCTAACAATCCTGTTCCAGATGTAGATAGCACCACGCCTAGTTCAAGAGACTATGACAATGGATATGCCGTTAATCTCATGAAAAAAGATCTTCTTTTGGCTATGGAAGGTGCAGAGCAGTCTGACTTGAAATTGCTACTCGCTGATGAAGTATCTGCCATATATGATAAGTTAGTGGAACAAGGCTACGGAGAGAAAGATCTTTCTGTTGTGTATAAGATAATCAAATAGGGCCATAGATAAACAATGGCAGCATACAAAATATCAGGAATAGCATATTAACAATAGCGGGTTATAAACATAAACAGTCTGCAACTCGTGACATGGCCGGCACCACTACAGATATAACCCCTCTAGATTCTCCTCTATCTTATTCTTCATGACTCGCTCTCGGCCCTGCTTGAAGTCTTCAGCCGTCACTTTCATGCGCCTTTCCCGTAACGCAAGCAGTCCGGCTTCTGTGCAAATGGCGCTGATATCTGCACCTGATAGATCATCCTTAGACGAAACCACTTCGTCCAAGTCCACATCATCGCTAAGGCTCATTTTGCTGGTATGGATCTGGAGAATCTTCTTCTTGGTGGCAGGATCGGGGTTTTCAAACAGAATCTTTCTATCGATTCTACCGGGGCGGATCAATGCCGGATCAAGACTCTCAATCTTATTGGTTGCCATGATGACTTTAACATCTCCTCTATCGTCGAAACCATCCAGCTGATTCAAAAGCTCCAGCATTGTTCTCTGGACCTCTCGTTCACCTCCAGACGTCGATTCGTAACGTTTGGTTCCTATAGCATCGATTTCATCGATGAACACAATCGAAGGTGCAAGCTCACCGGCAATTTTGAATATTTGTCGGCAGAGTCTGGGGCCGTCACCCAAGTATTTCTGAATCAGCTCACTGCCAACAATGCGTAGAAATGTGGCCGATGTTTGATTGGCAACAGCTTTAGCCAGAAGCGTTTTGCCGGTACCTGGAGCTCCGTATAAAATGACACCCTTTGGAGGTTTGATGCCCATTTCATCATACAGCTCTGGATGCGTCAGAGGCAACTCGACTGATTCCTTGATTTCCTGTATCTGGCTCTCCAGACCTCCTATGTCGGCATACGACTCTGTAGGAGCCTTGTCCAGTTTCATTACCGATATCATTGGATCGGTGTCGTCTTGCAGAACTCCTACAATAGAAACTGTCTTATGATGCAGCAACACCGAGCATCCAGGCTCTAGCAGATCCTTATCGACAAAAGAGCGGATAGATACATAGTACTCGGGACCGGAAGTAGACGAGACAATAGCATGATCGTCGTCAATGAGTTCTTCCAGAGTACCCACGCCCATTGGCGAGCCGCGAATGTCGTCCACCTTTGATCTCTCTTCAGCAATCTTGTCATTAATTGGCTTCAACGTCTCCTGATTCTGTACAAACTCCTCCTCCAGCAGTAGATGATCCATGATTCGTTCCATTTTCAGCAGTTTCAGCTTGCATCTCGTTGTTGGATACACCGAGGGAAGTTTCAATGCACTGTCTGGACCCTTATTCTTCTTCTTCTGTCCACGGGTATGCACAGGGGGCTCATATTTTGGCTTTTCATTCTTCTTCTGATTATTCTTCTTGTCGTCTCCAGGGTTTCCTGGTAACCCAGATGCTCCTTGGCCCATGGTTGATGGTTATTTGTGAAGGAGAGTTGGATGAATAATGGAAGTTGGGTGTTTTGGCCACTGATGGAAAGCAAGAGAAGACAGCGAGGTATGGAGTTTACATAATTTAAGTGATTTCTGGGAAATATTAAGCGTTTAATTGATGTGATATGAGGAATGGATTTGACAGGCGAATTTATAGATGTATTTATGATGATTATGGTGGTAGAGGCAGAGGAGTAGGTGTGGTGGATGGAGAAATAGCAAAAATGATGCAGAAATAGCAAAATGATGCTACAAAGTGTAATATCATGCTATAAAGTGTAATATCTTTGGTTAATAACGTACCGAATGCTATATTAAATATAATTATCATAGGTTAATGACGTACCAACTGCTATAAAATGTAATATCATTCGTTGATAACATACAAAATACTGTTCATCGTACAGCTACTCCTGATCTGCTCCACCGCAATCAACTACATGTATTAATTATAACGTAATCAACTAATGTAATTAACCACTTGCAAATATCATCATGTCCGGCTATTTACACAGTTCATCTGTAATCCGGTTTATGGTTCCTTCTGATTGCCAATCATCACCCTTCTTGATCCCCAAGTTTCGAACAGCTTGGATGATCTGATCTTTGGCAAATCCCAGTGTTTCAAACTTGTTCACCAATTCTCCGTCAATGTTATACTTGATGAGCGGATCTATGCTCGACATTAGTAAGATAGCCAGATAGAAACGACATCGGCTGACATCATCGCACCAAAAACTTACCAGAAGATGTATGAGGCATGGCGTATTTCTGAGTCCATTCTCTGATTTTGTTAGCATATACGACTGGCTCATATAGGATTGTATGGCTACCTCCCTCACTCATAGGGTTGTATGGTATCTCTCACTCATCCATCAACCCCCACCACTTTCCTTACTTACGCTGCAGTCGTATCAAACTTCTTTTTATCGCTCAAATACAAGCTGGCAACCTGTGCATCCTGCGGATCATTTGGCTCAGGGCTCTGTAGAAGCGATTGCAATGAAATCATGCATGACTTGACGGTCAGAATCGGCGACCAAGCATCCTTAAGACTGAAACCAGTTAGCAGAGTACGAGAAAATGAGCTTCTCAACATACATATCAAGACAAATGGCGCCTGTTTGAGACGAGATGTTCGGATGGAACACCTTTGTGTCGAATTTCATGATTGGTGGCTTAAACGGATCTACAACAGTCAGTTGAATAGCTTATGCTGTCAAGCTACTATAACATACACTCCATCTGACATTGTTAGAGAAAACTATTAATTGCCATATCCCCATCGTCGTACTTACCGGAATCTGTATATCAACCTTGAACTTCCCTCCTTCATATGGAGTGCCCGGAGGACCATTAAAAGTGCCTAGCAGGTGAGAAAAATCGCCATCCTTGACGAAATCAAGTATAATTCCCGATTCCGTGTCGGATTTCACTTCTTCTAACTCCTTTGGGATTCGTCGTGCTCTGGACATTGAAGGTTATTTATGTTTGTTGTATTATTAGCAAGAAGGCAACAAGGTAATTCGGCCAAATCTTAAGATAATCTAAGTTAACAAGTGGGGCAACAGACAATGCATTTTTCTGAAAACGTAAATATTTGCACGGCATTTCAAGTGTATTAGCAGCATATTTGATTATCTAAGTATTAAGATGAATAAATCGGCAATTTTTTAGTGGGGGTTCTGCAGAATAAGCTACATAGATCATGGCGATAAATGTTGAATTCTACAGAGCTTAGCCAAAGCCTTGCCGAACTACAGAAATTCAGCGAAAAATATAGATAAACCCTGCTGAAAGATGTTACAGCATGGCGAACTATACACGATAAATCCGCCCTTCATACGGTTTCACCGTCGCTCCGACCGGTCCTGTTGCTTTTATAAGCTCCTTAGAGGTACTAAACTCCTGATCTTTTGTGGAAAAGTTTAGTACTACCAGAATCTTTTCATTGGAATCAGATTTTGTGTAAGCAAGCAGTGGTTCCTTGACGTCCAACAACTCAAAATGGCCATAAACACAAAGCGCTTTCTCTTTCTTGCGAAAGCTAAGCATTGACTTCCAAAAGTTAAAGGTACTTTCGGGATCGCTCTTCTGAGACTCCGCATTAATATCCTTGGAACTTGGCAGAACAGGCATCCAAGGTTCAGTGGTACTGAAACCACAGTACTTATCATCGTTCCACTGAAAGGGAACACGGGCATGATCGCGAGCAACCTTGTGCATTCCTTCCATTATCTTTTCCAGATCTTCCGCACTGGCATTTTTTGATACACGCTCATAGTATATCTTAGAAAACTCGTCACGATAGTTCTCAATGGGCCAATCTCGCGGGGCATTAATCATGCCAATCTCCTGCCCCTGATATATGTACAATGTGCCTGTCAGAGTAGTGAGAAACATGGATAGAAGCTTGGCTGATTGCACACGAAATTCGGGACTATCATTTGCAAACCGCGAAATAGAGCGAGGGTGGTCATGACTCTCGAGGATAATTGCTGGCCACCCGCCCAGTTCAGAAAGCTGTTCCAACTCGCCAAGAAGAGTTTTGAAAGTGGACCACTCCCATTTTTTGGAATCCATTTCAACTCCTTGTCTGCCAATATCAGTCAAGTCATTCCAGTGACCCATCTGCAGTTGACGTTGGTCTTTGCGTGTGTATTTCAGAACCTGATCTTGCTTGAAGCCACTTCCAAATTCTCCAACAAGAAGAAGATCATGTTTGGAAAATATTTTTTCGTACATTTCATTCAAGTATTTAGACAGGTTTGGCCCGTTCATACATTGAGCAGCAGCCGTCTGGACAGCAGGATCGCCAGCAGGTGCATCCGGCAAGCCAGGCGGTTTACTGTAAAAGATGAATGCATCAACACGGAACCCATCGATTCCAAAGTCAAGCCAGAATCTGATAGCATCATCGTAGATAGCCTCTCTCGTATCAGGATTTTCCCAATTCAAGTCCGGCTGCTTGTTGCTGAAGACATGCAGAAAGTACGATCCAGCAACTTCATCATACTCCCAGGCGCCCCCATCAGGACCCATTCCCTTCCAGTTATTAGGAGGTTTGCCGTTTTTCGAACCCCAAATATACCAATCCCTCTTCGAGTTGTCAGGGGAAGACCTGCTCTCTAGAAACCAAGCATGTTGATCCGAGGTGTGGTTGATGATCAAGTCGAACACAATTTTGATATTTCTCTTATGTGCCTCTGTAATAAGAGTTTTCACGTCTTCAAGTTTACCATAGGTCTTGTAAACTTGTTTGTAATTGGAGATATCGTATCCCATGTCAACCTGGGGACTCTCGTAAAACGGTGACAACCAAATTGCCGTCGCACCCAGGTCTCGGATATGATCCAACTTGCTGGTCAATCCGGGAATATCCCCCCATCCATCTCCATTACTGTCTTTAAAGCTAGCGGGGTACACTTGATAAACGACTGCCTCTTTCCACCACGCTTCTGTGCCCATAATATGCTAAAGTATTGAAAGTGAACGAGTGTACTGCAAGTTAACAAACTGTTGCCATTCTTTTTTTTGCTCAGTTCTTTTTCACGTCATGAGACAAATGTGGTATAAGTTTTGAGAATATCAATACTGTAAAAGGTTATCGGACCGATAATCAGACGAGCCGCAGCGGCCCTTTCTGACGGCTTTTGACTTCGTAACTACTATTATTGATATCAGGAGAACTATTTATTGGATTAAGATATTTTCAACTGTTACTTCAATATCATATCAACCGTAAACGCCATATGGCGGCAACCATCCAGGAAAAAACTTGTCCTTCGAACCGGCAAGGGTGGTATTCGATCGTGGGGGGGGGGGGGGTATTATTATGTCACGTTACCAAGTTGCTCCATTTGTTTTCTTTTTTTCATTCCTGTCCTTGCTAACTGCAATCAATAGACCATGATATTGCCTGATCTTATACTGTGACTGCTGTATTAGATGATCTGGATCAATGGCGGAACCACTTGTTGGATCACTGGATATCCAGACGAAATTGTACAAGGGATCGTTTTTTTGCATATTCTTAATTAAGACCCTCGTAAAAAATGCAATGTCGGCTTATACCGGTACAGAGACTAAAACAGGAAATTTTATTTCGTGTCTGGCAGTAAGGTAAATTTATATTTGCATCGGACTTACTGCTAAGTTGGACCACCCAGTTGACTTTGGGGGAGGTCCGGCAAAACCAAGCGGATAAACCGCTAATCAGATCCGTTTTGAGACACGAGATATCTGAGAAAGAGCGGGGTTTTGTGGGGTGGCCAGATAACAAGCTGCCCCTCCACAACTATAAGAGGCACAAAGTACCCTCCAAATGTGAGTGTAATTTTTTCAGACCACCTTTATATCTGGCTCTTTTTTGAACTTTCTTTATATTAAATTTAAGAAGTGACTTAATATCTAAGATGGCCACCGAGACTACGGAACCAAAAGTCGACAAGTTGGGGGCAGAGCATTATGAAGATGCAAGCAAGGACGAACAGGCTGTCGGTTCATTCGACAAGTTTTTTACTGCTGAGAATATTCAGCAGGCAACAGAAAAAGAGCACTCTATGACATTATGGGAGTCTCTTAGGTTGTACCCTAAAGCAGTCGGATGGTCTGTGGCTCTGTCCACGGCCATTGTCATGGAAGGTTACGATACAAGCTTGATCTCCAATTTTTTCGCCATGCCAGCTTTTCAAAAAAGGTACGGAGAGCCTACTGGAGGTGGTAGTTATGAACTAAGTGCTGCTTGGCAGTCTGGATTATCGTGTGGTTGCCAGGTTGGAGAAATCTTGGGTCTTTTTATAAGCGGTTCTATTGCTGAAAGAGTGGGTTATCGATGGACGCTTATTGGATGCTTGATAGCTTGCACCGGCTTGATATTTATTGCCTTCTTTGCACACAATGTCGAAATGCTACTAGCATATGAGATCTTGATGGGAATTCCGTGGGGTGCTTTCCAAACTCTTTCGACAACTTATGCTGCTGAAGTGTGTCCCGTGGTACTAAGGTACTATTTAACTACCTATGTTAACTTGTGTTGGGTGATTGGTGGATTGATTGCCTCAGGCGTGCTACGTGCATACTCGGACATGCCAACTGATTACGAATGGGCATACCGTATTCCCTTTGCCATTCAGTGGATTTGGCCCTTGCCGCTTATTGTTTTAATTTATCTTGCTCCCGAGTCGCCATGGTGGCTGGTGCGGCATGACAAGCAAGAGGGTGCAGTAAAGTCATTGAAGAGGCTCACATCGAAAAATGGTGACATCCATGGCAATTTCAATCCTGAAGCAACTATAGCAATGATGATTCAAACGGACGAAATAGAAAAGGGGATGGAAGCTGGTTCAAGTTATCTAGATTTATTCAAAGGAGTCAATCTGAGAAGGACCGAGATCGCTTGCATAACCTGGACTATACAGAACCTGTCTGGTTCTACGCTCCAAGGCTATGCAACCTACTTCTTCGAACAGGCTGGCCTAGACACCAGTAAATCTTTCAGTATGAATATTGGAATGTCTGCTATTGGAGTGGTTGGCGTTTTGGCTTCTTGGTTCTTTATGAAATGGTTTGGCCGTCGCACTCTTTATGTATCGGGACTAGGTACACTGACAGTTATTCTGTTTATTATCGGTTTCCTGGGAATACCTGCTAAAAAGGAGAGCATTAGCTGGGCTATTGGCGCTATGCTTCTAGTACAGAACTTTGTATACGATGCTACAGTGGGTCCGGTCGCTTATTCTATAGTTCCAGAGGTTGCCTCCAGTCGCCTTCGAACAAAGAGTACCGTATTGGCTCGAAATGTCTACAATGCCTTTGGTATAATGAATATGGTGCTTACACCTCATATGCTAAATCCTAGTTCGTGGAACTGGGGCGCAAAAACTGCTCTTATGTGGGGTGGGATCTGTTTCCTCTGCTTCGTTTATGCTTTCTTTCGCATTCCTGAACCTAAGGGACGTACTTATGGTGAGATTGACATATTGTTCGAGAACAAGGTCTCTGCTAGAAAATTCAAATCTACGCACGTTGATATTAGCAACGGGATTATAGTACGTTAATTCACTAGCACAAAAGCAAAAAAAATCATATACTCTGGTGGGTCAGCGACGCCTGCTTTTATTTTCTGTTAGATGATATTTTTATTTGTATTAAATTTATGTTTCAAGTTTCGTTTTTCTGTCGAACAATTTACGGAGCGATTCACAGCAATCAAAACCGATAAAACACTAGCAGCTTCAAGTCAAAAGCTGCGCAACTCGCAGTACATGGATACACGACAGATCAAGAGCTCAATTAGCCAAAAATCGGCATCTTCGAATTTTTTACGTACAAATTTATAGCTAATTCTTTACGTACAAATCCACATACTCATCCACATCAAGATTGCCCACACTTTCATCAGACACCTTGAGAATTTGAGCTGCCTGTTCTGACGAGAATCGTCCATTTACATGGCGCTTGAACTTCTCCAGTAGAACCGGTGTCCCTTCGGCTCGTCTCTTTCGGTGACCAATGGGGTAGTTTACTTCCACCTCGTCCAGAACAGTTCCGTCATTAAGAGTAATTTGTAGAGCATTGCCAATATATCTCTTGTCAGGAGCATGATATTCTTCGCTAAATCGAACGTCTTCGACACATTCCATCTTGTCTCGAAGAGCATCGATTCGTGGATCGGCCGCAATTGCATCCGTATAGTCGTCGGCAGTCAGACGTCCGTAAATCAGAGGAATGGCCACCATGTATTGAATACAATGGTCTCGATCAGCATAGTTGTACAAAGGACCCTTCTTGTCAATGATTCTCATGGCAGCTTCCTGGGTTCTAATTCGGATGTGCTTAATATCCTCCACTGAAATGCCCTTATCCTTGAGCACCTTATGCAGAGTCATGGCAGCTTCAGCAGCAGTCTGAGCATGAAATTCTGCAGGGAACGAGATCTTAAACAGAACATTCTCCATGACATAAGACCCGTAGTCTCTCTGGAATTTGAAAGGCTGGCCCTTGAACAAGACGTCGTAAAAGCCCCAAGTCTTTGCAGTCAAAATAGACGGCATTCCAGACTCACCTTTCTGAACCATTAAAGCCATATTGACAGCACGCGAGCCAGCGTCGCCGGCAGCCCAGGACTTTCTAGACATGGTGTTTGGAGCATGTCTATAAGTTCTTAGTGACTGACCGTCCACAAACGCTTGGGAAACCGTATCAATGGTCTGATCTCGACTGAGTCCAAGCATCTTGGAGACGACAGCCGCAGTAGCAACTTTAACGAGAAGAACGTGATCTAGACCGACTCTGTTGAAGGAGTTTTCCAGAGCAAGCACACCCTGAATCTCGTGAGCCTTGATCATTCCTTCGAGCACATCGCTGACTTTGAAGATTTTGCCCTCTTTTCCACCAGTGGCTTTGGCAGTACGGGTCTGCCAGTCGGCGACTGCTAAAATGCCTCCCAAATTATCAGAAGGATGGCCCCATTCAGCAGCCAGCCAGCAGTCATTGTAATCGAGCCATCGAATGATTGTTCCAATAGCAAAGGCACCACGAATGGGATCCAACTGGTGGCTTGTTCCTGGCACTTTTGTGCCGTTGGGGACAACTGTTCCAGGCACAACGGGGCCGACCAGTCGAGAGCACTGATCGTACTTCAATCCCTCGAGACCGCAGCCCAGTGTGTCCAGAAGACAGAGACGTGCAGTTTCAAAGGCCAAAGGCGAATCGATTTTGTACGAATGAACGTAGTCGGCAATGTCTTGAACAACCTTGTCTGGTTGAGGACGCACGTTGTCAGTTAGAATTGGGGCAGACATGGCTTTAAAGGAGCTTGTGAAAAATCGTTTGGTCTGACAAGTAGCAGCAGGCAGGTTTCTAGATATAGACGGCCTGAGTAGCATGTCTTGATTTTCAGATGGAATTTGGTTTCCAAGTGTTTTCGGGGCTGATCTGTGCGATTTTATACCACACCAAGTTGCATCGGCGAAACCCCGGAGCAGCTTCTCGGCCGAAACTCGCTTTTGTGGGGGAAATGCCGAAAACAGCTTCGAGTCAAAGAGTTGATTTCATTCTGGAAAGTTATAAAATTATATTTATTTGTATAGAATTCAGGCTAGATTTATGTCCTAAGTCTAGGCATGTTTACAATGTGCGAAATCAGGGTTGTAACTTGGGCATAAATTGATATTAGGTATAAATTGATATTAGGCATATTTGGCATCCATCAAGCATTGATTTTTCACACCATCTCTCGAAGCAATCCACCCATACTTTCCAAAAACACGCATACTAAAATATATTGAAGTTTTTATACATGCTGAAAAAACAAATGGCCTTTTTTTAATAGCTCACTTTGTTCGAATGATATACTAGTATAGACTATGGTAGCAGGTCATTGGTGAAGCTGTAAAGGCTACCCGCTCAATGTACTACAACCTTCACTGGTATCTCGAACCTTTGGCTACAAAACTTATAAATACGCATGAGATTTCTCTATTTTTCCACCCCTATAGATAGTGGAATTTCTGTACCTCGAATTTTTCAGCCATTACCCGGAACTCCGTGATACGAAGTCGATACCAGTTGAAATTCACTTGGATTCTGCCGGCATCTTGGGCAATAGAGTTCTTTTTTAATTCTGGAAATCGAGCTAGCTAAAAGCTCAATTCCTATTTTATTCCAAAATTAAGGCTTCTGCGCCTATCCAATCCTTCATTTCGGTGGCAATTGAGACAATTCTCTTCTCTTCTTTCGAAATTCACCTTGATCTACAACTGATCTCGACGTTTTTAACTCTGAAACCCGGATCTTTTCATTATGGCTGTCACTTGGGAACCATTTGATCTTCCGAAGTTGCAACAGACGAAGCTCGAATCCGCCACCGGTTCTCCGTACCGGATCGTTGTGGCAACTCCTGCTGGCCCTGCACCTGAAAAAGGGTATCCGGTTATCTACGTCGTGGACGGTAACGCGTGGACGAGTTTTGTGTCTGAGATTATCCGCGTTAATACCAGATTTGGAGTGCAGAGTCGTGTCGAACCTGCCGTAGTTGTCGGGATCGGCTATCCCACTGAAGCACCGTTCGACATGGAAAGGCGCTCTTTCGATTTGACAACGCCTCTGAGACCTGGAAATTCATCTCCAGGCTTTACGGGGGAATTTGGCGGAAACGTTGCGCTGATGGACTTCATCGACAATATCGTGAAACCTTTGATAGAAGCGGAATTCACCATCAACAGATCGCGCCAAACGCTGATGGGTCACTCTTTTGGCGGTCTATTCACTCTTAGCACTCTGTTTAATAGACCGGAGTCTTTTCAGACATATCTCCCGCTCAGTCCATCTATCTGGTGGGACAATCGCGTACTGCTTGAGCAGGCCCAGGACTTTATCAAAACGCCAAGCCATTCCAGCAATCTGCGGGTGTTTATGACGGTTGGGTGCCTCGAACAGAATATGACTTCTGCTTATCTCACGCACGCTCGCCATTTGAAGCGGCTTTCTTACGAGGCCGAAGGAAAAACGGTTGAGGAGGCAGACAAAGATGCGGAAAAAGACGCTAAAACTGGCGAGGACTATGGAATGGTTGATAACGCTCGTGAAATGGCGGGGATTCTCACTGACGGGCGTATTCAGACCAGGTTGACCGAATTGCCCGGCGAAGACCACATGTCTGTAGTTCCATCTGCAATTACACGAGCTGTTCCCTTTGCGCTCGGCGATGAGCTGCCACCTTGGTAGCTGGAAGCTTCGTCAGCGTCACTAATACTTCATCGGCCACAGCCGAAGGTAACATCATCCTCGCTCAAAAGAACTATATTTGCTTATATATCGACATCTACACTATGTTTCAAATACTAGACTAACCAGAGGCAGAACTTTTTAGTTAAAACTCTATTAATGCACTATCATCTCAATTGTCGACTTTACGAAATCACCAGATGCCATCTGACGGCTGTCCAATAGTTTAGAAAGAAAAGAGGGATCTGCCAATCCTATCAACTTTACCCAACTTAACGATAAGCCATTCCTCACGAAGAAATCATAACTCGAAAGCCAATTCTCTGCTGCATTCAATTCGTATATACTGGATAGACGTTATCGAATTGAAACTAATAGAACAAAAATTTAGCTCCAAGGGTAACAGCAGTTCTCGGTTCTTGGTACATTTGAGTTTGTCCGTCGGAGTTGCTCTCCGACGTTTCTTTAGCAACAACAGGGATTTGTATTCTTTCATTGAAAGTTTAGAAAACATCTTGATCTAACAATTCCCATACTACTATATCATGACTGTCACCTGGGAACCATTTGATCTCCCTAAATTGCAACAGACAGAGCTGAAATCAGCCTCTGGTGATCCGTATCGGATCATCGTAGCCACTCCTGTCGGTCCTGCGCCTGAAAAAGGCTACCCGGTCATCTATGTAACGGATGGCAATGCCTGGACGAATCTCGTATCCGAGATAATTCGAGTTAATAGCAAGATGGCAGTGCAAAGTCGTGTGGAGCCTGCGGTCGTCGTCGGAATCGGATATCCCA
Organism: Casaregolazyma lundiana; assembly: GCA_030563415.1. NCBI lineage: Eukaryota > Fungi > Ascomycota > Dipodascomycetes > Dipodascales > Trichomonascaceae > Casaregolazyma > Casaregolazyma lundiana. Next base: position 100,194 of record JAJMJF010000029.1, on the reverse strand, counting down.
CGGAGGCCGTCTTCGATACTACCAGACGCACGTTTGATCTGACACCTGCTTTCCCGCCTGGATATTCCGATCCTGACTTCACTGGCGATGTCGGTGGGAACATTGTGTTTATGGACTTCATCGACACGGTCGTCAAGCCCTTGATAGAAGCAAAGTTTCCAATAGATCGCTCGCGCCAAACGCTGATGGGCCATTCTTTTGGTGGCTTATTTACCTTAAGCACTCTGTTTAATAGGCCAGAGTCTTTTCAGACTTATCTTGCACTCAGCCCGTCTATCTGGTGGGCCGATCGTGTGCTACTTGAACACGCCCAGGAGTTTATCGAAAAACCGAGCCATGCCAGCAAGTTGCGGGTGTTCCTGACTATGGGTAGCCTGGAACAGTACATTACTCCCGGTTACTTTGAGCATGCTTCTAACCTCAAGCGACTTGCTTATGAGGCTGAAGGTAAGACGGCAGAACAAGCTAATCAGGACTTAGACAAGATGAAGAACTCTCGCAAGGACAGAGCAATGGTTGACAACGCTCGCAGGATGTCAGAAATTCTTACCGAGGGGCATATACAGAATAGACTCCACGAGTTCCCGGGTGAGGACCATGGGTCCGTCGTTCCGTCTGCGATAGCGCGGGCTGTTCCTTTTGCTCTCGGTGATGCCCTACCTCCCTGGTAATCGCTTTAGGATTTCCCTGGAATATTCCTTGTCTGTAGTTATACTTGATCATTTTATTGAGTGCTATATAATTTAACTCTCAACGGTCATCAAAGACTGAATCTTTTGGCTAGCGTATGGAAAATGGGCAGACAATTTTGATCATGGTTGGCCCGAGAATTCTTGGCAGGTTCACGAAACTTAGTTATCTGTTGTACTGAACATCGTTGCTGGCAGTGTAAGACTTGCCTTTAACAGGAGCTTGATTAAAGTTTAACTTATGGTTCGTATCCTTGAGGCACAACAGCAAAACCCATTTCTGCATATAAATGGAGGAGCTCACATAAAAACTTTCCACTCTGCTGCGCAAACCATGTTTGAAATAGCTGAAGAGGAAATTATTCTTTCGTATGAGGAAAAAAAGTTTATTAAAGATAATCCTCTTCCGTTTCATTGGTCATTAGAGGAGTCGTTTGATGGGTCATTAATGGGGTCGCTAGAAGGTTCAAAGCAGGAATTGTTTAACAAGCAAATGACAAGGCAAGGTACGTGAAGGCAATAGATAATCATATCCCAAAACTGACCTAAAATTAGTGGTCTGTTCTCTTGATGATCTCTTTACTGCATTCCGCAAAAATCGGGCCTCAAAAAAGCTAAGTTCACGAGTTTATCACCACAGATCATTATGGCACGATCTTCTATCACTGTCCAGCAAGGTCTTAGTGGAAGGAAAAGTTGATTATTCAAATCTCCGTCGTCTCGTCGAAAACATCCTTGAACAACATGCTGCGCAGTCGAATGGTCCTAGCGGTACTGAGCGCCCCGCAAAACGCGCAAGAAGGCGGGCTACCAAGAAGAGTGCTCAGTCACCACAAACCGCTATGCAATCTTCTACACAATTTGATGTACTATCTGCTGACTGTGGTATATGGATCGCTGTTATCAAGTTGACGAAAGAAGTTTCAGATATTCAGCAAAGAGATGGAGGTACTGAGCCCACTAGCATTCGGCAACAGGATGAAGGTTCTGTCGTTTCCCAATCGGTCGGGCCTGGTGTTCAGTTTGATTCTTCGGCATTTGAAGGACACGAAAAGGGTTCTATCGTGGAAAGATATCTTAAAACTGAGCTTAATGGCCATTCTTTTGTTGCGGTAAATGATTTCTTTGAAAAGTATTTTGAAGTAAATGAAAGTTCGTCTGATGAACGAAAGAAATGGGTTCCGATAAGCAGGAGGGTATATGAGAAGGTCAAGCGGAGCCTTGCCTCTACATTATTTTCCCGTAAGAAGATTACTGAACCCGTATTAAATTCATGGCTGAAAGCGTTCTACGAAAAGCACCTTAAGTATCTAACAAGATCAAAATGCATCTCTAGAACAAAAAAAAAGAGCGAATTAACCGGAGTGGATGCCGACGCGCAGCTTGACATACTGTTTTATAAAGGTGAAATCTCGGTGCGGGCGTACAACTGGGCACATATGCTCGTCATTGGCGAATATACAGAATCAGACACGGAATCGAAGTTCCTACGGCTGGCCAGATATGCACGTAATGTGTTCATTGCCCAACCGCGGCGCTGCTTTTTCCATGTATTTACTCTGAATAATTTTAATATGACCCTTCATTGTTTTGATCGGTTTGGTGCCTTTTCTGCTGAGCCATTCAGTATCAAGGAAAGTCCGGACCGCTTTATTCGTGCATTGTGTGGTTTCTTCTTAATGAGTGATACAGAGCTCGGCTTGGATACCTATATTTTGCGGGCGCCGATCGGTCGGGCGGTCAACCATCCAGAATTAAACTCGGACGCTTATAGTTTAGAGAGTTTGACGGATGAGAGCGTCGATAAAAACGTGGGTGAATTTCTGAGAGCTACTATTAAAGTACAAGAAAATGAAACAGAAGTGGAACGAGAAACCTATTTGCAACTTGACTCTAAGGTTCTAATACGAAGACACTCAATCGTTGGGCGTTGCACATGCTGCTATTTAACGATAAGCAAAAAGTCGATTGTTAAATTCTCCTGGCAGCGTACTGCTGAAGGTAATATCGAGCTTAGAATCCTGCAAAAGGCAGCTGAGCAGTATGTCAGAGGTAGGCAGATTCTTATTTCCTGGGGTGATATTACTAAAATCAGCGAGTTGCGGGATATTTTGGTATTCGGTAAACCACACGCAAAGCCTCGGGTATTGATAGACTCTCGTATATCGAGAGGAAGTGGTACTAAATCATCAAAGTCCGATGCCAACTCCCCTAGCGTAAGCGACCTTGGTAGTTTACAGTCTGTGGAGGCGTCAGTTGCGGGTGGTTCGATATACACTGATCGTACTCTACGATTCTTTGTAACTAGCCCGGTGGGCCGCCCATTGACTGAGGTTAAGTCAGGTATAGATTTGATTGAAGTCCTGCATGATGCTATTACTGTGCATCGTTTTTTTTTCGAAGACATAAACGTTCTGCATCGCGATGTCTCAGTAGGAAACATTATCATTACCGATCCTGCTACTAATGATGGTCTCAAAGGATCGCTGATTGACTTTGACAATGGTGTATTTATTGATGAGGAGGGTGCGGATCTTACGATGATTACAGGAACGCTGAAATACATCGCTCTCGAAATACTGAAGGGTAGCGACAAAGTCAAGGATGGCCGATCAAAGACTAAACATAGATATCGTCATGATCTTGAATCGTTTTTTTACGTGTTTCTGAGTATTTGCGTCGAGTATGGCTGGCCTGCAGGTGAAAAGCGCGAAAATGATGCTCTGAAGTTATGGCATGCTGGTTCTTATACGGAAATATATGACCAGAAACGGTCTCATATGATTCCCGATACTTTCGAGGTTAGAGTACTTCAAAACTTCTCTCCTGCATTTGCTGGACTGAAGAGGTTTGCAAGGGCCTGGCGAGATATACTCTTCGGCAGTGCGGTACCGATCGAACAAACCCCGCCTGGCTCGTCTGCTATTCTTTATGACGAGATTCTCCATCTTTTTTCTACCACAATAAAAAATGGGGGCGTCTTAGAGCAATAGTAATAACCTCTTATTAACTAGGTGATCCTCACTTCAACTTCTGTTCTGGTTGTGTGTATATCTACCAATCTACAGGCTTTTTTTTGCTTTTCATATGAATTTTTTTCAGCTGTCGGTTGTTATTAAATCTCTATCCAAAAGCCCTGGGATCAATCAATATGCGGCAGATTATTCCAATGACCTCAGGAATCCTAGAATCCTAAACGTGTTGAGAAGGCAGATGATAGTAAAACCATTATATTTGTATCACAGTCACATAGCCTGTACTACCAGCTATATATTTAGTTTAGTACTAGATTTCACCTATTTTTTTATGCACGTTTATGTTTGGCAGCTTGCAGCGCTCTATTTATAACTGTTCTTCTATAACTGTCGATTCAAGATACTTTAGTGTACTATTTTTTGTCGTTGAAGTGTTCTTCTACGATATCCGATCCTACTTCAAATAGCCGACTTTTCTATACCTCGAATAGAGTATTTCCTCGGAGACATCTAACAACGCAGTTAAACGCAACGTGAATGAATATGTATAACAGCAAAAGAAAGGCCTAAATAAGAAAAAAAAAAAATAAGAAGAAACGTACATAAACGTACATATGAGAAACAAATAAACCGTCAAAATCGCGGGATAAGCTGCATCTGCAACGGCCTACAACCACTGAACGTGAAACATGCGTGATCAATCAAATATAGATCTAAATCTGCGAGAGCATGGAATGGCTATCTGATATGAATACTAAACTGTCGCGGAGTTTAAATACGTCAGGGTTATTGACGGCAGTCAACTATCCAGCAGGACTAGCTTTAAGGCTCGCAGTAAGCAGATCCCCAGAACATCCTGGCTAGCTTTCGAGTATCTACAGATACTTACCGAAATAGCTATAATAGAACTGCGATAATTTAGAAATGCATCTATTTTTCACAATAAATACATTTTGGCGTTATTTTTCACAGAAGTTGCAATACGAAGCTAGGCTTGTGCGGCTATCATCAATGTACGAAATACAGCAAGCACGGTACCAATGGCTTGTGCTATAAAAATTCCAAAATAAAATAGCGAAATACTAAACTCCCACTTAAATGCCGGATCTTCCAAAGTTCGGCTCATCAACTTTAAACCAATTGTCTCAATCGGACACGTCTAAAGCTCGGCCTTGTGGAACCTCAAACTCAAAGAAAATATTTTTTCCCCAGACCACACATTCAAATCTGGTCCAAACACCATTCATATCCCCAAAATATCGTCGAATACTAATTGAATGGAGGCACTCGGTCGACGAATTCTACTCATTGACTCCTACGATAGTTATACATGCAACCTACAGGAGCTTGTGCGACGAGTCACCGGAGCCTCTGTAGTGACAATACGCAATGATTCAATAACTGACGAGGAATTCATCAGCAAAGCTCTGCCTCTATTTGATGCTATGATAGTAGGCCCAGGCCCGGGGACTCCTGAAAACCCAAAAGATGTCGGCCTTGTTAATGTGCTATGGAAATTGCCAGATTCCCAGCTTATTCCAGTGTTTGGTGTTTGCCTCGGCTTTCAAAGCATGTGCTTTGCTGCAGGAGCGAAAATAAGAAAACTAAAAAGCGTCAAACACGGCCAGCCGAGCAAAATCAAACATTCAGGAAGCGATATATTTGAAGGCATTCCGCAGTTGTTTGAAAGCATCAGGTATAATTCCCTCTATGTCGAGCCGGATCCTGATCTGGATCAGTGGGACGTATCCGTCACAGCATACGCGGTTGAAGACGATGATTCTGTACCAATGGCTGCTCGCCATAAATATAAGCCTTTTTACGCCGTCCAATATCACCCAGAGAGCGTTTCCTCCGAGTTTGGTGATTTGCTGATCAAGAATTTCTGGAATATTGCGTGTTCTTGGTCTAAAGACACTGGGCGAGTTACCAAATCAGATAATGAATATTTGAGCTACCTGATTTCTCACTCCTCAATAAATCCAACTTCTCTGCTGAAAGGAAAGCCGGAACAAGAAGAAAAGCACCCCATTTTGTTTAGAAAGATGCATTATTCTACTGATACGTTTCCCATTGCGTGTTTCTGCGAATCTCTTGGCCAAGACTTCACTTTATTGCATTCTGCCAGAAACCCCGGAAAATGGACAATGATAGGTGCACTTTTTGACAGAGTAACTCCAACCATAAAGCATTACGCAGACCCGGCGAAATCTTCAGAGGTTTACTGTGGAACTTGGCATGGCAATGTCACGACGAAAACCCTGAAAGATGGCATATGGAACGAAATAGCTGCCTACATGTCTCCGTTCATCGAGCAGTATAAGAACTCGGACAGAATACCGGCTGAGGTTCCATTTATCGGAGGATTAGTTGGGTACTTCAGCTACGAGGAAGCTTGCAGTTCTATTCCTTATGCCAAAAAGCCATCTAGCACGGAATTCACTGGCGCTCCTGATACTTCACTTGTTTTTATAACCGAGACGATTGTTATCGATAACTCTACAAAAAGCTTGTATGTGATCTCGCTGAATTCCAATCATTCATGGGTCGATAGTGTGTGTGGGAAGCTTGAGCAACTGCGAGACCTTACTGATACCAACCCTCCAAAACTACCAGTACTTCCGAAGGTGCTTGACATAAAGATGGCAAACAAAGAAGACTATATTGAAAAGATTCGAAGATGTCAAGAATATCTGCACAGCGGTGAATCATACGAGCTGTGCTTATGTGGACGAACTAGAATCAAACTAGAACAGGGCCTTAAACCCTGGGATCTGTACAAGATTCTTTTGCATCGAAACTCTTCACCGTACTCATGCTATTTAAATCTGGATGACTCAGTTCTTATAGGTGCATCGCCAGAGCGGTTCATGAGCTGGAGGCGGGACGGACGGTGCGAGTTCCGTCCCATAAAAGGCACCGTCAAGAAGGATGCTAACACTACTCTACAAGTTGCTTCAGAGATTCTCAATAGTCCAAAGGAACGTGCCGAGAATCTCATGATCGTTGACTTAATCCGTCACGATCTGAATAACGTGTTACACAATGTCAAAGTGGATCAACTCATGTCAGTGGAAGAGTACGAAACAGTCTATCAGTTGGTCAGTGTAATATCAGGACAGCTCCACGGTCAATATACTGGATTAGATCTTTTAAGTCACTCATTGCCCCCAGGATCCATGACAGGAGCACCGAAAATAAGATCTGTCCAGATTCTGCGAGGGCTGGAAGATCATGAACCGAGAGGAATATACTCAGGGGCAGCAGGGTACTGGTCGGTAACGGACGAGGGCGACTGGAGCGTTGTTATAAGAAGCGCAATGAGTTATAAAAGTGCGACTAATACCGATTTCTCCGAATGGCGAATTGGTGCAGGGGGGGCCATCACCGTGCTGAGCGACGCAGAGGCGGAATGGGACGAGATGTACACCAAACTGATGAGCGCATTACAAGCGTTCAGTTAGAAAAGTTAGTGACGGAGAGATTGTCATACTCATCATAATTGTACATATGTAAATAACTAATTAGAAGATAAATAACACAGATGAGCCAAGACTAATCAACCTAATTAGAGTCCCAGGAGAAATGAATCAGCATATGGCGATATACAGCAGTCAACCGTTATTGAACCAATCACGATCGAAGTACATGCCGGTGACCTTTCAAAATTAATGCCCATAAATAGCCACAAACCTCTTACAAAAAGTATTCGACCGGCTGAGGCTGTGGAACCAAACCGCCGTTATTCATTTGATCTTCCAGAGCATTGAAATTCTGACTTTCATTTTCCGGAGCTGCATCAAACACGTTAAAAACACGCTCACCGTTGGTGTTAACTTCCAAAACAGAGGCAAGATTTCCACACCTATAGCAGTAGTTAGGGGCAGACCATACCGTCGATAGGCGATCGTCAAACAAGACTTCGTAGCCTTCCTGACAGAGCTGATGGGCTCTTAAAATATGGTCCATTTTATTCCGAGATAAGTATTTCTTGACGATATCGATTCCAAAAGTGTAACCAGCACCTCTGGCCGATAGGTCAAAGTCAGTCTTAGAGACATCTGGATCAGACCATACTAGATCGGCCATGGGGCCCTCATGAGGGATTTCACGGAACCGATCAATGACTTTGATCTGATCAATAGAATGAATGGTGGGAGAAAGGCCTCCATGGACACAGAAGATGGAGTTGTCGATGACCACCGACAACGTCAGGAAGTCGAAGACGGCAGTGAAATAATTCCAGACATTGGCAGTGCCGTACTTGCGGACACACTCGGTGTAAAATCCATATGATTGAGTGATACCTCGCGACTCGTGATTTCCTCGAATCAAGTATATTCGGGTGGGATACCGGAGCTTAAGGCATGTAAGTAGGGAGATGGTTTCGACGGAGTGAAGCCCTCTGTCGACATAGTCACCCAGAAATAAATAGTTTGTATCAGGACAGAAGCCGCCGATTTTGAAAATCTCAATGAGATCGTAGAACTGGCCGTGAATATCGCCCACGACCGTCACAGGGGCAGATATGTGCACAACATTGGATTCCTTGACAAGCAACTCCCGCATCTTATAGCACAGAGCCTCAATTGTGACCTCTGGCAGCAGCTCGCGCCTGTAAAGGCGTTCTATGCATTCGTCCAGGTCCGGCCCTGATATGATTCCAGGCATGGTGAAGGGAGTAATTTCGGGCAAATGGCGTTTACACGGTTAAGCAAAGTAGCAGAGCTCCAACAGTTCCTCGCTACAGAGTCCAATTGTCTGGTCCAGTCGATTAGCCCGTCGGGTTTAATCAGATTATCCTTTTAATCAGCCTGACGTTGATCGTTAAGCAATTGTGAGCTCCCAACTAAGTTTGAGGATGGCGAGCAAAGATTGTTAACATTCTATTCAGTGGGATGCATCGAAATAAACAAAATCAAATGTAACATGCAATTAGCACGGAAATAGGCCTTATATCGTCATTTAGCTAATGATCCTAACTAATATTACTAACTAAGATTCCTAACTAATGTTCCTAACTAATGTTCCTAACTAATGATTCTTATACTCATCATTCTCCTTCTCTACCTACCTAGCGTTTCCACCCAACTTCCCAACCATTGCTTCCTTCACTTATCGGCAACCAGCATTCTTGCATTCATCTCACATTATCTGTTTCACCACACTTGTAAATCTTTTCTTCTCATTCTGCATATCCTTTCATAATACTAGCATCCTACTTGTGACCCGCTATGCCTGATTCCAAGCAGTCCGACAAGTCGCCAGGTGCTCAGGGCCGTCCTACACAGCTTCCACCCTTGAATACCAACATGAATCGCCCCAGGCAGTCCACGCTACTGTCGCCACAGGTTGACGCATCCCCTGGTGAAGATAGCTATTTCGGCCTTAGAGTCTCGCCCAAGGCGGTATCTCCATCGTCTCCAGGCCCAGACGGGACTTACCATCGCAGTCGCGCAGCATCGACCAAGCGTGGTGATAACCCCCGATCTCAATCTCCGTCAAGAGCCCCTTCAAGTGCATATGCGCCAGCGCGCACCCCGTCATCTACCAACATCCCTGGTAGACAGCGAATGTCTAAATCCAACGGTTCAGCTCCGATGACCGGCCTGACTTCGGAGGATCGTAAACAACAGGCGCAATATCTGGCACAGGAGAAGATTTATTTGCAAAAAATCAGGCACGATATCTGGGATGATTATTACGTCAAGGGTATCCAACAAGGCTCTTCGTCTCCCTCCGAAGTCAGTGGGGAAATCGACTCCGATGATGATGACTTTCCTGCCGACAATCTTGGAGAAGTAGCCGGATTCGGCGGCGTAGGTACTTCTTTTGATGACGAATATACAGATCTGGGATGGTCCTACCCTGTTCTTGAAACACGGTTCAGTCACGAAGAGATCGACGGCAATCCTGAGCTGAGAGAACGGCTGGAATGGCAGTCCATGCTTTCTTCCGTTTTAACAGGAGAAGTATTCCGCTCTGAGAAAAAGAGGCTCCGAGCACCTGATAAGGGCAATAGTTCCTCTGATGACGACTTATGGCTAGGCTTACGAGCAAAAGTCTGTGGGCGTACTGTGGAAGAGCAAAGGCAGGTCATTACTAGTGCACGGTCGTTGATCGATGATTCTCTCAACAAGATCAGCCAGTTCAAACTTCATTACGATGGTAGTCAAGCAGCCATTTCTGAAGCGAGCCGCAAAGTCACGGAAGCTCTGGAACAATATGATGCTTGCATATCCCTCTATCCTACTATTGGAGCTTTGGTTCAGCACCATAAAATATGCCAGAATCCAGATACTGTTAGAAAATTCGACGCTCTCGTAGCATGGGACGCGATAACTACATCCATCAATATGGAGCTTGAGTTGTTACGTTCTTGGACTGGAAACGCTGATTACGAGCCTAACAGACGGCCTAGCACGGCTGATTCTAATGATAAAATGGACGAACAATCTTCTCTGGTTGAAAACATACTGAAACAGGATGATATGACTGCAATATTTGAATATCGCGTTAACAGAAGAATTGGACCTTTGATTGCCAAAGCAAAGGAGACTACAGTAGACTTTTCAGACGCCTTTATAGAGCTTGGACTGCCTCTTTTCCATGCTGGCCTATCAGTACTAATTGCCTTTCCTCTTAGGCTTATTCAAGAGGTCATCCGTATGCGCCTAGCATACGCCAGAAAACTTGTGAACCCTACGATGATGATAATCGACCAAATGATCAATGACTTTGAAAATTATATCCGGATTGCCTTTATGGTAATGGAGAGAAATGCAGAGTATACCAGACCAATATTGGACAAGGGCTGGAATTTTCGTAACGAGATCGAAAAGTCATTCAACACTATATTACTGGACTGCGTGCATTTCTATCTGGAGTTGTTTCATAAGAAGATCATGGGAAATGGCAGAGAGTCAAAACTATACTCTACGGTTTCATTCAGAGCATTCAAGGATGGAGAGCAGTTGGAGCAACAATACGCATTTCTTCGCGAGGTTTGCAAATATATAGAGGATGGTGATATTCTTGTTGCTGGAGAGTTCTCTTCTCTTAACACTAAAATGCTTAGTAGACTTCTTGCATACTGGGAAAATCAGGTCCGCGGCCCGCCTTCACTGACTCCCACAGATATTGAAAAATGGTATACTGCAACCATGGGCAACGTTCGAAGCTTGCAGCGAAGACTACTCCGATTTTACCGTATACATTCAGAAGCCTATCAAAACGCCACTGAATATCTCATTCAAACGTCTAAGGTGAAAATATTTATGGATCGTTTGCAAAAGTCTAGACATTTCTTGGTCCTCACGGGAGCTTTTGAACAATTTGGCATCTATACTATTGCGGATCCCTCTCTTATGAACCGGTCTGAAAAAATCAAATCGCTAATCATGGGCTATCTGCGCCCTGACACGTTTCGCGTCGGAACCAACGACAGTGTTCCTTATGTCCTAATTTTCTGTCTCAAGGAGCCCTTAGTATGGCAGGGAGAAATATTCAATCTCGATATACCTTATTTTAATGTTGATGTTGAGGCTGGAAGAATGAGGCTAATTTCTGGAGGTGGCCGTAATGAGCTTTTGGATGCACAACAAGAACTTTCGACAGTATGCGGCGGACCGGACTTCCTAGAAGTTGTGGTTGAGGCAAAGTCTCATATAACAAAGGTGGATCATGAGCTTAATAGAGTTCGAAAGCTCTTTTTCCGATTATCGACTTCTGTTATCAACGGGGCCCAAACGGTTCGACGCAAGTGTAAATCATATGGATGCCAAGAAACAATCAATAATCTCTTTGTATTTGCAAGAGAGTTTAGCCAGAGAAGCACTGGAGTATTGGATGCTAACAGGAGGGGTCGCATTGCTATCAGCCTGATCAATTTGTGTATTGAATGGGTCAGCTTTGTTTGTGATGATTGTGTTCCGACTGACTACAAGACTTTTAGATGGACTGTAGTTGCTCTTGAGTTTGCCATGGTAATGACACGCGGGGTCAACATTGTGGCTATTTCTTCGGACCAATTCACAAAACTGCGTCTGAAAGTAGCAGAATCCATGAGTTTACTCATATCACATTTTGATATCATGGGAGCACGTTCAAAGGCGGCTGAGGCCAAGTACAAAGATGGTACGGTCAGAACCACCAATCTGCTGAATGGACTAAATAGTGCATTTGCGGTGGTGCAAAATGATGCTGGACTAGCTAAATCAATTGCGGACGAGCGAATGAAACACATCCAGAGTTTGGAACAGGAACGAGAGGGCCGAAACTTTGTTGGAAAAGTTCTCGACGACACGAACTCGGACCCCCAACTTCTTACTTTTTTGGCATCTTCATTTTCAAATGCTTCCATGCGATGGCAGCAGGGACGTTATATCGGCGGTGGCACCTTTGGCTCTGTGTATGCAGCTGTTAATTTGGACACCGGTGGCATTATTGCCGTGAAGGAGATACGACTACAGGATTCACAGTCTATTAAGCATATTCTCAAATCAATTAAAGATGAGATGACGGTATTGGAGATTCTCAACCATCCAAACATTGTGCAATACTATGGTGTTGAAGTTCATCGTGACAAAGTATTTATCTTCATGGAATACTGCCAAGGTGGATCTCTAGCGGGACTGCTTGAATATGGAAGAGTGGAAGATGAACAAGTCGTCCAGGTTTATAGTTTGCAAATGCTCGAGGGTCTGGCCTATTTGCATAAATCGGGAATTGTTCATCGTGATATCAAACCTGAGAATATATTGCTTGACCACATGGGAGTAATAAAGTTTGCGGATTTCGGTGCTGCCAAAGCCATCGCTAGGACTGGAAGAACTAAGCAGGGAGGATCCTCGTCTTCCATGGCGCCTTTGCGACTTCATAACAAGACGAAGTTGAACAGTATGACGGGTACGCCTATGTACATGTCACCCGAAGCTATTACTGGTTCTGATGCTGGTCGAGCAGGTGCTGTCGATATATGGGCCCTTGGCTGTGTTATTTTGGAAATGGCAACAGGTCGTCGGCCATGGTCGAATCTAGATAATGAATGGGCCATCATGTATCGAATTGCAGCAGGTCACCTGCCAAATATGCCTACAGCTGATCAACTAAGCGAGGAAGGACGCAAATTTCTCATGCGATGCTTCGAGACCGATCCCAAGAAGAGACCTACAGCCGTGGAACTGCTCAATGATCCTTGGATGGTCAGTATTCGAAACGTGGTATTGGGTTCAATCAGCTCTAGCGAAGAAAGTTCATCTTCGCCAGGGACAACATCGACAGTCTCGTCGCCGCTCGTTACTTCTCCTCAGGTATCCCGAAAAACTTCAGAGGTATCAGAAAATGCTATGGATGATGGTGCATCTGCATTGATGGCTGTGGTTGAACAAGACTAAAAAGCATGTTACTGTATGTATCATATCATTTCATTTGCAGATTTAACCAGAGTTATTATTATATGAATTCGTTAATACGTAGCGCGAAGCGGTAATAAACAGTTGTTCTTTACCATCCCTCGGGCTTTCCATCAATTACAGACAACTCTAAAGTCCACACGCGTCGGATATAAACACGTACTTTCTCAGTAGTATCTTCGAGATCCGAGAGTTCCAGAGTGTCCCACCAGCATTTTCTGGCCGGTTTTCTCCAAAACAGTAGTAATTTGTGGGTTGTCAGTAAGTCTTGTTCACCCTGTTCAAAGCTAGAGGTTCCTGAAGGATCAGAAGCGCCAAGCTCGTCGAGTCTTCGTTTATCCTTAGGAATCCTAACCAGAGATAAACTGGTGACGACGGTCTTGTTTGGTTCGCATTCACGAATACCCCACCTGTCGTCGAGACTGAAACCACAGGAGCACAGCATTTCAACTAGATGCTGCTCTGGAGTGCCGCTACTATCGCTGACTCTGAGTCGCTCAAATATGCCATCATGATTGAGTAAAGAGTGGGCACACTTTATTTTGAGCTGATGCATTTCCTCAGCCGTCATGCCGGGTTTAGTCGGCATACAATAGAAATCCAAATCTTCGCGAAGTACAATGATTGAAGGGTATTTTTGAAGAATGTCCGAGACATCAGGAACATTAGCGGTACCAAAGTCGTCCCCACTGGTTGGTGTGTGAGGTTGTTCCTCCTCGGGGTGATGGGGGACTTCTTGAGCGGCTTGGTTGAATACATCTAGAGTATACTTGAAGCAGGTTGGAGAAAAATTGATGTTGGACGAAATTTCAGTGTTATGCTCAGAAGCCGTGACCGCATTATACGCCAAGCCCCCAGATATTCCTAGAAGAACACTCTCAGGAAGCCGTAAAAGGTCCTGGCGCTTGATTTCAAATTCCACGCCACGAAGATTAAGCTTGACGCTTTCGAAAGAAGCACCTTCCAAGCTTCGGGAAAGTAAGTCGACGGCCTCGGGAGTGTCTGAGTGATTTTCTTGGGTAATTAGGGCGCCCTGGTTTAGAGACATGCTGTATAGATTGGTGATGACCGGCGAATACGGCGGCGGAGGAGCTTCGTACTGGTATCTCGAGGATGTAGGTTGATCTTGTACACCTTGTTTGTCAGAGTCACCGTTATATTCGTCTTGGACAGGGCTCTTGTTGCTGCTGTCGGGATGAGGAGAAGAAAAGTCGCTGTTCAACGCAGATATGCTGTTGTTATATGAAGGAATGACTGAAGTTAGATCGGGCGTTTCTTTGGACGATATGGTGAAGAGACGGAAAGTACTGGGAAACAAGTCGCAAGGACCCGACGGCTAAACTGCAAAGAAATCGCACTCACAGCCAACTAAGAGTAATGCACTAGTCCAACCGTTAGAATGCAAGCCCCCTGTAAATATTCGAGCCTCCCTGCCGTACTCAATATATTGGCAGGACAGCGCGAACGGGTCTAAGTGCAAGCGCGGAATGCTCACAGCTGTCCCTGTTGAAGATAATGGTCAAGTTGGGAAGTGCTGTGGAAAAGGGATATAAAAGGAGGAATGTTGTAACAACGAATTATACCTGTAAATCCACTACTACGCATCTTGTATTTATTCTAAATCGCAGTCGAATCTATCTTAAAGTTCATTCAACGGCTAATGTTAGCACCTTATTTAAGCCTCTTTTCACTTAATCACGTTTACTTACATGCTCATACGCTTTAGCCACATACTTTGTATGGGATCCTCGGGCAAACAGCTGATTCTGCGTGTTGTAAAAATTAACGTTTGTAAAAGCCAGTGTTCTTCCAAGCTTGTCGCATGTACATTCCCGTTTGTTAGTTTGCTTCAGTAGTGTTGCTATCTATTTGCTTACAATGTTGACGGAGTTTCCTAGACATTAGCTTCTATCATAGTATTATCACCCTTGCAATTACGTACCAACTACTCCTCCAGCACTCAGATATGTCACATTGATATCGGTGCTGACTCCTGTAGCAAATAATCCGTGACTTGCTACGGCCAACGACCCTCCGAGATCCACCACTGCCGCAATGGTCCCTCCGTGCAAGTTGGCCATTCGATTCTGATCAATCAGTAACTAGTAGTACTCTGCTACGATTTTTCACTTACAAGGTGCTTTTGATCAAGCATCATGCTCATCTGCACTTTTCCGGGGCGTGCACTGTGAACATGGAGCTGTTGTCAGTGTTCTATGAACTTCAGCTAACTGTTATCTATAGCATACACTATTGAGCAATGTGGCTTCTAAACCATCGGATTTGAGAAAGTCTTTCCAAACCTGTTTCAATTAGAGCTAATTGTAAATGAAGTTCTATGATACTCACTCTTGTGACAAAAGACAGGGTTTTAGTCATGATGATTATGAATGGAGTATTGGTAAGAGCCCATCAGCAGTAATGTATTGTACATATTACAGTAAAACCCCACTTTAACGATTCAATTTTTGCACGTTCTCACGATCGTAAAAGTGAGGTTATCGTTGAAGTGAGACCATTTTAGGTGTATGCTCAGTACTTTTCACGCCAAATAAGTATCGTAAAACTGGGGATATCGTTAAACTGGTGATCGTTAAACTGGGGTTTTACTGTATACGCAAATGTTGGTTGTAAATGCCAGTAACCTACGCAGAACAAACAAACACCAGCCAATCAGCTTCAGTACACATATTGGTCTATCTGTATTTATCCATACAAACTAGAAAATCTATAATGATATGCATTTAAGAATTAGACTATGTAAAAGCATCTAAGACCATTTCTAATAATTTAATTAAGCCATGATGGCCATTTCCAATAATTTAAAGAGCTGTAAACTCACAACTAGTCCCACCACTTCCGACGTAGCAACTTGGAAATATGCATTTCTTCCAACATGCCACCACATCAACAAGTACTTGAGCTAGTTGCAATTAGCTGTTGAGCAAGTTCTAATCTCGTGATCGGCTATGATGCACAGTGGCTATACTGCTTCCGCTGGTGAGCTCTGCACCCGTTGTCTGCTACCCCGGCTAAACTTGCTAGATAGCCATGCTTTACTATCACTGATCCATTTGCCAATCTTTTCATGCGGCATGCAAATATCTGGAAAATACGCAAGTACTGTAGCCGCAAGCCATGAGGTCAGCGGACGCAGTATCCGCATCGGATTCCTGTGCTCCGCGTAGCCTCGAGCTTGAGAGAGAGAATCCCCCAGCGAAGCGTCGCTGACTGCTAATATTCGTGGCTTAAAGTAAGCATCCCACCAACGTATCAGCCTCGGTGTCCTTTGGTTGGTAGAAGATTGTCGCTCCACGTCATAGTTCGGGTCAACAGGCTGAGAATCTTCATCTCGTGGTGGCTCGCTTGCAACAGTAACTTCTTGCACTGCATCGGTATGGTGCTCAGACTCGCGTTCGTCGGACCTGTAGCCTTCGGCGGCCTGTAAAACGTCAATTGGGCGTGCGCCATCGAAGATCCGGAGGATAGGAGCAGCCTCTACAGTGGGCTTGTTCTGTGCTTCAACATGCTCCCGACATGTTATAATCAAATCATAGTTTACGGCAGCGTCGTGCTCAACGTTATCAACTCGTAGTTGCAGCCTGTTAATCTGTTGCTGTTTGTCCCAGAGCTGTCTCTGGTACCCGTTGATCTGTTCCTGCTTCTCACCAAGCTGCCTGAGCAGAATGGCAACCCTAGTAGAGTCCCTACTTCTGCGAGGTTCACTGGCAAGGGGGAGGGGCTCGCTCCTGGGTCGTCTGGAGAATTCACCGGAGTTGGCATGGTCTCCAAGTTGTCTGGGGAGTTCACCGGAGTGGTTATCCAGTCCGGCGGCATCTTGCAGGGACGTCGCAGGTTGGCTTTCTGAGGCGCCGGGGCGGCTTTTAAAATTCCAGTTAGCAGCCGTTTAAATTAAACCAATTCACTTAATTGCTCGTTATACATACTTTTGTGGATCAGCTGGTGGTCGGGGAGTATTACTCCCCGTCTCCATGTTGTTGACGGTGAGATGTGTGTGGGGACAATCCCATAATCGTTTTAAAGACACCGGCATGCTGCAATTTACGGAACAGAACACAGATCTCGACTCCCTAGGGGTATTCCGTCATAGTATATATGGAATTGATTGGGATTATGATAAGTATCTGCATAAAAGAGAGTCAAAACAAGAGTTATGGTGCAGGTTATGGGAACTGGTACAGGCTCTACTGTAGGGTATTATGATGGCCAATTTTGTATTTGTAATAACGGACATAACGCACTGCAGTGGGGAAGAGCCTGAAAAATGGCATACATGTTTCGAATGGGCGATAAGTGTAATGAAGGTTGGCCATGAGCGAGATGTTACTTAGACGCTCTGACCTTGAAGCCGTTACGCTAAAACTGGCAGTCTACTCCTAGACCAAGCGAATAACGGCATATATACAATTGGCACAAGAAAGTATCTTGGGCAATATAGAAAAATTCCATTTTTTCTTACTGCCGTTACTGCTCATTTGGGCATTTCCCGTGTCAACTGTACCGTAGCTTTCTTAAACTGGGGAGCAAAATGCACATTCAACGGTGCTATAGGAAGACTTAATGAATGAATCTGACAGCTCGTATTACCCTTAATAAATCAAGCCATACAACTGTAATTATCTTCTATTATGCTTCACAAATACTTTCGAGCCAATAATCGCTCCTTGCTGTCAAATATAGGTGAAATAATTGGCTGGTTCATGAAATAGAACGGCGAAAGCAACATTTTTACATATAAATCATACACATCGGTGAAGAACTGCCGAATAGAGTCTTCGTTCTTGGTATTATGCAGTAGTAAGAGTTTCATATTGCCGGCAGTCACGTACACGGAGATCAGCGACCATGGGGTTGCAAGAATAAAAATAAAATTAAATGCCGTAGAATAAATAGAATCAATGCTTTGCGTTTGTTATGCGATGTTCATGTTCACATGGTCAGATCAAGTCAGAGCACTTAGAGGTCAATATCCAAGTTTCTCCCCTAACACCCACCTAATTTCCCGACTGTAGTTTCTCTCTGGTAAAATACAATAGCCCACCGGTTCCAACCGTACTCTCTGTCAAATCGTGCTCCGCCAATATGGTGAACAGGTCTAGTGCGACCTTATAAGTCTCTCTTTGATCATCACGTAATCGCCACGGTTCAACGAGACCTGTTAAAATAACGTCGATGCCAGATGATCCTCCGTAAAATGAAGACCAAGCTGCTGCTAATACGTTTGAATCCGGCTGCTTATCGAGAATTGTCTCCACAAAGCCAGCATCAATGGCGCCGTCGGGCAGCAATGTCACGGTAAAAGCGGCTTGATCCTCCAAATATTTATCAAATGTAACAGACGGACCGACATTATTGCCCTGATCATTACTAGCCTTCCATTTACTACGCCAGTAATCCCACATGGAATGCTGTTGATCTATGCTCCATAAAACGGCCTTGATTTCTTCCCCAGAAAACAACTCACAGTAAATGTTCCCGCTTGATTCATCGAGAGACGACTTCAGATCTTCATGCAACTGCTCTGTAGCGCCCGTATTAGTTATAAGCATCAATTTGTACGAATCAGAGGCCATCTGCCGACAGAAATGGGCCAATCTGAGCCCACTCGCCGACCTCTCGGGATACGGCAAGGCCAAATAATCATCCTCTATCATCTTAGGACTCTCAGAATACCGTGCGAACAACCGTTTTAGACGTGCTTGTCTGATACTTCGTTCCTTGGCGCGACGGCTGTGCACAGATCCAAACAAGTTCGATAAAGCCACCGACTCGAAGTGGGACGGGCCATTTTGTAGGGGAGTCGTAGGCATATATATCTCTTTGATAGTTCTATATTCTAAAGGAACAGCTTCCGGTTTGCGCAACTGCCTTATGGCTGCTTCTACGGGTTTATTCTTGAGCTTCATGAAGCATTTTGAGGAAACAAATCTTTGCCTCGACAACATACAAAACCAACATAACTCGGCTGATCTTCTCAACTTATTTTTTTATTCTATACTTATGCTATCTTTATAGTTCATTTTTTACGTTAATGGCTGAGAAGCTGTGCAATCTCGGCCCGTCTCGACTTCCATTCTTCGACCTGAGAAAGCTCTTCCTTGAGAACTTTGATCTCTGCCTCTGCCGAAAGACGTGCCGTGTCCGATTTGGTCTTTTCAAACTGCCACTCTGTACCATCGTGTCCCAGACCTACTCGAAGAATAGCCTGATGATACTTGATGAGTTGGGCCCGGTGTGAAATGGTAATGAGTGTGATTTGTGCTTTCATGCAAACTTCATAGAGAATACCTTCCACGTCTGCACTGACAGCCGAAGTTCCCTCATCAATTACAGCAAATGCCGGATTCTGGAACAAAAGCCGCGCAAACATGACTCGCTGCTTTTCGCCGCCTGAGAAGACGTCCTTCCATTGTTTGACTGTCTCCCATCCTCCTTCTCGGGCCGGTATGTAATCCAGCTTGACTTTTCGGAGAATTTCTATTATATCGTCGTCTGTTTTCCCCATATCAATCATATCTTTATGAGAATAAGGATAAATAAACTGGTCACGTAGCGTAGAGCAACTAAGGTAAGGTCTCTGCGGTAGGAAATGGATGTCACCTGGTGATGGTCTTGATACTAGTCCGCGAAACACGGGCCACAAACCCGCCAAAACCCGAACGATAGATGATTTGCCAACACCATTGGAACCTGTGATAAGAAGGTGTTCTCCCCTCTCTATTTTCACATTCAAATCCTTGATTAAGAGTTCCCCAGCGCTGACATCTCGCCCCAACCCGGGAACAGCAACGGGTGTATGTTCCAGACGGACTCCCTTATAGCCTTCTTGAACAGTCCCCTGTACGTCTGCTAAACTGTATAAATTCGGCTCTCCAGTAGCAACGTAGGCGTCAGCATGAACACGATGCAGCGTGGCTAACAATTGAAAGACTCGGACTGTGTGTCCGGCCAACTCAGCTATATCCTTAATGGAATACATCATTCGACCACCGGCATCAGCAAGAGACAGCATCAATCGCTTATTAGTGACGAAATCCTTCATTCTGCCTCGCTCGGACTCAGCATCATCGGTGTTCAGAGCATTCAATTCCACCAGGCCAGCCACCTGTTTCCTATGGCTAGTCCAAGATGGCAAAAACACAGGAATAGATGCGAATAAATACCCCCAGGCAGACCAGCTGTACTTCAAGAGGAAGTCTTCAAACATGTTATACGATACGCGTATCCTGAGAATTTGTCCCACATGAGAAATCAGCTTGCCGAACGTTTGTCGCATTAGCTTTTGTTCCAGCGGGCCACCTTCATAAAAACCGATTTCCTCGGCATTCATAATCAGTCTAGTATGTGAATTTCGATATTCTCCCTCAAGGTGTGCTTGAACGGCTGCCAACTTTCCAAACGGCGGGGCTATATACTGCAGTACCCATGCCGTCAAGCCGTAATTAGCGAATATACCCATGATAGCGACCGGGCCCAGACGCTGATAAAGCTGCAAAGAAAATATGACAAAGTCAACAGAGGGCTTTCCTAGAGAAGAGTATAGTGCAGCGACGGAATCACAGAACCTGGTGATGTCAGCAGTGATGTATTGGTCGACGCCTTCGACGCCGCCATCGATGTTGGTCACCTTGTAATAGCTCAACTGAGAGTCTAAATACAAGTCATGCACATAGCGTACGAGTTTCGTTCGAAATGCAACAGCAATCTTCACCTGAATGAATTTGATCATCGAGTTAGTGTAGGAAGAAGGAATGGCTAGGAGGAACCAGAGGCCGATTCCTCGGGCAAACTTCTTCCCGTGACCTGCAATGAGATCCCTGACAAGTTGGCCATCTAATTCAGCAACCAGTAATGAAAGCCAGGTTCTCAATGACAGAAAAAGAGCATGCAGGAGCAGCAAACCTGTGGTTTTGCATCGCAGTCGCGGAACCATGATGTTCCATATGGCCAGAAACTGTTTGAGGAAACGAGCACCCGACACCGACTGGCCAGTACTGCTGAGTGCATTCCTGCCTTCACTTCCCAGGAACACGCGCTTGTGAGCATCAAACGTGCTGGAAGGCGTGTGTCTCACTATTATCTTGCGGGGTCTGCCGTTGCTTTCAAAGGCTACCTCCTCGATAAGCTGCGCATCCGGACGCTTCGACGTCGACGGCTCACCCGAGTACATGGGAGGGTTCCGATGAGATTCGTACCAGTGCCGCCATAAATTATAGCCGACACCGCTCATCAGGGAGCCGACGATTATGCTGCAGGACAAGATGACCCGCAGCCGGTAGTGCGAGGGCACCTGCCTCAGCAGCTTCCTGATGTCTTCTATCGAGCGTACATGACCTATATGACGCCATACGAGCCTGATCCAGGCGTCCTGGACCGCCATCACCGACATAACTTGAGCCATTGGTGTTTCTCGCGGTTGCCAGCTGGTTGATCCCGAGTTTAGGCGGAAGTCCCAGCTGCCCCACTTTGCGGGACATCAATTAAGGAAATAAGCCGAAGCGAGAGATGATGGAAAACAACATATGGATGGAGACGTTAATAACACGGACTGAATGAAACAATTGAATCGAGCTGTTTAGAAGAGTAGACACTTCAACCTGTGCGGGGTAGCCATGTGACAGGGCGCAAAAGTCCTATTAAGGTTTAACCTCATCGCCAGGGTCCTTACATAACGATTATCGGAGTTTTCGGACTAGTGAGAAAACAGTGCTCTCTGTACAAAATGCGTGTCAAAGTTATGATTTTTTATACTTCGGAATTCATCTTAAAATGCAGACCGTAAAATACTCATTTTCTCGGTGTTTTCCGCGTGTTTATCTGATACTTGATTGCAGGCGTTGGGCTGATGCACTGAGGCTACATTCGTAAAATTTATCACGTTATGATTTACAGTGGGATGCAGATCCGCGCTTTTTCCTGCCGAAGACTCGGATAAAAGGTGGAAGTGGTTTAAAAAATAGTAGAATATTATGGAGACGGTTATCTATCATATATATATATTTCTGAGGGGCTAACTTAACTTTTAGTTAATTTTCATGGGTATTTTACTGATATCAAAATGTAGCTTAAATATATCACCCGATTTTGTGGAGTGATAATTGTCAGAGAATCTTCCGATGCCCTGACGCAGCTCACACCACAATAATATAAAGAAAGCATGACACGGAAATCTTTCCCGCAGACTATAAATTGAACCTGCCATAGGGCGAGCTGTACTTGTAGAATATTGATAACAAACTTATTTACAGTTTCATCAATAACGTTATAAGTACATATACTCCTGCTCGCAACAAATGTATCCTACTGTGATCAGACTGGCCAAAGTTCAAGCATCTCGACCCTTGGCTAAAAGCATAATTTCGAGTGAAGCCACTCGACTCGCAACAAATCTAGGCGTGTGGGGCACTGCTGTAGGCACCTATTTAGGCTGGCCATTTGTTGTTAAATATTTTGAAATCAAAGGCCACCAAAAGGCTTAACGAGTTTCGCCGGCTGACAATGTGGCGACTGTCGACCCCTTCCTTGCTGATGAAAGTCCGGGATATAGCCCACCTCTCTACTAGTTATTATTCGAACCCTGCGCCTGTCGTTGATGTACAACCCGGCTTTCTTTTAATTCCGCACGTCGATTATGAAGTCATGAGACCTATCGACAAAGGTATGTTTCCCCTTTACATTTTATTTATTCTTTCGGCAGGTGCTTTGTACTGTTTGGGTTCATATTTTATGCTGATTGCCGGATTTTCTTCTTTTGCATTGATCTGGATGCTCGACAAGAGCAAATAAACTTGTATAATAGATAAGAAATAACTTTTCGATCTTAATTCTACTCTTGTATTGTAAGCTTTTTTTTTATTGTTTGGTGACAAAAATTATGCAAGTGTGGTATGAGTCAATTCAAAATTGCTAACATAACTGGGTGCAAAGGACACAAGCCCAATGCAACCTAGTTATTCATAAATAAATTTCGTTCAATAAACGTCATTAGTTATCATCATCCATATCCCAATCTATAAGGGATGGCACTGTGGGGTTCTTCAATCGCCCGTTAGGATTTAACTTGGTAGATTTCCTGCGAATAGAGGAAGATCCACCATCACCCTCTGATTTCGTAGTCCCGGCTGGTACTGTTTTGCCAGGAACGTTCAGGCCCTTAGTTGGTCTTATAGGTTCCTTATCGCCGGAATAATTGAAAATATGGATATCCTCAGTTTCCTTCTCATCATGCAGATAAGCGTTCAAAAATGATGATTCAGATGCTGAAGCCCTAAAAGGGTTGTTACCAGGTTCAGGTTTCGCAGTGCTCGATCCATAATCATTGATACGATGTCCCTCCTTTTCCTTATCATGATGACCTGTGGATAAGTCGTTGCTATTGTTATGTCTATATGACAGCTCATCAGCATCCTCAATTGGACCCACATCGGGGAGAGACGGATTTCTCAGCATGATATCATCGTTGATTCCTTTTAGACTGGATTTATCTTCGTCGAAAGGATCAATATTTGGAAGAGAGGGTTGCCTCATTCCATTATCACCATTGTTTTCTTTGCGACTTCCAACATCCTCATCTACAGGGCCAACATCGGGAAGAGATGGCTGTCTCATCATAATATCATCGGGTGCTTTCCGAACAGGGGCCACACCGTCACGATTACCAATATCTGGAAGTGCTGGCTGCCTCATAAACCTGGCGTCTTGAGGCTCCTTTCTGATGTTTAAGGGTGGCGGTCTGTGCTTGACAGGTCTCGGCCCACCAGTGTGGGACGTACTCGGTACCGTAGCAGGCAGAGGCGGCGCACCGTGCAGCTCTGAGCGCGGGGACTCATTATATTTCTCCCTCAATTCAGGATTTGGGGGTATAGCAAAAGGATTATCCTGAGGCTGCGATTCATAAGGACGAACAGGCGGAGGTCGGGTCTGTTGGAATGCAGGCGGTTTCTGAAAGGATGCCTGTTTAAGAAATGGATTGGGCTCCACCAAGGGCCTTGGAGGCGCCATATCCTTGATCGGTGCTTGAGGCAAAAGATTTGTTTGAGATTTAACAGAGTTCACAGAGTTCGTAGACTCCATCGCACTGGCAGCCACGCCAAGCGAATTCATTGGTGCGCTGTATTCGACGAGAGTGGAAGAGGAATTCTGGCTTCTCAGTGGATGCTTCTCAACGTCATTGTCGTCAACAGAGAAGGATGGCAAAGTTGGCTTGAGGTTGAGTCGCTCATTTTGCTCTTTGAGTGCAGCCATAGCCTTTTTATGCTTTTTATCAACCAGCTTGGCAATTCTGTGATTGATGCGAGAGCAGCAGTATTCTTCCAAGCCCGAGTATGAGTCGTCGATATGACAGTAAACAGGGATGAAACACAGAAGGGCAGTAATGAAAAAGACCATCTTGATGACCCAAATAAGCAAACTGAAACTCATGAGACCGATGACAATTGCCTCAGTAAGATGCTGCTGGCCGAGTTTCTTGACAGTTCCCGCGAAATCATCCTGGATCTTGAGAACTGAATAGAGAGTCAGAGCATTGAGGACCTGCCTGGGGCCGTCAGCAAACAAGAGCGAAATCCAGCCTTTGAAGCTGAAATATATGAAAAGTGCCACGTACTCCATTTTGGACCTGGATTTTGTGATTTTCGCAAACAGGCAGAAGCAGTTATACCTTCGAATGCTGAGCAGGTTGCGAGCAATAGGCGTGGTATAACAGAACGAGATGTTTCGAGACTTCAAAACTATGTAGGCCCTTATATATCGATAGATCAGAATGACGATTGAGAGAATGATGCAACCGCCAAAGATCCATCGTGAGATGCGAAAAGGCACATATGGCTGGATGTTGGACGACCATCGATCAAAGGCCAGCAGAACAATGGCAGTATAGATATCAGATACATAAACGGCCAGATCAATAATGACGCCGGCCCACATGATCAGGTACGCCGTTATGTATCCAAAAGATGACCTGTAGAATGTAGATACATCCTGAAGGTTAGCGAGCACTCGACAAGTAAACAACACAAACTTACAATTTCGTCAAACGTCGTATGGTCCGCTTCGCGTTTCCATTTGCTTTTGAAAATCATCCTCAAGCCTGCTTCAGGACAATGTGACTTTTGTAAACGAGAGTGGTGCAAGTCAAGTTGTTGGCTGGTCCTTAGGCGTGATTTCCAAATGTGAAACAATTTGTTAGCCCCTTTATTACCAAGGAGAGCCACAACGGGAGAAGAGAGAGCGCGGTTACTGCTAGGTCAAGAGCTGGTTTTACTATTAAAAGCGAATGCAAATGTAAGAATGAAACAAATAATAAAAGATAAAATCCCAATAATTTGACAGATATCTGTATAACCAGCATTCTGCCTGTTGTTGCACTGTTGCAGCCAGCCTCACCACCAAATTTTCACTTCCCAGTCAAATTTCACCACCAATGGCTTCGCTCAGAATACAGTTGAGGCTCATGTCTATAAGGGCCATACGGTTCCACTCGACGAGTCATTCGCATTATCCGAAAGCCACTGAGCTGAAATCAGGTGACTTTGGCCCGCTGCCTGCACCAAAGCCTCTCTATCCGTCTAAATACATACAGGACAGTTTCCCTAGCATCGACTCTATAGACCATCAATCGTTAATATCGCAGGGTTCAGACGGCCCCGTACTCTCTAAGCCAGCGTCCTGGTATTACATTTCTCGCACACGGTCGAATCAGCTGCCTGTATACCTGGAAGTTAAAGAATCCGGAAAAATATCAACTGTCATACGCAAAGTCGACGGAAATGTCGCTCAGTTGCGTAATGATCTGCTAGTTGCATTGGAAATGACCAAAAAGAACATCACTATCAAAGATACGAGCAAACAAGTGGTCATTCACGGTGACCATGTGGATCATGTCCGCCAACTATTGGGCAAGTACTTTTGATAAGCCGATTGCTACGTTTCAGGCGACTATTTGATAAAAGATTGCTACTTTTCAGGCTAATCTCGTAAGTTAAATGTAGCGCGTGTTTTTTTGTAAATATTGAATGCATATTCGACGTTTACTCGATCGGGCAATTATTTTCCAGCGGTCTTTTTTCAATCTGTCGACGTCATTACGTGATAGACCAGATAATCACCAGCAGGAGACCAATCAGCCTGCAAAAACCAGCATGCCTATCCTACAGAAGAGGAAACTGTATAAGAAATAAAATAAATACGTATTTCTAAAAAACTGCTCAGAGATAAGGGCCTTTTCCAAGTTTCCACAGGCGTCTGTGCCGTCCCCACGCACAAAACTAATGTAGCATTGGACGACTCCTGATAACAGTCGGGAGATTTTACCGATATGCATATCGGGAGCTCTAATTAGCCTTATGGCATGGAACTACCAATATATGATCCGAAAAAATTAACATACTGCCTGAAAATCGCATATTCCAGCTCTCCGGGGCACGATGCCATCTCGCTGATGTCATTTCCAGCCTAAAACGCCGGTTTAGGCCTAGTGTGCACCACAATGCAAGGTACGGCCGTTATTGGCCAATGGGACAACGCCCCATCTGCGGGCCAAGCATCGATCGAAATACCCCTTCCCAAGGAACACGCCAGATATCACGCCCGTTGAAGTTTTGCATGGCTTGAATAAACATTCCAGCTTTTATTTTTAAAAAGATTTCTTTGCAGATCAATTTGTTCGTGCCTTATAGTCTTATCATCAGCAATCGGTTGTGTGGTTGGAAAACTCCGCTCAAGCCGCACTCCTTGGCGTTACCACAATTAGATCACCACCATGCAATTGGTGCCTAAAATTGAGATGGACCTCATCGCGTCGAGGCTAGAGAGAATGACAAACATGACTGAAACATGGCAGAGGAATAAAATTGAGGTTCGTAATATATTCGGGGAACTGCTTATATAGTAGATATTGTGACAAGGCGAATCGATGTCTCATTTTTTAACTTATCTTGATAGCTAGAAACGTTGCATGTAGAATATCAAAGGGCAAGATCGTCCACGATATCAGCGCAAAAATTAAAAAGAAAAAACTCCTAAAAGCATGGGTAGCAACATGGAAATAATATATATAGCACACCGTGACCCGCCACATAAGAACTGCCGATCAATTTCTATCGCGCTGCAATATCATCATGGATCATATTGACAACGACTCCACGGGTAGCAGCACCGAAAAAGCCCCTATTACGGTCTCAAAGGAGAATCCTGTCGTAGATGTTGCCGCCATCGAGCTCAAAGAAAAAGAGTACGTCGATGTGGACATCGTCGGCAAGTTCGACGGCTGGAATGAGATGACCTTCTCTCAGGAAGATCTTGATATAATCTTCTCTCATATGCCAGATAGAACCACTGAAGAATGGCTGGTAATTCTAAGACGCCTTGTGGAATACCACATTGATGACGAGTGCGTCCCGTACTCTTATCGTCTGTTCTTGGCTTCGCTGGTCGCAGACGAGATCCCTGAGGACATGACCGAGCAGGAATGGCGTACCATGGTCGCATTTGAGACATTTGTCATTTACGAATGGTCTATCTACCCTGAAGTACGATTCGGTACCCGTCCAATTGACGAAGAAGATGACGAAGATTACGAGAATTTGCGAACTTATGTTATCGGAACTATATGGGCTTGTGCTGGTTGCACGTTGGATACTTTCTTCGAAGTCCGTCAGCCCAGTATTTCTATTGATTCTGGTGCCGTCCAGCTGCTTATTTCATTGTGTGGACAGCTTTGGGCAAGACTGCCCCGTATTGAAATGAAACTGTGGGGCGGTCGTACTCTGGTGATCAATAATGGACGACCCTGGTCGTTCAAAGAACAGTCGTATGCCTTCTTGGCTATGGCTGTCTGCTTGGGCTCTCCTACATCTCAACAAGCAATTTTGGCGCTTGCCAATGAGAACCTTTTCGGCATCACCAAGGCCAATCAATTTGGCTTCATCTTTCTGTTGACCTTGACTACTGGATTCTTGGGATTCGGCTTATCAGGATTCTTCCGAGCCTTTAACGTGTATCCTACCAAACAAGTATGGTGGGATATTTTGCCTTGGCTAAAGCTGAATCGTACATTAGCTGCTTCTACAAAAGAGAAGCGAGAAGTCGTGAATGGCTGGCCCTTCAAAACGTACGAATTCTTCTGGATTATTGGATTTATGACTTTAGCATGGTATTGGATTACAAACTTTGTTTGGGTAGCTTTGTCTTACTTCACTTGGACAAACTGGCAAGATCCTACTAATGTTGATCTCCAAGCTATGACTGGCATGTTCAATGGACTTGGGCTAAACCCGCTCACTACTTTCGATGTCAACGTTATCGGATTCTCTTCTATTTATGTTCCTTGGAACGTTCAGTGGGTCGGCATACTTGGGCTGCTAGGGTCGACGTTTATTGTGATTGGTATGTGGTATACAAACATTCGTTATACTGGATATCTTCCTATCAATGCACAGCCTCTTTACGCCAACACTGGCGAAGAGTACGATGTTACTCAGGTACTGGATCCTGCTACCAATAAGTTTTCTGCCGAACATTATCAAGCATATTCCCCTCCGTTTTACTCTGCCGGTAGCCTTGTCAACTACGGTGTGGATTTCGCATATTTGCCGGGAATGTTCGTCTATACCATTCTCAATTATGGGGAAATGATCTCACAGTCTTTTGTGTCTCTGGCTAAGGGCACATGGACTGGCCGCGGAGAGATGACAAAGATGGATTCTTTCAAGGCCATTATGAGAGGGTTGATTAAACCTGGAGATGTACAAAAGCAATTCGATACTCGATTTACTCGCGCTCAAGCGAAGTATCCCGAGACTCCCGAATGGTGGTATTTGGCTATGCTTATTTTATCTATCGTTTTGTCAATTATTGTAGTTGAGGTTTACGACTGGACTGAGACGCCTGTCTGGACCATATTTTTGGCTTTGGGATTCGCTGCTATATTTGTCTACCCGGCTAACACGCTTCGCGCTCGTACCACATACAGTTTCAGCATTTCTACTCTGTACGAAATGATTGTTGGTTATGGCATGGAAGGTAACGGCGTGGGCGTTGCTGTTGCTCGAGCCTTTGGTGTTAATACGATCTCTCAGACTGATAACTGGGTTAACCAACTGGCAATGGCTAATTATGTTGGTATTCGGCAGCGCTCGCTGTTCCGTGTACAGTTGCTAACGATGATCTGTGTGTCGTTTGTCGAGTCTGGATTAATTACCTGGCAGGCTTCTGGTGCCCTTGGTCCTAAATTTTGCACGCAGAACGACAAGGTCACGAAGTTCTATTGCCCTGATGAACGTACATGGTTCAATGCATCTGTACAATGGGGTACTATTGGACCTCGTCGTGTTTTCAACGGTGTCTATCCTGCTCTTAAGTACACTTTCCTGTTCGGTGCTTTGTATCCTGTCCCATTCTGGCTGGCGCGAAGGTATCTGCCTAAACTTGCTGCAAAATATCCTAAAGAATCACGAATACACAAGATTCTTTCTGTTCGATGGCTATTTGATGACTTCAACGAGATGGTGTTCCTTATTGCTGCTGGAGGATGGGCTCCCAGCAACTGGTACTACACACTGCCGAACTTCGAGGCGGGTGCATTCCTGCGTCTATGGGCAGAGCCACGATATCCTCGACTTTGGGCCAAGTATGCGTTCATTTTCTACAGTGCAATTGGAGTTGGTGTTGCCTTTGGTGGTCTCTTCTTGTTCTTTGCAACGGAATATCATCATATAGCTACTATCACCTGGGGAGGTAATGCCATCTACGAGTCCACCAACGATGCTCTGGGACAGAATCTCTCGCGTCTGGCATTACCTGATCGAGGGTATTTTGGACCTGAACGGGGAACCTTCTTTGTGTAAAAGTGGAAGTTTCTTTTGAAGCAGTTTTTCGAGCAGTTTCGACTGTGAACCTAATTGAATTAAATATGTTTTTTTTTCGGATATTGGATGTAAAATCCTGATCAATGAACGAATCATACGTTATATCGTGGTAATAACAAAGAAATATCAGGATTCTTGAGGAAGTGTTACCAAATGTAGCTAATAATAATTCCGATTATTCTATTATCCTTTGCATTGTAAACAGCACTAGCCGGTTTCCCGTAAAAAAAATTTACCCGGACCTGTAAATTCGAATATTTCGCCAAATTTTACTATATGGCCCAGAAAATAGCGAAAGCGTGATGTATAAATGATAGACAGTGTATGATAAAGTCTGTTGTTTAGCTACGGCATCAAACTCGTTGGCGGCGTAGATCGCTAAAAAAGAAATGTTGATATGTTGGGCAAATTCGCCGAAAATCATCCCTGAGCACAACATCAAGCAAATAAATTCGTCACTAGGATAGATGAAATAGTCCAGCAGCGCATTTACATAGAAGTCATTGAACTTGATAAATATTAGTTGGCACTTTCAGTTTTCCTATCTTTCTCTTTCGTCTATGTATCAAGGGTTTCAGTCCTCCTCCATTAGCCTGCAAGCCAGCCCGCCAAGAACAAGAAAGCGATTCTCAAGTGCTATTTGCCTAAGATCGGCAGAATTGGCTACCACAATTTTCTCGGAGTTAGATCACACAATGACGCCTCGTGCGTTCAAAATACGCTGAGGCTGGCCATAGGATGAGGCTTTTCATGTTGGTTTTTAACGGCTAGTGGCCATTTTGGAATACGTAGCCCTTGTCGATATCATCCGAAGGCTATCTTCATATGATAAGATGTCGGCAAAGATCGGCACAGCTCGAATTCTGACAGTGCGTCGGCTTTAGGAATGCCGACGGCTGGCATTAAACGTAGTACTTGCCAGGATGTGTACCCATGATAAATAATTGCTTTTTTCTCTGATTAGCCAAAATTGTTGCTAAAGTGTGGCATCGGCCAATAATTTCAAACATCGCTCCCAAAGTGGCTACAGTATTTTCTTTTTCTTCCAGCAAGGAGCATCAAAAAAGATAAGCCTTTCTGGAATGTGTGAATGAATGAAAACTCTTTAGAGAAAAGGTTCACATGAGCGAGGTACGATTAGAATACAGGTGGATTAAGTATTATAGGGAACTCTGAAAATTTGGGCTATGAGGTGCTTAACATTACAGCACACAAGTGTTCTTCCCAGACATAGAGAGATATTCGAGGGACTATCTGCAAACATCGTTTCTGTGCAAATCGGACTTATATTCAATAGACATATTTTTGGACCATCCTATCACAATCGACTACTTTTCCATCGTGATCGAATAAGAAATGTTTATGGTCACAGTATTGGCAGGTTTGATCTGCAAGCTAAGCCCTCGTCGATCGTCACCCTCGGCTTTAATTTGGAAAGAAGCCAAGACCATTGATACCAAGATGCCCAAAGTAGTCCATAGAAAGCACTTCAATGATTATTCTTATTGGGTCTTGAAGTAAATGCTCGGAAAGGCCTGTCCTGACTTGTTATACTTTCTTATCTATATGCGCAAGTCGGATTACCAGATAAAATACCATCCACCTGAGCCGCAGCACTAATCTTCCTTGGCGTTTTACCACACACAACAAATGGTGCAACCTCAACTGGCTTGGCAAGTGGGATTGATGATTAGCCAAGACCCATCTCATCGCACCAGTGGTCGAAACTTCGGCATAGAAATATAAATATCGTTCTATAGAAACCAAAATAACAGTAATGATACATCGTTGTAGTTGAGATAGTAAGAATAGACGCGACAGCAGTCAACTAGCACAAGTTTTTCCTGCTTATCTTGATTACCGGAAATGTTGCAATTGGTGGATCAAACGACGATCACCACCAACATGGAGTTATATGATAGGCGAAAAAAAAAAAAAGCCAAAAACAAAAAAAAGATCAACCGCACACTAAGGGCGTCGTATCAAATATAAAGGTGGCCGCATCTCGTGTTAGTGGCCTGTTTAACACTCAACAGCCCCGTATTATGTCGCACGTTGATAACGAGTCTACGAGCAGCAGTACTGAGAAGACCCCCTTTGGCATCTCAAAGGAGCAGCCCATCGTGGATGTTGCTACAGTTGAGCTCAGAGAAAAGGAATACGTTGATGTCGATATTGTCAGCAAGTTCGACGGCTGGAATGAGAGAACCTTCTCTCCAGAGGATTTGGACCTTATTTTCTCTCACATGGCCGATAGAACCACTGATGAATGGCTGGTAATTCTAAAACGTCTTGTGGAATATCACATTGATGACGAATGTGTCCCGTACTCTTATCGTCAGTTTTTGGCTTCTCTGGTCGCAGACGAAATTCCTGAGGACATGACTGAGCAGGAATGGCGTACCATGGTAGCGTTTGAAACATTTGTCATTTACGAATGGTCTATCTACCCTGAAGTGCGATTCGGTACTCGTCCAATTGACGAAGAAGATGACGAGGATTACGAGAACTTGCGAACATACGTTATCGGTACCATATGGGCTTGTGCCGGTTGCACACTGGATACTTTCTTTGAGCCCCGTCTGCCCGGTATTTCTATTGATTCCGGCGCTGTACAGCTTCTTATTTCGGTGTGCGGACAGCTGTGGGCAAGGCTTCCCCGTATTGAAATGAAGCTGTGGGGTGGTCGCACTCTGGTAATCAATAACGGAAGGCCCTGGACTTTCAAAGAACAGTCCTATGCCTTCTTGGCAATGGCTGTCTGCCTAGGTTCTCCATATTCTCAGCAAGCTGTGCTGGCTCTCGCAAATGAGCATTTTTGGGGTCTTGCCCAGGCTGGTACTTTTGGTTTCACATTCTTGCTGACCCTGACTACTGGATTCTTGGGATTCGGTCTGTCAGGGTTCTTCCGAGCCTTTAACGTGTATCCTACTAAACAGGTCTGGTGGGATATCCTGCCTTGGCTGAAGCTTAATCGTACTTTGGTTGCCAAAGAATCACGAGAAAATGTTAATGGCTGGCGTTTCAAAACTTATGAGTTTTTCTGGTTTATTGGATTTTTGACCCTGGGATGGTACTGGATTACAAACTTTGTCTGGCAGGCTTTGTCTTACTTCACCTGGACTAACTGGCAAGACCCTACCAATGTCCATTTGCAGGCCATGACCGGACCCTTCAATGGTCTTGGAATCAACTTCTTGAATACTTTTGATTTCAATGTCATCGGGTTCGGTTGTATTTATGTTCCTTGGAATGTGCAATGGGTGGGCATTCTCGGATTGTTAGCATCCACGTTTGTCGTTATTGGCTTATGGTATACTAATATCCGTTATACTGGCTACCTTCCTATCAATGGACAGCCTCTTTACGACAACACTGGCCAAGAGTACAATATTACGCAAGTAATAGACGCTGATACTGGAAAATTTTCAGTTGAAAGCTATCAGGAATATTCTCCTCCGTATTACTCTGCCGGTAACCTTGTCAACTATGGTGTGGATTTCGCATATTTACCAGGGATGTTTGTTTATACCATTCTCAATTACGGAGAAATGATCATGCAGTCTTTCATGTCTCTGGCCAAGGGCACATGGACTGGTCACGGTGAAATGACCAGGATGGATGCTTTTAAAGCTATTCTCAAGGGATTGGTCAAGCCTGGAGACGTGCAAAAGCAGTTTGATACTCGATTCACGCGTGCCCAAGCAAAGTATCCGGAGACTCCTGAATGGTGGTACCTGTCTATGCTTATTATTTCTATTGTCCTGTCGATCATTCTAGTCGAGGTTTTCGACTGGACTGATACACCTGTCTGGACTATCTTTTTGGCCCTTGCATTCGCTGCTATATTTGTCTACCCGGCTAATACTCTCCGAGCTCGTACGACATACGGTTTCAGTGTCTCGACGTTGTATGAAATGATCGTTGGGTACGGTATGGAGGGTAATGGTGTTGGTGTAGCTGTGGCTCGAACTTTCGGTATTAACACCATCTCTCAGACCGATAACTGGGTCAACCAACTGGCGATGGCCAATTACGTTGGTATTCGACAGCGCTCACTATTCCGAGTACAGCTTTTGACAATGATTTCGGTATCGTTGGTGGAGGCTGGTTTAGTTACTTGGCAGGCTTCGGGTTCTCTGGGTAAGACTTTCTGTACATACAATGACGGAGGAAGAAAGTTTATATGCCCCGATGAACGTACGTGGTTTAATGCGTCTTTACAGTGGGGTACTATTGGTCCTCGTCGTGTTTTCAACGGTGTTTATCCTGCTCTTAAGTATACTTTCCTGTTCGGTGCTCTGTATCCTGTTCCGTTCTGGCTGGCACGAAAGTATTTGCCTAAGCTTGCTGCAAAATATCCCAAAGAATCTCGCATGCACAAGATTCTATCTGTTCGATGGCTGTTTGATGATTTTAATGAGATGGTTTTCCTTATTGCTGCTGGAGGATGGGCTCCTAGTAACTGGTACTACCAACTGCCGAACTTCGAGGCCGGTGCATTCCTGCGTCTATGGGTGGAGCCACGATATCCTCGACTTTGGGCTAAGTACGCGTTCATTTTCTACAGTGCCATCGGTGTTGGTATCGCCTTCGGCGGTCTCTTCATGTTCTTTGCAACGGAATATCACCACATTGTCGCGCTCAACTGGGGTGGTAACAACATACCATACTCAACAAATGATTATGCGGGAGAGAATTTGTCGCGTGTGGCGATACCGGAACGGGGATATTTTGGACCTGAACGGGGAACTTTCTACGTATAAATTTTTGGGCATTATTTTAGTTGAAATAATAAATTTGTTAGATATGGCAATTCAGACTACTGTAAAGGAGTGCAATGAAATTTGAGAATGAGTGGGTACCAAAATAAAATTATTAATGGTATCGCGCAGACTGCGCTTTCCACAGTACAGCACCATTCGACAATGATCCTACTATGGCCCTCCCAGCTGATAATTCTAGCAACGACACCGTTTTTATATGAATTTTTCGGCCCAAGGCTTGGCCAATTGGCTCTAAAGTATTGTGTGGTCAAATAAGGTGTTGTTGGCCAAGAACAGCAAAGGGTCGGTTGTTGCTTTAGCCGAATTTACACGTCATACCAGCTAACAGCAGAAGTGCCAGGTTAGAGGTACGTTTTAGAAGGAGTCCACTCGAATGACTGTCCAATCAAAGTGGTGATACCCCGTAGTCATACCTGACAGCAGAGAAACCTTAGAACGTTAAACCCGGCAAAGTGAAACCTTAACAATGAGAAGCAAAATAACTCATTCATATATCTAGCATATATTAGTGGACTTGAAGTCTCTTTTATTGGTATAGGACTCAACTGCCTATATTGCTCACTGATATGTATCACGAGGATAATGATGCGATCAAAAGCTATGGAAGAACTATCTCGGAGGAGCCTGCTACTCCAACAAGTCCAACTACAGTAACAGAGAAGGAGAATACTGATTTAGAAACTGTCGCTAAGTTTGACGATTGGAATGAGAAGTCGTATTCTCAGGAGGACTTGAATATCATATTTTC
This sequence comes from Casaregolazyma lundiana, assembly GCA_030563415.1. Classification (NCBI taxonomy): domain Eukaryota; kingdom Fungi; phylum Ascomycota; class Dipodascomycetes; order Dipodascales; family Trichomonascaceae; genus Casaregolazyma; species Casaregolazyma lundiana. The sequence continues at coordinate 64,696 of JAJMJF010000029.1, read as the reverse complement.
TCATTTAGGTGATCGGACAACAGACGAATGGCTTAGTGTTCTGAAACGTCTAGTAGACTATCATCGTGAAGATGAATGTGTTCCTTACGAATACCGAGAATTTCTTATTTCACTGGTCGGCAACGAATTACCAGAAAATATGACTCTGGAGGAATGGCGTCTGATGGTAGCATTTGAAGCATTTGTAATATACGAGTGGTCAATATATCCAGAGGTGCGATTTGGAACTCGGCCAATTGACGAAGAAGATGACGATGACTACGAGAATTTACGGACATATGTCATTGGTATCGTATGGGCATGTGCTGCCTGCACTTTAGACACCTTTTTCCAGGTGAGATTTCCCGGTATATCTATCGATTCTGGCGCAGTACAGCTTCTTATTTCTCTGACAGGCAAGCTATGGGCAATGCTGCCTCGCATTGCCATTCCCCTGTGGGGCGACAACCAGTTGATCGTAAACAGTGGGCATCCTTGGACATTTAAGGAACAGTCGTATGCATTTCTGGCCATGGATGTGTGCTTAGGAGCACCAATATCTCAACAGGCTATACTAACGTTGGCCAATCCGCATTTTTTTGGAATCACTACAGCAGGCTCGTTTGGATTCGTTTTATTGCTGACATTGAGCACTGGGTTTCTAGGATTCGGAATATCTGGCTTTTTCCGGGCCTTCAATGTCTACCCGACCAAGCAGGTATGGTGGGATATATTACCGTCGCTTAAGCTGAACCGAACTCTAGCAGAAAATGAAGTCCGAGAAGTCATCAATGGCTGGCCGTTTCGTACCAGCGAGTTTTTCTGGCTCATTAGTATTATAAGTCTCGGATGGTTTTGGATAACCAACTTTGTCTGGCAAGCTTTATCATATTTCACCTGGACAAACTGGCAAGATCCCACCAATGTGAACTTGCAGGCTATGACGGGTCCATTTCACGGCCTGGGAATCAATCCTATTACTACGTTTGACTTTAATGTCATTGCGTTTGATTGCATTTACGTTCCCTGGAATATACAGGTGGTGGCTATTCTCGGATTACTCCTCTCCACCTTTGTTGTCATTGGAATATGGTATACTAATATTCGCTGGACTGGATATATGCCGATAAATGCTCAATCCCTGTACGATAATACTGGCAATGTGTATAACATTTCTCGGGTAGTCACGCCCGATACTAAGGACTTTGTGCCCGATGCATATCAGAACTACTCTCCTCCCTTTTACAGTGCCGGGAACCTTGTCAATTATGGCGTGGAATTTGCCTACTTGCCCGGAATGTGTGTTTACACTATTCTTAATTATGGGACTATGATTTCCCAGTCGTTTATGTCCCTTGCTCAAGGTAGATTTACTGGTGAAGGCGAAATGACAAAAGTGGACACTTTCAAAGCCATTCTGATCGGGCTTATTAAACCTGGTGATGTCCAAAAGCAATTTGATACCCGGTTTACTCGTGCACAGTCGAAATACCCTGAGACTCCAGAATGGTGGTATTTGGGATTGCTGCTAACATCTATTGCTCTATCGATAGTCTTGGTTAAGGTTTTCAGCTGGACGCAAACACCAGTGTGGACCATTTTCTTAGCTCTAGCTTTTGCATTTGTGTTTGTTTATCCAGAAAATACCCTTCGTGCTCGAACTACATATAGTTTCAGCGTTTCGACATTGTACGAGTTGATTGTTGGCTATGCTCTCGAAGGAAATGGTGTCGGACTGGCAGTGTCGCGAGCATTTGGCATCAATACGATTTCACAGACAGATAACTGGGTGAATCAGCTTGCCATGGCCAATTATGTTGGAATTCGTCAAAGATCCCTTTTTCGTGTTCAATTGTTGTCCATGGTTTGTGTTTCGCTCGTGGAAGCGGGCTTGGTTACTTGGCAGACTTCGGGGGTCCTGGGGGAGACTTTCTGTACATACAACGACGGCAGAAGAAAGTTTATATGCCCCGAGGAGCGCACATGGTTCAACGCATCGTTACAGTGGGGAACAATTGGGCCACGTCGCGTATTCAACGGCGTTTATCCCGTGCTGAAGTATGCTTTCCTGTTTGGTGCTTTATACCCCGTGCCTTTCTGGCTGGCTAGAAAATACTTGCCAAAATTAGCCAAGCGCTACCCTAAAGATTCTTTTGCGCACAAGGTTCTTTCTGTGCGGTGGCTCTTCGAAGATTTCAACGAAATGATTTTCCTTATAGCAGCCGGAGGTTGGGCTCCAAATAACTGGTTTTACATGTTGCCAGACTTTGAAATCGGCGCATATCTGCGTCTATGGTTTGAACCACGATACGCGCGTCTGTGGGCAAAGTATGCCTTTATTTTCTACAGCGCTATCGGTGTTGGTAGCGCGTTTGGTGGACTTTTCATCTTCTTCGCAACTGAATATCACCATGTGGCCAACCTTAACTGGGGAGGCAATACGATTCCTTATAGTACCAATGATGGACAAGGGACGAACTTGTCTCGTCTGGCAATTCCAGAAAGAGGATATTTTGGACCGAAAAAGGGCCATTTTTATATATAACAGGAGTGATCTTGCTATTCAACTAGCTGGAACAGCATTTTAGACAAACAACAAGACGAGTGTCCAGTATATATTAGAATATATAGTTAGATGTACTATAACATATTCATCCGTGCACATATATGTACACTCAACTAGTATCTAATAAGGACACAGATCCACTATGCATAAACAAACTCGGTCTCGAGGAGTACGATCAAGCCACATTGAAAAGACTGAACTGTCGAACTATTCCTGGACCATGTTCATCGTAATCCTGCTTGGTATAACAGTAGCTTTTAAATTCAGGTGTCTGAGCCAGCAAGCTTCCGCCGAACCAGACCGCATTACGCTGCTTCTTGTGCGTGATCACTTGGACGTCAATACCAGATGACTTGGCGCCACTTAGCTCTTCACTTCGTCGTATTCTAGCTTTGACAAGACCGGAAACGTCTCGTTGTAGGCGCCTTCCGAAGTCGGTGAACATGGTAGAACCTCCAGAAAGAACGATATTCTTGTATAGACCCTTTCTAACATCCATAGGAGAGGCCTGTATAACATCGTCAACGACAGTGGAGAGAGGTGTAAGGTAGTCAGTGCTGTAAATTTCAGGATTAAAGAAGATCTCCGGGGCCAGAAATCTCTCATATCCGACATCCACATTGACACGACGACCCAAGCCCTGATCGGCGATGTACTTTTTAAATCGGTCGGGCTCGCTGTCGAACCGTTTGAATTCTGTCACAATGTTTGGCGAGACATAACAAAACTGTTCTTTAATGCTCTCAGCAGTTTTCAACGAAGAGTCAGGCTCGTTTCGATCTCGAAGAAGACTCTGAATAAAGTACGTAATGTCACGACCAGCAATTGGTATATTCTTGATGGCAGAACCGATAACGTAACCCTCAGCCACGGGAATCACATGGGTGACACCGTCACCAGAATCAATAACTGTTCCAGTCAACGTCTGTTCCTTTACTTTGGAAGAAGTCCACGAAGCGGCCAGTGCCAGGACAGCCTGTACAGCAATATAAAGGCCTGCGCAGTTGAAAGTTTCGAACATGATTTCAGCTGTGTTTTCACGGTTCTCAGGCGGATTCAAAGGCGGCTCTGTAAGTAGAAACCGATGGTCCTCAGGCTCACATCGCAAGTACTGAAAAATCGACGACTGCCAGAACCGTTCCATATGATCCCAGTTTTCAATCTGGCCGTGGCGAATAGGATAATCGAGATTATAGCCTGTTTGGTTAGAGAGTACTTTTTCTGGCAATCCGTCCGCAATTCTTTCCGCACTGCAAGACTAATACCATTGGTACCTACCTGAGCCATTACCTGCAGCGATTGCGTTGTCTCCAATAAAAAAATCGAGGTCTTCGGTTCCTCGTTTAACAGACAGATTGCCTCCACTGGCACCTGTACCACGGCTTCCAGCTTTAGCTGACGATGAAGCCGCGTTTCGAGTAGCAATGACTGTAGGAAACACAAATGAAGGCGAATCGTTCCCGGCAAACCCTAGTTTTGTGTAACCAGTACCACTGTTGCATTAGCGAGGCTCAGCAAAGCTATCGCCAAATTACCTACTTATCTGCACCAATTGTTAGTAATCAAGCTCAAGACATCGCATACATCATGTCATAGTTTCAATCATTACATACCCATAACAATGGCTGGAGCACCCGTGTTTGCCATGTTGAACTTTGTAGTTGGTTGATAGGCAAGTTGAGTACTACGAGGTGGGTTATTAGGCGGAGGGGCCGGGTAACGAATGGAATAGTAGGAGAGCGATTGCAACTGCTGGTCATTACATATGAAATTATTGTAAATTCGTGTAGCAGTTATTATTCTCGTTATATCATAGCTCTAATAATACTATGGTAATATCGACGGATAAACAGAAGCCGTATGCCTATTTTCTTGCCAAAAGCTCCTCCAAGAACTATAAGCACATGTATCCCATTGCTTTCCATCGAGAACTAAATGAACTTCTATTCCCATCGCTGTCTATTAATATTAATGCGTCCACAGTCGCAGCTGCTTATCTTTACCTCCGGATGCTACCTTGTTCCCATCAATGCTCCAATCAACCGTATATACCTCGTCCTTGTGGCCAGGAAGATCAATCTTGAGCTTTCCCGTCTTCACATCCCATACTTTTAGCGTGGTATCTTTGGAACAGCTAACAAGCAACCGGCAATCGGAAGACCATGCACATTGATATACGGCAGCAACATGGCCTCGAAGCGTAGCTATGAACTTGCCGTCGCGACCATCCCAGAGCTTCACCGAGTTATCAAACGACGCCGATGAGATGTATCTACCATCAGGCGAAAAACACACATGATTCACGAGTTTCTGATGCCCTGTAAGTCGACATAAAGGTTTGGTGCTCTTGCGTGGTTCCCAAAGATACATAGTGAAATCGTCACTTGCCGTTACAATTCGTTCAGCAGAAGTGCCGGTTAGTTTCGACAGCTTTTCAAAATTCTTCCTTGCGTTTTCCTTATATTCACTCTGCGATGCCTCATAAAACCCCTTCTCATCGAAAGGTCCTGTGCGTAATGCAAATTCTGTAGATAAACTGATGTGGTTGACCCAGTGGGCATGAGCTGCCAACGTAGACACCAAACGGCCATCCTTGGGCGACCACACTTTGATGGTTTTATCGTGCGAAGTCGAATAAATATCACCAAATCCACCCCATTTCACACAGCTGACGGACGATTTGTGACCGCTGAAGGTGTAAAGGCAGACTTTTCTCTCGACGTCCCAAACTCTCACAGTTCCGTCCTTGGACGAAGATGCCAGACGTGGAGACTCGCCATCAGCTACTAGATGATATGGCTCCCACGAAAGTGCCGTTATCCACTTGCTGTGTCCCGTCAATGGAGCACCCAGCTGTGTTCCCGCCTTGGGATCCCATATGCGAATAGTATTGTCCATGCTGCCCGTAGCCATGAACTTGCCGTCCGGGCTCCAGCACACAGCAAGCACCCAATTATCATGGCCTGTAAGCGTCCTGTATGGTGTCTGAGTCAATGTGTCCCATATTCGAGCAGTTGAATCACCAGAACCACTGGCAACCCTCGCCGACATGTGTGGAGCAAACTGGACAGCAAGAATAGTCGAACCATGTCCTGAAATGGCAGCCGATGAGCGTGTAATTGCCTTAACTTTAAATACATGTCTCGGAGTATACACTAAAGTCAAGATATCTTCGGAAGTTCGGTGGCCAGGCGCAAGGACGGAAGAATACAGATCCGTATCAATGTCAACCAACTGCTGCTCACCTTTAGAATCGGTTTTGAGCAACGAAAAACTGTACGGATGAGGGTCATCCTGGCTGTTCAGCAAGCTGTTCAGAAGCAATTCCAGCTGCTTTTCGCTCGAACTGCCAGGCACTCGTATGTTCCCTCCAGTGGCCTCGCCAGTATCAGCGGCCTGGAACTTCACAGTCACTGCAGGAATATTCTGGCGAGTTTCCTCAACCAGATCCCGTGGCTGCTGATCGAGCTTTTTGTGTTTCTTCGACGGCGGTGGAATCAGCGTAGCCATGTTGGCTGTTGGTAAGTTTTGGCTGTGAATAAATTTTTGGCGATGCTTAAATTTTTTTTGGATCTGATAAAATTTTATAAAAGTTTCAAAACTGGCAAACTAGAAATTTATCTGAAGTGAAAATTCATATTTTGAAAATTAGAATTCTAGCTCCTTACTTCCGGATTTTGTATTTATATTTATACTGTTCGCACAGCCATGGACGAATTGCGGCAGGCTGACTGCCAAAACGTCGACATTAAGGCACTTGAAAAGACCCTGTTGAATGCTGATGGAAAAACACCTTTGTCTACTCGATTCAGAGCGTTATTTCACCTGAAATCACTTGGTACCGACGGCGACAAACATGCCATAGACGTCATTGCCAAAGGTTTTCAGGACGACTCGGAGCTGCTGAAGCATGAAATTGCCTATGTTCTTGGCCAAACGAAACAAACTTACGCTATGTCGTACCTTGAGTCTGCTCTCGATGATTTGAACCAGCAGTGTATGGTCCGACATGAGGCTGCCGAGGCTTTGGGGGCCATTGGAAACAAATCTGTGCTGGAAAAACTCCAGCATTACTACGATAGCGATCCTGATGAGGTTATTAGACAGACATGTGAACTGGCGATTGCTAGAATAAAATGGGAAAACTTGGACAAAAATGGCGGCGAGCAGCTAGAAACAAGTGCATTCACCAGCATTGATCCTGCACCACCGCTTCCGGCCAACATCAACAAGGTTGCAGAGCTGCGAGAAATGCTCAACAACCAGAAGGAGACTCTATTTAATAGGTATCGGGCCATGTTTCGCCTGCGGGATCTGGCTACTCCGGAGGCTGTAGACGCACTAGCATCGGGGTTCGCTGATCCATCAGCACTATTTCGCCATGAAATCGCCTATGTGTTTGGGCAATTATGTGATCCGCAGAGCGTTCCGGCGCTTATTAAAGTTTTGAATGATAAAAGTGAAGTTGCCATGGTGAGACACGAAGCTGCCGAAGCTCTCGGTTCAATCGCTACAGATAATGTGCTGCCTATATTGGACGAGACAGCCAAGGATGAGGAGCTTGTTGTCAGACAGTCTGCGCAGGTCGCCCTGGACATGTATGAGTTTGAGAATAGTGATCAGGTGGATTATACGGATATTGGTGTTGTTTCTCATTAGAGGTGAGGCTATAGTTGGATCAGATACCGGCTGTATCGGACAGCAACTTTTTATGGTGGCATGATACGTTTCTATTTTACTATACGTTTTATTCTACTATGCGGCTATTCTATCGAGTACGCGAAATGTTTCTCTTCTGTTGTCCATGCTTGATCTGCACGGGTCCTAATTAAAGCATTCAGACCCTGTCTAGTCCTGACATTCTAATGAAACGCCCGCACTTGGCAGTAAATATATCAAATAAAAGAGGAAATTGGCAATAAATATATGCTATAATATATGCAATAAATATATTGACATGCATCCTATATACATCAATCAATTGTTCGTTCGGAACTTGTGTCCGCATTTTTTACACGTATAAAACACCGTAGCACCTTCGTCAGCACTTCTCAGCTGTAAAGTATGATACGTCATTTCATCATGGCCACATTGAGGGCATTTTTCGTTTATAGTGGCTCCCTGTTCCATGTCGTCCTTTTTGAGAATTGTCTTAACGACTGAACGCTTCGACTTCAGTATCGAAGGAAAAGCCCCTGGAGATGACTTTGTAACTACTTTTAACGATGCAAAATCTGTAAAGTTAGACGACTAAATATATTACTGTTATTTGCCGGATCATACCTCGTGCTTTATAGCTTTTACTGCACTGATTGCACTGCAACTGCCTGCTTGGATCTGTCACGGGATCTAATAAATTGCCACAGTCAGTGCAAAATATTAAACTTCCGACTACAGACATGCTATTATACAGTGAATTGTGCGAATGTTATAAATGTTCTCTGGATTAACTTTTTTATATTTTTTTATTTCATTTTTCACCGCACCTTACCCTGCCTGATGAAAAATCCCATCATCACAGCTGGAATTCAAACTATCAAACCTTCAAAACGTTAAAATTTCATCATGGCAGCTCCTCAGCAAATGGCAATGCCTGATCTGTCTAATGCTATTGTAGCGCAGGATGAGATGGGCCGGCCTTTTATAATTGTCAGAGAGTAAGTAGCGCAAAAGTGCGCGATGTGGGTTCTCTAACACTTTATAGCCAGGAGAAGAAGCAGCGATCCCACGGAATCGAAGCCACTAAAAACCATATTTTGGCCGCTCGTACCGTGGCTGATATCATAAAGACGTCTCTGGGTCCTCGCGGTCTCGATAAGATTCTAATATCGCCAGATGGAGATATCACAGTCACCAATGATGGTGCGACGATTCTGGGCCAAATGCAGGTGGATAATCAGATCGCCAAGCTGCTTGTAGAGCTTTCGAAGTCGCAGGATAACGAGATTGGCGATGGAACAACTGGAGTAGTGGTTTTGGCTGGTGCATTGTTAGAGCAGGCTTTTGAGCTGATAGACAAGGGAATTCACCCCGTCAGAATCGCCAACGGGTTCGATGCTGCTTGCAAAATCGCCGTGGAACATCTTGATGAGATTTCCGACGAGATTGCCGTCAGTCGAGAAGACAAGTCGAATTTGTTGAAGGCTGCAAGAACGTCTTTGGGTAGCAAGATTGTCTCCAAAGCGCATGAACTGTTTGCCAATATTGCTGTCGACGCCATCTTGTCAGTCGCCGATATGGACAGAAAGGATGTGAATTTCGAACTCATTAAAGTGGACGGTAAAAATGGAGGTTCTCTTGAAGATACTAAACTGGTTCGAGGTGTAATTCTCGACAAGGACATGTCGCATCCACAGATGCCTCGCAAGGTGGAAAATGCCAAATTGGCCATTTTGACGTGCCCGTTTGAGCCACCAAAACCAAAGACAAAGCATAAGCTGAATATCAGCAGCGTTGATGAATTCCGCAAGTTGCAGACGTATGAACAAGACAAGTTCAAGGAGATGATTCAGAATATCAAAGATGCAGGTGCTAACTTGGTTATATGTCAATGGGGATTTGATGACGAAGCCAATCATTTACTGCTGCAGAATAAGCTGCCTGCTGTCCGATGGGTGGGGGGTCCCGAGATCGAGTTGATAGCCATGGCGACTCAGGGTCGTATAGTAGCACGGTTCGAGGATTTGACTGAGAACAAATTAGGCACAGCAGGAATTGTGCGAGAATTGGAGTTTGGAACGACGCGAGACCGGATGCTGGCCATTGAAGATTGCGCCAACTCTCAGGTAGTGACAGTGTTGATTCGGGGATCTAATCATATGATAATCGAGGAGGCCAAACGAGCTCTGCATGACTCATTGTGCGTGGTTCGAAACTTGGTTCGGGACAACCGAGTTGTGTATGGAGGAGGAGCAGCGGAAATAGCATGTTCAATCAAAGTTGCCGATAAAGCGGACCAACAGAAAGGAATTGACCAATATGCCTTCCGAGCATTTGCCTCTGCATTAGACGCGATTCCGCTGGCACTGGCGGAAAACTCGGGATTCCAGCCCATAGAGACTCTGGCAGCAGTGAAATCGAAGCAGGTTGTTGAGAAGAATACACGATTGGGCGTGGACTGCCTTGGAACCGGTACAAATGACATGAAACAGAACTTTGTGATCGATCCATTGATTGGAAAAAGACAGCAGCTTCTTCTTGCGACGCAATTGACGCGGATGATTTTGAAAATCAGCGATGTGATAGTCAGTGGAAAAGACGACTATTAATGTAGATAAGTGAGGAAAAGGAGCTAAGTAGTGCAATGTAGTGCAATGTAGTACCTAAAATGCCTATGCTATTAAATGTTATTAAATAGCTGAAACACTCTTCATGCTATTGAAACGTTTTTCATGCTATTAGTAGTTGGAGTCTACGTTGACATTATTTAAATAGCTGTTGAAATGCTTTCTCTTTGCATCCTTAACTCCTACATCACCACTCATCACTCCAACATGGCAGTCGTCGATTTAGTGCTCGACCCCAGCCTTCGGTACTGGGTTTTATTGCCCATTCCGTTGGTAATGTTTCTAGTAGGCATTATTAGGCATTATGTATCGATATTAATGCAATCTTCGAGTCCAGCCCGTGACTTGAAGAGTATTCGTCAACAGTAAGTAGAATGCAAAGGCTGAGCTCAGCTCGAGTTTTGTCAATTTTCACGCATCTAACTTATTACAGACAGTACATTTCCTACGGCTCTACTCTTAGAATGTCGTCGTTTAACTTGGGCTCTGCAGCGTTTCTCTCCAGACAGAAATACTACTCGGAAGCATTCAAAAAGGGCACTTTCTTAGCGGAACCTGATAATAAGGGCGCACCACCGAATCCATTGACTGATCCCAAGGGAATGGATGCAATGGTCGGCATGGTGAAGAATCAAATCATGACGTTTGTTCCCCAGACGCTGATGATGGGCTGGATCAATGCGTTTTTCGGAGGATTCATCCTCATGAAACTGCCGTTTTCGTTGACGGTTCAATTCAAACAGATGCTGCAATCTGGAGTCGCTACGTCGGATCTCGATATTCGATGGGTGTCGTCGATATCGTGGTATTTGATCAATATGATGGGTCTTTCGCCAGTTCATTCCCTGGTTCTCGGAGAAACGCACTCTGCTGGCGGCATAACGGCAATGGCCGGGCCGAATCCAACTCAAATGATGCAGCCAGGCGTCGACTATAATAAGGTATTTCTCAGTGAGGCAGAATCGCTTGATTTGGTGAACCACGAGTGCATATTGGACAAGGTAGAGGAGAGGTTGATCAAGCAGTATGGGGGAAAGTGAGGGGTTGATCGGTATGGGGCAAAGGAGGTGGGGAAAAAGTCTGGAACCTGGTAAAGAAGCCAGTAGATGCAATGTAGACTGGCGAAGGAATCGTCAGAGGCATAGTGCACGTAGAAACAAAGTAGCAAACTGTAGATGCCACCAGCGCGACACGCTGCACACGCACGACACGCTGCACAAGCGCACTTATATATTTACATGATCTTATCACACCTACGAATACAAGCCTTCTTCGATTCCAAGCGGGATATCTCTTCCATACACTCCTTTCCAAGAATCAGGCCGAATCCAAGACTTTGGAGCATTTAGACCAGCCAACGCCACCAATCGGCCAGCCAGCAGCTCGGCGTCCGCAAAATTGTCGCCTTCATATGCAAATATCACCATTCCACTTATAGGCAGCGCCAGATCGTTTGCGCATTTGAGCAGGTCGATCAGGTAGCCCGACTCGTCGAGTTCTTTCGGCACTGGCTGTTCAGCCTGATGCGAATCATCATCGAGCTGCAGGTCAGCTAGTCGCCGAGATATGCTATCACTGTACAGCACAAACCTGCTATTGGCCTGTGTATGCAGTTGCATGCTAGCATTGGACGAGCCCGCCACAATAATCTCATTGATCTGAGGATTCTCCCGTACAAACGGCAGCAGCGTCTCTTTGATGAACTCTGCTTCTTTTCCAACCAGTGGAGGCGACCTCAGCTGAAGTAAAAAGATGTCGGAATCAGCAACTTTGAACATCTCTACCGGTGTGCACAGCGGAGGCGCATCCGAGACCTTTCCAGCGACGCCATCGCGGGGACCGGCAAACGGATAAACATGTTTGTCGTCCAGAGCAGTAACAAAGCCAGCACCAAGAGTATGTACAAGCAAGTCAATTGACAGCTGTGGTATATTTCCTGCCGATATTGTTGGCACAATAAGGATTGCCATGTGTTTTATTGATTTGATCTGAGATGGATGATACAGGAATTGTTGGAGAAACTTGGAACACCTTGAAAAGGATGGCGAAAGTTTCAAAAGACCAACGTCAAAAGAAGAATATAGTGTTATAATGTATATCCGATATAGGACGTGTAATATTATAGCACAATCGCAGTAAATGAAAGTTGTAATGAATAAAACAGCTATAAACCCGTATATATATAAAGAATGTCACGCGAGTACACCCTTCCTAACAAGAAGCTCTAACATAAGTTCAATCCTATATTGTATTAGCAAGCTATCAATGTTTACAATGAAGAGCATTCGATTTATTATAACTTGATAATGCATATTTTGTTGTTCGCTGTGTTTGCTGAACTGGAATTCATAATTTCGGCTTGCCACGAAATTCATGAAAGAACCGCATAACGATAATGTGTAAAATCAGCACACACTACCCATCAACTTTGAATGCCAATGAAGAAGACAACTTTTAATATATATAATGCCGAAAAAAGCTTCTGCAGCCCCCTCCTTCTGTAGTGAAGAAGGATCTTTTGATGAAGTTTAGAAATATGAGACTATCAGATCTAGATAACTGTTCAGAAGAAGAGGCTTTGAAGAGAGCTCGTGGTACGGATAACATAGCTCGACTGATCGCAGAGGGAGAACAGCTGGAAGCAGAGTACCAACAGGCGAAGAAAGAAAACGAGGAAGAGGGCAAAGCGCTTGTATTGCAGCAACAAAAGCATGAAGAGGCGAAGAAAAAGCATAAAGAAGCGAAAAAAATAGCAGATAAGATGGAAGAAACCCTTGATGATACAGAGATGGCTTATAACCGTGTCACGGCAATTAACAACTTATTAAAGGATACGCTGGAACAGCAAGAACGAGAGTGACGAGATCAAGAAAATCAGTCGTAAATGACGATCTGAATTAGTTCTTTTATTCCGGTATGCACTGGTGGGAAATGATCAGCCGGTAACTCTAACTATACCATAATTTGGTAGAGAAAGACGGTACAGTTCTCGTGGTGGAATGAACCTGCGTCTCTCAAACAAAAGTCACCTTCTTCGAGGCTGTAGAAGTCAAGTGAGAAATTGGACTAACTAAAATTGATAGTAGTGGAAGAATATCGACTTGCTGATTGGATTCTAAGCATGGCCAATCGTCGAAAGCATTGAATACTTAGATTTTGTAGTTTTTGTTAAACGTATGCTTATGTCAGGGCGAAAGAACTTCTCCAACTTCAACTTCTACTCTTTTCAACTTTCTCTCCAAACTCAACTTCATTTCTATCATGCCTCCTGCCACTGTCATTTGCATAGGAATGGCCGGCAGCGGCAAAACTACTTTTATGCAGAGACTTAACTCACACCTGCATGCCAAAAAGACGCCTCCATATGTCCTAAATCTCGATCCGGCAGTCATCAAAGTGCCCTTCGGCACCAATATCGACATCAGAGACTCCGTAGATTATAAGAAGGTCATGGAAAAGTACAACCTGGGTCCTAATGGCGCAATCATGACGTCGTTGAACTTGTTTTCAACCAAGATCGATCAGATCCTTGGCATCATCGAGAAGAGATCGAACACGGTCGACCACGTTATAGTCGACACGCCCGGCCAGATCGAATGCTTCATCTGGTCCGCCTCGGGTGCTATCATTACTGATGCATTGGCATCTTCGTTTCCTACTGTTATTGCATATATTGTTGATACACCAAGGACTGCATCCCCGGCGACATTCATGTCTAACATGCTATATGCTTGTTCCATTCTCTACAAAACAAAACTGCCTATGATAATTGTATTTAATAAGACTGATGTTAAAGACGCTGCATTTGCAAAGGAGTGGATGACCGATTTCGAGGCGTTCCAGACCGCTCTAGCAGCCGATTCCGAGCTTAATGGAGAGAGCGAGAACACATCGGGCTACATGGGATCTCTCATCAATTCCATGTCACTGATGCTTGAAGAGTTTTATAATCACCTTGATGTAGTTGGTGTTTCTGCATATACCGGAGACGGATTTGACGATTTTCTCAAAGCTGTTGATAACAAGGTTGAAGAGTACCATCGAGACTATGAGGCAGAAAGGGAAAGAATAATCAAAAAGCGCGAGGAGGATACTGCGACAAAGAAAACAAACGATCTGGTCAAACTCATGCGAGACATCGGTGTCAAAGACGGTACAGGTCCAAAAGACGGCCAATATGCAGACGAGGCTGATGTCTTGTCAGATGTGTCGGAAGAGGACGAGGCAAGCGGTATTGTGGACCCTGATGTCGATTTTTCCGGTACGCGTGGAGATAATTATACTGATGAGCAGGAGGACCGCGATGATGATCTCAAAGCGAGGTATCAGCGAGCCCTGATGGGTTCCAAGGGTCAATCGGATACCGACGCAGTCAAGCAATTTGCATCCAAACATCTAGGTCAGTAATTTTATTGTTTCTGACTTTTGGCTATAATGCACAAGCACATAAAGAACATTATATAACAAATGAGTTGCTCGTCATAGATGGGCTGCAACTTCAGATGGCGACCGTCTGGCCCTCCTCGAATATCAAGTGTGGGAATCGTCGAGCAATGTCAAACATGGTATTTGCAAACTCGGAATTTGCCCACGCGAACCAAGGTCGAGTGTACAGCTTGGGATTATTCACATTGACGGTTTCGTGCATGAGACCGAGGCTCGCTGTCGAATGTTTGATGGCATCTAGCAGGTGCTTAACCTCAGCCTCCTCCGTTGAGGTTCGAATTGCCAGCAGGAGACTCATTGGCCAAGCATTTTTGGTGCCAATATGAGGACCTCCAATTCCTGCAAACCATGTACCTTGTATGTAATAAGGATTATCAGATTTAGACAGGATCATTTTTCTTGTGTTCTGATAAACCTTATCGTCAATACCGAGAAAGCCCATTTCAGGCAAGGACAAAAGAGATGGCAGATTGGCATCATCCATGTTATTTATGCTACCAAATCCATCGACTTCATATGCGAACACTTTTCCATGTACCTTATTCTGGTATACTCCATGTTCCCAGATTCCGTCAAGGATGTCAGTTCCCAATTCCTTCAAACTGGCAGCCTGAGCTGCATGACCAGTAGCAGATAATAGCTTGGAAGTTTTAAGCAGTTCAGAGCCCATCTGAGCGTTGGCAGGGATGAAAAACTGGTATATTGTTGCATCATCTGACGGTCTAAATGCACTTCTCACTAAAGAAGTGTTCGCGTTGACAGGATTGCCCGCGCCAGCAAGGTTCAGCGTCTCAGTGCCAAGCGTAGTCTGTCTTTGAAATGTGTAGAACGGGTTAATAGAGGTCCCCATGCCGTCGGGGCCATAAGTTGGCATTGACTGTTCTTTGACGACTCTAACCACAGCCTTGAGAGCCGCAATCCAGCGAGCATTTATAAAACTGGTATCGCCAGTGTGTTCATAGTATTCATTTGAAAGACCCAAGAATGATGCTAGGGAGTCAAGTTCATATTTGCACTCAAAGACGACCTGGGGATCTACTGGAGGAAAGACCTGGTCGTGAGCAGTGTCGAAACGGAAGTGCGGAGACCAGAGGCTAGAAGACTTGGGCGGGTGAAACGCGTTGCAATATGGGAACTTTGACACGTAGCCCGCCTGAGTGTTTATTGCACCGAGGATGAGGTTCTTAATAGCAGGGTCTCGATTGGCCAGTACCTGGTATGGCCGGAGCTGTCGATAACTATCTCTGAGCCATTCGGCATTGATGTCACCGGTAACAACAAAAGTTTCAGGCAGCCCACCATCTGGAGAATGTGACGTGTGCCAGTGAACAGTAGTATCAAGAGTATTGGGGAAACAATTTTCAAAGAGCCGGGCCAGATCAGGATCAGCCAATTTATCTTTGAATTCGTCAATGACACTCTCGACAGCAGGCGACTTGAACGTGCGGCATTCCACCGAAGGTCTCTGGAAGGGCAATTTCAAATCGCCTTCAGACATCGGAGGGTGCGGTTGAGTAGAATACCTGACGTAGTCGGGGCAATGATCAGGAAGAACCTTGGGCCGATGCTGAGCCGACTCTCCGGAAATGAGCTTCTCCAGCAGCGCCTGCTCGTCAAGAACCTCTTGGTGCATGGCAGCATACCGTTCAGCGCTGAAATCATGGAACGCATGAGCATTGGAACCGTCGGTGACGCCAGCGAGGAATTTATTGAAACAGAAGACTGCTCCAAACAGCATACAAGCGAGCCATATCAAATGGCGGAATCGCAAGATAACCACCATTACAGAGAATATATGTTAGCAGGACTAGCACAAGCTCTTTCCACGGTCTGCTTTATATTGTACTACGCAATGTGACTGGTTGGTTTGTTGTAATTAGCCAAGATTGGATGGGTAGTATTTGTACGAGATTATTGGCTTGTTCCATGTGGGGAGTGGAATTACAGCGACTTGCAACCAGTTAATATTGAGGGAAAACACAACTGCCCCACATCTGCCCGTGGTGCTCTTACTGCGTTGATAAATATGTAGTTTAATGCTTTGACTTTTAATATGCTATGTCTATATGCTTTGTACTTATGCTTATACTTGTGGAAATGCAAAATGTCGTAGGGGACGGAAAAAACCATGGAAATCACATCAACCCTGGAAAGAAAACCTTTCAGCGCAATTGCCGGGCGATTTCCCGCTGCCTGCGCTTCGATTCATCCTCCTGCTTGAGAATCTGCTTTCTTGTCAATGCCTTTGTGCTTTTTACTGCCTGCTTGGGCTTCCCGCTGCCTACACCAAGGTTATCCTCTTTGACTGTCACTTTAATGGGCATTCGCGCACCCTCTCTTCCTGTAGCTCCCAGCCCTTTCCGCTGTATTGGACTCCATCCATATTTACTCATATATCGATACCCGGGACTCTGTTCGGACACTGTGATTGGTGTTATCGGGCTTTGCAAGTGCTTTGATGCACTGAGATGCACCACTGATCTGGCATGGGCCTGCTCATCAGTCACCTTCATACCGCACACAGCACATATAATAGTTTCTGTGGTCTCTAGCCTTCCTTCTATACTCTCTAGGTTTTCCTCCGTATTCTCTAAACTTTGTTCGCTATTCACCTCCTGGCAAACCAGCTGCGTGTAGAAATCGGCAGAGGACCCCGTGACCGGACTTTTTTCCGTAGCCGCACCTTCCTTCACAAACGCGATCTTCCCGCGCTTATACAGGCTAGCCGGCTGCTGGACCGTCTTGAGCTGTGCAAGCGTCTTCTCCTTAGTTACTGGCATATCCACATAAGTATAGTGGCAAAGGCACAAATATCCAAAACGTTCGCATTACTTCTGTTGACTGGTTGCCCCTCCCAAACCCAACCCCACCAATTTGAGGATAAGCACCTGAACATAATTTTTCCTTCAGACCAACTCCTTTTGTCCATGGACGATTTGTCTTCGTCTAACTACAGTCAGATCGACAAGACGCCGTCGGTCGCCGACAATTATCTGTGGCACTTCTTGCCCGAAGAGCTGCAGTCGCAGGCGCTACGGCTCCCCAAGGATCTGATTGAGTCTCTCGACAGAAAGAAACTGCTGCTCCAGGACGAGCTAGTGCAGGATATAACTGCCAAGGTTGCAGTGCTTCGAGAGTACACTCAGGACTTGGTGGATCATAACGTGTCGAAACTGGCGTCCGAGGAAGCCAGTCCGATCATAGGGTTTAACGTTCAGTCCGCCGATTCAGATGCCACCAGTTCGTTGGATTTGTCCGGACAGGAGCCGCTCAAGTCCAATTTGGTCAAGAAGTCGCGCTCAAGTTCCACCTCTTCTGCTGAAGAGCCCAATTCGCCCCGACCCAAGAAACAGGTCTCATTTAACCTGGACGCCGATGTGACGTACTTTTCCTCTGAAGACGAGCCTGAAGCGCCAGTTGCTGACGCTGACGAGCCCGGACGCAACCTCACCGAAGAAGTTGAAGATCTGTCTTTAAATGATTCACAGGTGGTGGATTCCTCGTATCAGCGGCCCGAAGATGAGCAGATTGAGTATGCTGGCCCCGATCAACATATTGAGTACGCTGGTTCCAACGAGCATGTTGAGTATGCGGACTCAAGCGAGCATGTTGAGTATGCAGAGCCGCCAAGTGTTACTGCTGCTCCAGCAACGATCGACACTCCACCAGTCGAGGACACTAATATGGACATGGTCTTTCGTGTGGAAAACTCTCCAGAGTCGATAACAGAGCCTGTGCCTCAACCTAAATCAACATCTGGAACAGACACGGTTCCTGCAAACTCGGGGGCAGAACCATCGCATTCTCGTCGAAAAATAGATACTGATTCTGATGATTCTGACGGTGCTGTGTTTGACTTTGATGAGTCTATGATGTCCGCCGAGCATGAATCTGTATTAGCTCATCCTGGTGACAATAGGTTGGAAGAACCACCTGCACCGCTGAAGCCGGAAATGGCCCATTCGCTTAAATCGAGCGTAATTGATCCTGCCATTTCGATGTCTTTGCCAAAAAGTATGGCAACTTCACTCAGCGGTGGTGGTTCCTTAAAGTTTCGTTCCCGAGAAAAAGCAAGAGCTGTTCCGCCTGACAGATCGGACTTTGCATCTAGAGATATGTCTTTTTTGTTGCCTTACATTACACGTGAAGAGGAGATGAAAGGCAGAATGGATGACAGTGACGACAATACTGATGATGTGCCGAACACGCACATGCAGAAGACTTCTTTTGCGGTGGGATCTCTTCCAATTGATATTAGTCAAAAATCAAAACACTCTCCGCTTTCATCCGAAGAACTATCTGCTCGCTTCGGTGTCATTTTTGAAGACAATGATGCTGTGAGTCCTTCATCACCTGACCCGGAATTAATGACGACGAAACAGGCCGTTCAATGGGTCGGCAATACCAAGCAGGGTGTGAAAACTCAAGGCAGTTCTTTGATATAGAAGCGGTACTGTGGTTTTTGCGACACAAGGCATTTATTTATGAGCATGGAGGCTATGATGTTAACCACCACTAGCTGTATGCCTCTGCTGATTGCAGTCGCTTGTCCGAACACGTTCGATTGCAATCAATGCTGTTTGCACAGATAATTCATCTTGAAAACTACTACTATTCTGCATCACAAATAATTAGAAATCATTCTGTAATCGTGACATTCGCATTGGACCGGTGCGTGTCTTAGGCGGATTCGGGCTATGTGAAGCTCAGCTAACGATTACTGATTAACATCATTAACGAACTTAATTATCATTTTTCATTATACCATAATAGTGCTAATGTGTTTTAAATGTATATATGTTAACAATATGTAATTGATGCCGACCAAGCTTCAAACTCCACATTTTCCAATTACTTAATCACAGATCAAACACAGTGAACCTTACTTTTTAACCCATTGATCTCCTACACCATGACCTCAGAAACACCTCACAAATCAAATCGGGAATTCGACAATGACGAGGATATATGGGGCTCTAACGACGACGAGCATACTGGCGTTGTGTCGGAAACTGCCAAAATAAGGCGTACTCATCATAGGCAAGGCTACCTGGAAGGCATCACCGAAACCAAAGAGCAGTATCTGCAACAAGGATTCGACTCGGGGTATCCAATAGGAGCGAAATTAGGACAGGCTGTAGGTAAAATATTGGGGTCGTTTCAAGGCATGGGTCTACGAGATATGGAAATGGCAGCTGCCAGAGAGCTATGTCCTGATAATATATTCAGTGAAACATATTATGATTTCCAGGCGGAGCCTATTTACAGCGGAGATACACACCCGTTGATAGAAAAGTGGCAGAATATACTCCTCAGTTTTACAAATCCGGTTAGATGAAGACAAAATATGCTTTACCAATATGCACACCAGCCGAGGAAATGCAAGCACAGATTCTCAATGTTGGTCGCCTGCTGAATAAGCCGGTCGACCTGCTCAGGCACATCCAGGTCTTTCACATATCTAAAGTCGTTGCCTGTGAGCTTGTCTTCAATACGCTGCATCACAATACGTGCTCGAACGAGCCGCCGTTCAGTGTGTTGGCTATCTAGTTTTCCTCGTTCAGTGTCAAACGGAGCTCTGACCCTATCAGGTTCGTCATCCTTTCCAAACATATCTCGTGCAGCTGGTGGCATGTAGTCTTCATCCAATTTCTGTTGGATGGGCTTAGGAATATCAAAACCCCAGTTAATCAGAGGATCATATACAAATGCTTCAAGAATCGCCATGAGACTTTCACTGTTGCTTCGCAAAACTTGCATGACATGCTCACAGGTAATTCGGAAACTTCCTTCAATACCAGACACTTCCATAGCATATGTGAGCATACGAGTAAGTCTGAATGGCACCTTTTCTGGGTATTTTTCACGGAGAATGGCCGCCTCAAAGCAATCCCCAAAATCGATATGGATGACTGTTCCAGTATATCTATCCATCATTAAATTGGACGGATGCCTGTCACCTAGCCCCAGTATGTGGCCAACCATCGACATTACAGCCAAAGATCTCGTATACTGAGTTCGCCTATCTAGCCATACCTCAGAATTCTTGCTCTTGAGCCACAATACGCGATATAGATCTTGTCCTCTTGTATTATCCAGCGCATGTGTGAAAACTTCAATCTTGTGAAGATGTGTAAGATTGTCATAAAAAGGAGCCATTTGAAGCATGATTCTGTGCTCAATATTGAATAAAATCTTGTTTTCTCGAAAATCCCTGATAAGCGCATGGAATGTATCACTGTGTGATACCCATCCAATCAGACCAACTTTTGGCGCAAGCGGTATCGCACCAAACTGTTTTATATTCAGATGCCGTTTGAAGCATTCAGGATCATCGATTAGCAATGAGTTAACCAAACCAAAGAGCTGCATAACCAGATTATCCTGCCGAATATCCTCGTGTCCCTTGACCAGGTATTGATATTTGGTACCATCACTTCCCATGAGTGTCATTTTCCTCGGACGCTGTTTAGAAGATATGACCGTCAACATAGGTTCAAAGCCAGTGATAGTAATTACCGGCTTATTAGGGACATAGGTACCAAACACAGCAACTTGCAAATCATGTGCTTCCAAGAGTTTCGGCGATGTATACCGAAGATCCAAAGTATGCATCTGCAATAACTGTCGAGCTATTCTTCTGAATACATTATGATAAATATCCCAGGCCTGCGTGAGATTGTTACCATCGTTGGTTCGTTTGTATGCAGCACACCACTGCCAAGCATCATGCAAATCTCGAGCAAAAGACGTATGGAATGCTGCCTCACGCATAGTCTGCGGTCCTGCATTCAGAGTCCTATGAAGATTCTCTAAGAGAGCCAACATTCCAGGAATGTTGGCGTCTGTATAATACAGTCTCCAAGAATCTTCAAGTCCTTCGTGCCACATCTCATGCCACAAAACTGCCGTTCGAATAAGCTCGTGGCCAACCATATCGGCTTCTTCTATCAACACCGGATGGTAAATCTTCATTTTGTTTAAGATAGTCGACGCAGCCTTCTTTCGTGAAATGCTGTCCGATTGGATGGCAACGTTCAGAGGAAAGACCAATGCTTGAGGGTGCTTGCAACCAAGTTTTGTGAGTAAATCGTGAAGTGTAGCACTAACAGCTTTTTCAGGCTGATGAATTCGGCTGATAAGTTGAGTGATAACCTCAAGCCATACTTCTATTCGAACCATAGAAAGTCCATCTCCAATTCCTTTTACTACTTCTGGCAAAGAACCATAATTGAACCAAAGTGTCAACAGACGTAAAGTATCCCGAAGACTCTTATCTTCAGACAACGAAATAGAACGGAA
Source organism: Casaregolazyma lundiana (assembly GCA_030563415.1). NCBI lineage: Eukaryota > Fungi > Ascomycota > Dipodascomycetes > Dipodascales > Trichomonascaceae > Casaregolazyma > Casaregolazyma lundiana. Next base: position 43,117 of record JAJMJF010000029.1, on the reverse strand, counting down.
GAAACCTTCTATGGCAGGGATAACATGATGACTGATCATATCATGCGGAATAGGAGAATGGGAGCCATGCTCACCCAATGAAAGAGTTGACACATTGGCATGATTATCTGCAATGCTCAGACTTGATTGAGCTTTTGAAATTTTCTTTTCAGCATTTTTACTCTCATAAAGAGATATCACGTCATAGTTCGCAGACGCCCAATTATGCCATGCTTTATACCACGACTTGTCGAAATGAGTGGCTAAGAGGTAGGCTCCTAGAATAGTATGTGGATCGTCCACTTTCCAGTTAGGATTCAAAGCCACATGCCATTCGCCTTGCTTAAGGAAGCATCGAGCCAGCAGCTTGGTGTACTCTTCAATTTCAGGTGTCGCCCCTGGTCTTTCTGAGGGCAAGGGCTGTGCAATTATATCCTCGTGGTGCAACTCCAAATCTTGCGACATGCTCTTGGAAAATTCAATCAGATGGTTCAGTGCCTGTTTCTTCGTTCCTGCTGCCCACATGTACTTGAGCTGAGCATACACAACTGTAGGTGGAGCACGAGAAGATCGCGGATTCTCCGGGTCGTCTGCTTCCAGCAAAGAATTGAGTGACTTTTCTGCTAAACCCATTCGGTTTGACTTTCGGCACAAGTTAGCAAATCTTATCCAAACATCCATATCATCCTTCGGCTTAATGACGAGGGCACGAACTTTGAGCATTCTTTGCCAAATATCAACATTTCGGCGGCATCCATTCATTCTTGAAGTCCATGTTTCTCTCATCGTCCCTCTTTCAGGAGCTTTATCCGGTAGCATTTTGTAGACTATGACTTCTTCCAGTTCCGTCAGCATCTGAATTCGAACAACAACTCCATAGGCACGATTATAACTTTCAGCAACCAGGGCACTAAGCTCTGTGGTCAACAGATCCCGAGCTTTATCAATTGATCTTCTAGCCTCGTCATAGTTACTTCTATGAATGCATAAGACGGAGTTGAAAAATTCGCGATCAGGTGAATCCGGCTTCAATGCCGAAATATAGGTGTCCATTCTTTCCCATTGTCCTAAGCCCCAAGCTGCTGCGGCAGCCAGTGACGCAATCTGCCTTTGATCATGGCTCGATGAACTGGGCCATTTTTCGGCAGCTAATTGTGATAACTGATCCCATTCACCGAGAGCGTGCAAGCATCTCATCTTTCCAATTGTAATCTCCTTAGAATTTGGTTCAGTCTTCTCTCGAGCCAAATAACCATCCAATGCTTCATCCCATCTTTGCAGCTTCTCGTACCAAGACTCTTTTACCTGTAACTCATGATGCTGTTGAGCATGTTTAAGAATACCGATGGCGGCATCCGATTGTTGAAGTTGGTTGTTCATAGCGATCAAATGCTCAATCGTCGATGCCGCTGGCTCTCTCATGAAATCCAACTCTCGATAATGCAACGCCTTCGCATAAGCATGGCACTTTTGAGAATAGCCCGCTAATGTTCGTATATCTATTGGCAAAGGTTTCTCATCGTGTTCCATGAATTCAGCAAGACTCAATAAAACTTGCATAACCTCCGGAGGCACATTCACCGAAGATATTGTATTTTGGATGTTCTTGACGAGATCTTCCCTGTACTGCTCGAACAGTTCGTTCCATACGCTGTAAAAACTGCAATTGAAAAGCTCGCTCGCTAATGGCATGTAAACTGCGGAAAGGCCGGCACAAGATCTGATTGATTGAGAAGGTGATTCCTTGATCAGCTCTACACTTAGTCGACGAAGCCACTCTTGATAATCTTCACCAGTAAATTTTTGCGAGGTATCCCAAACTGACTGTAAATGCTGTTGATTCACAGCCAATTTCGCATTGGGGTCATCGGAGACAGCAGTATCTTCATCCCGAATTCTATTTCGCCGCTTGTAAGGATTCAAGTTCTGCGGCAGGGGTTCATTATTGAGCAGCTTTGCAACGAGAGCCTCATAAGTGGGTGACACGATTTTGTTCTTTGCTAATACAGTATTGATAGGATCAATGAATACTGTAAAGTCACTTCCCATTTGATAACATAACGCGCATAAAGTTTCGAGCGCGGCCTTTCTTACATCTTCGCCTCCCGCTGCGATGACGCGAAGAAGAGGATGAATGATTCGAGTAGACATATCCGTCAAATTAACGGTCCTGCAGAATTCCGCGATACATTGAAGAGCAGGAATTTTTAGCTGCTGAGGCCCATTCTCGAACAAATCGACCACTACAGGTACTACCTGATTTGTGTACTCCTCAATATTAGTCGAAAAAGCGACGAACGTATTCAAAATTTTCTTAGAACTTTCATAGTCACGGCTGGAGTCGTGGCTAAAAACATCGATGAGCATTGGCAGTAGTGTTGGGATCCGAATTTTAAATTCTCCATCCACCGCCTGAGCCAGGGAATCTACTAGCATCAATATAGTAGGCTGGAGAGAGACGTTGACAAACATAAGCTGAATAACGTCCAGAAGTTCCACCATATACTTGCGAGCATGCTGACCAACAATATTGACGAGCACAGATAACTCTTTAAAGACGAACTCGGTCAAAGACGGGTTAGAGCCTTTGACTACTTGAATCAAGCTAAGAATTATGTCTTCCAAAAATGGAACGAGAATTTTCTTTGGGATTGACCTAATGATGTAGAGAAGGGCTTGTGCAATAGCTGTATGATGATTCGAGAGACTATTATCCTTGAGTAAACGCAACAAAATTTTCACAACCACCGTAGGATAATAGTCATCGCTTTGAGGGCTATGGTTTTTCATGAGCAATTGTATGTCGATACCAGCAGTGTTCTGCTTCTTATCAGCTTGGGCGTCGCCCTGCCTTTCAATCTCTCGATATTTGTAAGGATCGAGAGCGCCAAGTATTCCAAGAAGTTTCACTGCTTCGCGTCGTGTTTCCTGAGTCACTTCACTTCTTAGAATGCCCATTAAAATACCTAGTAGATGAGGATAATCTAAAAAAGGCTTGATGACATAGCCGGTGCCAGTCGCTAATCGACCAAACGTACGAAGAGCAGATTCACGTTTGGCGCTCGATGTATCCTGGATAAACGTCAGCAATATGGGGACCAGTCTACTTTGAAACTGACGCATATCTTCGACGCCAACAACACACAGAGATCCAATCGCATTCATCACACTAGCCTGAACAGTAGGATTGATGTCGTCCGTGGCAACTATCAAGACATCCATGACAGCTTCTAGATATGGCTTGACGAGAGGCTTCGACGAACGTATCAAAGCAGAAAGCAGTTTGGAGCTCTCTTCTTTATTCTTGACATTTTGCGAATGCTCTAACACGGTCAGCAACTGAATAAGGGTTTTTCTAAGGGAGGGTATAACATAAGATGGATTCGTCTTGGAAAGACGACCGAGAATAGTGATGGCTACTAGACGCACAACAAAATATTCGTCGTTAAGAGCCATAAATAGTAGCCTGATATTCTCCGGCTGTGCTAGATGTGCATCCAACTTTGGTTCCAAACTCCTGAAAACTTCAAACCTTATTTCAGCGACTGTGTCTGTAACAGCCACTGTCAAAAGCTTTTGGATGACTAGAGATACAGATTTCAGTGCATGCTTACTGACCTGGTGAATGATCGGATCTTTAACGAAAATTCGGCATGAGGCCAAAGCAGCCGCCTTACGAATTCGCGGGTTTTCATGCTCCATATATGTTACAGTGACATTACTGACCAGTTCACTAAGAGATCTGTCCTTGAAACTAAAACTGTCAAGCACAGTCAATGCAAATGTTATCAGGTTATCTTCCGTCATATCTGAAGCAAGGCCATCGACAGATAATATAGACTCACGATACTCATGGGCAGCTTTCTGGTTCATTTGTGGTCCAGCAACAGGACTTCCCGGCCTACTGTAAGGATTTCCGCTAAGTATCAAGGATATAATAGTAAGCAGCCGGTCTCGAATAGTTTCTTGCAAAGGAGGAATATTCAGCATAAACATGCCAAGTAAGGAAACCAAATCCCTACTGAGACCGCAGGCAAACAAAAGATCCAGAACCTCCTTAGAAATATGCTTTGACAAGGCCTGACCGACTGACTGAGAAAGTAATGAAAGACATTCAAATATGGGAGCCTCGAGTTCTTTTCTTTGTTTACCTTTGATAGTCAAGCATTCTCGTACACATTCAAGAATTGGCTCCAGATAGATAACCACATTGCTTCTTACAGCCTTAGACATGTTTCCAATCGATACAAATATAACCGGGCGGTCTCTGTCCCGCTTCAGCGATGCAATGAGATAAGTCATGGTGTCTACTAGATATTCCTTTGTGAACCCTGTAGGATTGTAGCTAGCACATGCAGGAAAAAGCTGAATGACTTGTCTTCTTATAATAGGATCTTTGCTATCCTTGTACCGAAGAACAGCCTGGCAAGCCTCATCGAAATGGGGTTGCATGAACATGCCGCTGGCCACCAATAGTTCACGATAAATAAGTAGACTTCCATGAATAGCTTCAGGAGACGAACTTTTGATGCCCAAGCGAGCTTCTTCTAATGCCTGGGTGTACCATCGAGTTTTAAGCGGGGAATCACGCTTTCTTATGAGGCCAAAGATCACACGAAGAAGGCTAGCGGAATCGACACGGATATTGTATTTCGGATCTTTCAGCACGGGCCATATGGAGTTCAAAATGACTCCAACGTATGAGTAAAGTAGGGTCGGGGACTGCTCGGCAAAGCTGGTGAGCTCAAGCACAGCAGCCTGTCGGCGAGCTTCCTGGCGATCCGATTGGATCCACTCCAAGCATTTGTTGACCTCGAACTCAACGAGATCGCCAGCCAGACTGCTGCTGGTGGCCAGCTTTCCCACGGTCCTGGAAGCAGCCCGAAGAACATCGATATCCTGGCTGCTGATAATGTGCCTCAAATAGTTGGAGAAACGGGTGATTTTGGCACCCTCTTCGCCAATATCAGCGTCAATTAGCTGGTCAACTGCGTATATTCCACCCAGCTTGGAATTGGTATCCGGGCTCCGTATCATCTCAAATACCCGCTTGTTGATGTCGTTAAAGTTGGGTGCCAGAGTGTGCGACGAGCTCTGACGCTCAGCATACGTGCTAACCATGTAGCTCCGGAGGCTGAGAGCGGCTCTCTGACGTTCATCGTCGGATCTGGGGTTAGAAAGAAGAAGATTTTGACAACATTGCGATTGCAAGTGCTTATGCTTATTAGGTTCATACGTACTTGGACTTGAGCTGGTTGAAGATGCTGTTGATAGTGACGCTCTCGGACATTTGCGACATGATCAATAGTTTGCGATTTACAGCAGATCAGTGATGCAAGAGCTTACTGGAATGCACAGTCTGATCCGACTTGTTTGTGGCTAATGGGCTAGTCGAGAAGTCAAGTGGGCAAATCGACAGTTGGGAGCGAGCGATAGCAGTTGAAGGCGGTGATTTGGAGCATAAAATTAGGCTGAGATCGATTATATTGGAAATTTGTAGATTTTGGGACTTTTTGAACGATATTTGAAAGTTTGCATTTCGGAAAATACTTCTTGTTGCTTTGTTGCGTTTTCACTTGCATGTTTTGTGGTCTCTTGAGGTTTTCTTGTTCGCTTCAAGCTGATTTTGCAAACCATCAATGAGCTCACAAGCAATAGCAGCATACCGTGCAGTATGGCGGGCAGCAGGAAAAGTGTTCAAAGGCGATATTAAAACACTTGCATCTGCACAATCTAAAATACGAGAGGGGTTTGAGCAGGACCGACATGCCGCTATAGACAGTGAAACGTTGGACGAGAAGGTGGCCTATGTCAATCAAATCGCCTTGTTTCTTCGGCAGAACATTGTACAGGGAGAGCAGGTGTCTGGCGATAAGTATCGTCTTAATATAACGAAGGAGACGGAGCTCGGTGACAATGAAAGCATAAAAAAGGCGGTGCCGCTGGGGTTTTCAGGGTGCTGTGGAGGAGCCGGAGATCCCAAGCCTAGTTCGGCATAGAGATGGATGTACGCAATATGGTTGTGTATGCTCTCATATCATGCAGTATACGATCTTATATATTATATCATGCAGTATACAGCCTTGTACATTATATCGTACAGTATCATACAACATTGTATGTCATATCATCCAGTATCATACAACATTGTATGTCATATCATCCAGTATCATACAACCTTATACTATTTACATTATTGTGCCTATCACTATATACACATCCTCCATCACTCCTTCTTACTTGACAGTTGTTCGTCTCTTTTCTTTTTAAGAATCGCCAGTTCTTCTTCAGAAACAGGCGGAATAGGAACATCCTGGAAATTATCAGCCTGAAACGCATGAAGAGAGTAATAATCTCTGGTTAGCAGGAGTCAATGTATATCTATGTCAATATTCAACTTACAAATACCACCGACCAAACCAAACAAAGAAAGGGCCGTTATCATATTACCCAAGAAAAAGGGTTTTCTGGCTCTCAAGGCAGCAGGTGTCATGGCAAAAGTGACCGGATTCTGGTATTTGCTGGGCCTCAGCCTGGTCTGTTAGTCCCTTGTATCCAAGCAAAACTATCAAAAGTACCCAGATGCTTCTATGAAACTTACCGAGGCTGATGATGTCGCTGGAAATCAGACGCTCTCTGTTGACTCATCGTTGGTAACGTAGTCGTTGATTTTCCGATTGAGGTGAGATCGAGTGAAGAACTGCTAAGCTTTCGAGATGAAATTGGGTCACCTGATAGGCGTGAAAGAGGGATGATAGATGTAACTCAACGATATAAAAATATAGAGTGTAGCGATAGTTGCAGAAGTTCGTAGTTATTAAAGATCGATCATGAATGTATATCACGTAGAAGGACGGGGATCTTTGATTGTAGAATTTCATGGCAGTTTTTGGAGTTCATACAAGTTCATATCCTGATTTAACACCAAGCCTCTTTACCGGTAGCAGGAACGTATAAAATATTAGTATATTCTCATTATTCGCATTATTCGCATTGAGAACAACAGTACTCTGACCTCTAACCATTGCAGGTTTCTCATTCAGTTTCCAGGCAAGCCCTCTCCTCGGCCATCTCCAATGGGCCGTAAAGTATCGTTAGAGCCTTCCAAAGTGCCAGCAATCCGCAATGCCACTCGATTATTATCAATGATACATGAATTACATAAAGCAGGATATCAAAAGATCCGGTTTTACTCGGGCATGTCGGCTAGTGGAGTGCACTGGCGTTGCATCATTACTAGTGCTGATAACATAAATGTCCATGATGGCTTATCACCAAGGGATGGGAGCGGGAATCTAACTGCACGTTACACGAGCGGAACAGGCGATCGGTATTTCGATTGGCCCGATGCGCCAGGGCTCTCGGCAAAAGAGCTTGCGGCAAAATTCATCGAGCGATTTCCTTCGATTGTTCAAAGAGGTGACGGGCTCGATCTACCATATGCGGGCTGGCTCACGAATATTTTGGGCAAATCCGAATTAGGGGAGCCCAGCTCACTTCCAGTATATTTTGCAGATTATCCGATTACGGTAGATGCTGAAATGATGCCCCCGGGACCGAGCTGAGAAATGAGGGATTAAGGTATGGGCAACAGTTACTGATACATTACAGCATCTAACTAATGTACCATCTTTCGTATTCATAATATCCTAGTATTCTCTTTTATATACATATAAAACCCTACTGTTCTTTCATATAATATACCGCCCTCTTAATCTCCTACGCGTACAATCTCAGGCGTCCACTCTATGATGTCATATGGACGATCAGTAGCAACAAGGCACCACGATCAACAATCGGTTTACCCCTGCTGTGAGTGCCGTCCACAACATAACCGAGGTTTTTAGATGGGTTTTAGATGGTGTTCCGCGTTTACATGAGATACCGGGCCACCCCACCTTTTCTCGGCTGTCGGTCGACCCCTGGCTAAAAGGAGCAACAATGAGACACGATAAGGCATTAAGGGATGACAGCAGACGTGAAACATCAAGTTATTACAAAGATGTTTGTTACTAGATTAGGCGTAGACTGACGTAGATACCGGTACGTATTTATATATATCGAATGAATATATTGTGAACTTTATTACGGCAGTTGCTCGATAAGTCTCGGTAACCGGTCACGTTACCGGATACCGACAAATCTCGAAAACTTGTCAACTATCATTATTGAACACATATAGACCCTCCAAAAAAACAAATATATATTTCATTTCCATTTGCATAGTCTTCCGGTATATGATGGTATGGCAAAACTGTCAACCGATTAAAATTGTCCAGTTTCACCTTCTATTTCCCCACACTTTCCCATCTTAGAAATAAAAATGGTCCTGAATTCGAATTACCAAAAACAGAATGTTGACAATGGCTTCCAGCGCACCATAAGTTACATAAAAGACCACCCGATTGAATACCCAATGGTGCGGGTGGGGATAAGAGTAAAAAGTAGAAGCGCAACGGAAAGATGAATTGAAAATCAGAATCGCCGATGTTCCAAGAATAGTTATAGCCTGGTGCCAGGTGATGCTTAAGTGATTATGAGGATGTTCAGGTGTTTGGTCAATAGCAACTGGTTCGGCACTGTTACTGTGGTCCAAATCCGAAGACTTTTCATTATCCTTCAAAGATCCAACTGTGTCATTTGCATCTGGAGGAAACCATTTATTCAGCATGGGGCTGAAAAGCCTTGAAAAAATGACTAAACCACCAGATAAAGCCGCAATCAATACGTTCAAAATACCAGCGGCTTCCACCACCTTGACGCACATAAAATAGTGCTTAGGAGTCATAAAGTAGATGAAAGGAAGTGCTTGTCCAATAATAGCCATAACAACAACTCCGACAATCAAGAGATAAATAGTAATAAGAGGACCACGAACAAACCACTTACGACCAAACGCTGGAGCGCGGGCCTCCACCACACGGTTGGCGAGCAGTACAGTCATGCCACATATATAAAGTTGTGAAGCCAAGGAAAACACAGTCGAAGCAATGCCGACTTTGACCAGAAGAACATCTGTAGACCACTTTAATCTCAGACCAAAACCAATGACTCGGAAAGCAGCATAAATGGCCAGACCCAATGAAGGATAAAAACGGGGATGAGTCGCGTAAACTGCCGCGTGGGCAATCGTTAGCAAAGCATAAACAGCGATAAACACGGCTGACGGTGCCTTATCAGTGTGAGTAGGGTATCCACCGTACAGTCCGGGGAGTTGGGATATAGTCTGATTGATAAGGCTCTCCGGAAGTTGTCCATTTCCTAGTTTATTGGTGATTTGAATGAGGCCAGTACCAACTTGATCACCTGCGGGGGTCAGAGATTGGAGGTAATTGATTCCCAATCCAATTAAGTCTGCCATTGTATTAAAAAGTTATCAGCAAAGTGTTGATTGAGTTGTTGACTAAAATTTTCTTCGGTTAAAAAGCAGCGTGCTGTTCAAGAAAACCACTGCCTGTGCTCGGACAAATATTGCACTGAAAAAAAAATAAAAGCTCAAACCTTTTACAGTAAAAGCCGGAGGGAAAACAAAAAGATTGGTGTTTTTTGGCAAGTGTTGTTTTGGGCGCGGCATTGCTGCTATTTAAACTCTGCATAAGGAGGGGCTCTTTTTTTTGTGCCGATGAAGCCATGCGGGGAACCTCCAAAAATGAGATTGCCTCCACATTCGGAAATAATTAATGCCTTTTTAATCGCCACACCGCCCACAAAGGCCCAATAAATTGCCGTAGACAGATGGAGAAAAAATTCAGCTGCTGCGAATATACCGGTCGTTTTGGGGCGGATTGCTCGGAATTCAACGACAACCGAACCCGTTTGAAGTTTAAGTAAATAGCTTAAAAAGAAGGTTTGAAGCTTCTGAGTAAACAGTCCGGTGACTATTTTCGCGCATGATTTGCCTTGGCATCACCCTTGTCATCTTGGCTCCACCGGACCATAGAAGGCGTTCTCGTTGGTGTGACCGTTGCTTTGCATAACTTTTGCTAAACCAGCACGAATTCGGTAGTGATACCGCTTCTGGCTAGACTCATGAAAAACGTGGGCCGCGTAATGTTCGGTCCAGGTCAATAGCGAGGTTTTACTACAATCAATTATATTTTACATGATGGTATGACTAAATAAATAAGGCGATTGGATCATATTGTTCAATTGCAGCGATTAGGGGATGAGATCGTATAGATAATCAAGAAAAATTCATCAGTAAACAAACCCGTGCCGTAATAAATGGCGCGTCTCATAATTTTGCGACTTCTCCTCTTTATTCCATGTCTTATCTATTCATATACTTGATTTCTTACCGCTGATAGAGTTGAGGCTTAATATGTGCTTCCGTGACTCAGGATTTGTGTAAACAATCACATCAAGTCACCACAGTCACACGCACAAGCTATTATAGTTTTGTTTGTATTGATAAATAATTTACACGATTTTACTTTTCCAAAGGTTGCCTGACATATTTCATCTGCCAAAATTTTCCGTCATTTTTGGTGTCTCCGCATGAAGCAGAAGCCAAGGCTCGGCCAAATCATGCTGGCTGGAGCCAAGAAATATCATGTCAAGCCCACGTTGCAAGCAGTACAATTTGAATTCTCTATAATCAATTAGCACCCAGTACCATAGAGTTCAAAATAGATATTGGAATGAGTAGCATTTGTATCGTTCAGAACCTTCCGGTAGCAGTTGCCCATCCAATAGAAACTTTAAGCACTTTAAGCAGAAAGATTCTAAAGCTAAAATATTTAGGCAAAATTTAGAACAAATAAAGTGGAATTTTAATATTTAGTCTTATTCTTATGAGTCCTTTCCTCGGGCTCTAAGCATCTCTGGATCAGCCTAACAGTCAAGCTCTATTATCAATACTGTTCCACGTCAAGTAGACATTTGTGCCCCTTTGGATGCGTAGTATACTTATCAACAATGTACATTAAATCTTCATGCATATCAGAACTTGGCTTCATTCTGTATTTGCTGTAGATGGTCGCTACAGCCATTTTGATGTCCATCAACGCCAGATTCATGCCAACACACATTCGTACACCTGCTCCAAATGCCATAAAGCTCCGCACAAGCTTCGAACAATCATCCTGGGACCATCGCTCTGGCATGAAAGTGTCTGCATTTTTATAGACAGATTCATCTCGATGCAATGTCCATGGTTGGATGCTCACAACTGTTCCACCGGGAATACGGACAGAGTCGTTTAAATTATAAACCATGCCAGCACTAGGAACAACTCGAGGCTCTGCTCCAGGAATAGCCGCATATAGGCGAAGAGTCTCGGAAACAACTCCATTAAGATATGGTAAGTCGTCGATTACTTTATAGGGTAGATTAGGCGATCCATGCACCTGTTCAGCAGTCTTGATTTCATCGTGCAACTTGTCTTGAATTTCAGGATGATTCGATAAATGCCACAATAAAAATGTCAATGTTGCACCGGTAGTTTCGTGGCCAGCAGCAACGTGATCCTGAATCTCTGAATAGGCACTGTACCCGGTGATACCATGCTTGGCCAGTTGATTCAATAGACGCCCATGGCCATTAGCCCGAAAACAATTATCCAAATTCCACTGACGAGCTATCACGCTAGCGGTACGAGTGGCTTGGTCGGCGGCCCAATTCCACCACCGAGGCATTAGAGTGGTCCAGAACCACATGGCCGACTGAATTCGATAACTTTCAATGATGGAGTAATCGTGTGTTTGTAGCAGATTGGTACCTTCTGCATCTCCAAAAATGAAGGCAGTAACGACATCCATTGCAAGTGCATGAAACAAATTGTAAACCTCTAGAGGTTTGTGCGACTGGGCATGAGCATCAAATGAGCTGACCAGATCAGCTACCCTCTTATGAATCATGGACTCAACGTCATGAGATGCGACAGAAGACTTGGAATAAATTTGGCTGAGAGCTTTGCGCCGTTTAAGATGGGGCACTTTTTCCAGCGTGCTAAATGTGTTGGTCTCGTCATAGTTACCGTATTGCCCGTAGAAGCTTGATTTGTCAAAGTTTCCAGAGTAAATCACCTTGATGAAATCGGGATCGGAAATGGAGATTTCAGACGGCGACAATCGTACAATGGGGCCATATTTGAGATGAAGAGCATGGACTGTACGGTTTCTCTGCTCGGACCAAGTAATATAGAGAATCCATGCCGAAGAAAGAGCAGCTAGTTTGGGCCCAGGGACCCAAGCTAGGGGCGAAAAACGCCACTGGTATATGCAATAAGCTACGAGCGCACAAATACCAAGGACTATAGAGATCATGGTCGTTTTACGGTTACGTTGCAATGTTACAAGGCCTGTGTCTATCTAGATAAGATAACCGGCTACTTTTTCCTAAATGAGCACATCAACATAGAATGGCCGACGGAGGCATAAATAACTCAAACTGCATCTCCAAACCAATCAAAGCATTCAAAATATGCAAAAATATGCAAAAATATCCGCATTTCTCCCAGCGTGAACGCTCAGCCATTGGTGCACAAGTCCGCCGGCCCTTTGCTGCCGTTCCTGAGGCAGTGCATAATGCACAACGCTATTTGCTGCAGCAACCAACCCCTAACGGAAACACTGAAGAAAACTAAACTTTATGTCTGAATCCGCACCGCTTTTGCACCCAGCGCTGCCGGGCTACCAGGCGAAGCTCCAGGCTGTGTTTTTAAGCAGCTATGTCGACGTTCTGCTGGTATTTGTGCCCATTGGTCTCGTGACGGGCGCTCTGGGGCTGTCAGAAAAGGTTATTTTCATCACCAACTTTCTGGCAATTGTTCCTCTGGCTGCCATTCTCTCCTATGCGACCGAGGAGCTGTCGACCAAGGTCGGCTCGACAATTGGTGGGCTTTTAAATGCGACGTTTGGCAATGCCGTCGAGCTCATCGTCGCCGTCATTGCTCTTTCCCAGGGCCAAATCCGCATTGTCCAGACGTCCATGCTCGGGTCTATTCTTTCTAACACGTTGCTTGTTCTGGGCTGCTGTTTTGTGTTTGGAGGATACAATCGTGTGCAGCAGAAGTTCAACCAGACGGCTGCTCAGACGATGACGAGTTTGATGACCGTCGCTACGTTTTCCCTGCTGATTCCAGCTGCATTCAAAGCGACGACCAAGGAGAGCAGCGGCTATGACGGTCAAGTTTTGGATCTTTCGCGGGGTACTTCGATCATCCTGTTGATTGTTTATGTGCTCTACTTACTCTTCCAACTTAAAACACACAACCAGTTTTTCGATGGCCAGGGCGAGGGCGAGTCCGAGGAGAATGAGACCCCTATTTTATCTACTTATGAGTCTCTGGGTCTCTTGTTCCTGGTGACGATTGCTGTCGCACTCTCTGCAGACTACCTGGTGGACTCTATTGATGGAATTGTCCAGCAAACGGGCATTTCCAAGACATTTATCGGTCTTATTCTACTCCCCATAGTGGGAAATGCCGCCGAGCATGTCACTGCAGTGGTGGTTTCTATGAAAAATAAAATGGACTTGGCGGTCGGAGTGTCAATTGGCTCCTCGATGCAGATTGCCCTCTTCTTGACTCCGTTCCTGGTCATTGTCGGCTGGATTATCGGACAGCCAATGTCTCTGCACTTCTCGAACTTCGAGACCATCATCATGTTCATATCCACAGTTTTGTGCTGGTCTTTGCTACAGGATGGTGAGTCGAATTGGCTGGAAGGAGTCATGCTTCTAGCCACTTATATTATTATAGCTCTAGCGTTTTACGAATATCCCGACTCTGTCGTAGCCTAGACGCTATATTCTCTCTGGTATAGCTACGGTGAAATCTCTTGTATAGCTTTGTAATAATAATATCGAGATATAATCAGCGATCGTGCATTCTCGTTTGTCCCATATAAGCTTTGCACCGAATATTTCAACTTCACTTGTTTCTGTCAACTCGACAACTCAGCATTGATGGGTCTCGTAGATTATGATTCGTCATCTGACGAGGATAGCCATGCTGAACCTCTAAATAATGTACGAAAACCCAGTGTAAGCGAGACTTTGCCTGCTGCTAAGCGGATCAGGACTGAGGACGGTGAAGAGGAAACTGGTATACGGACGCCAGAGAATGAAAATAAGAGTCGTAGCAAAGGTATTTCGTCTTTTTTACCGCCTCCTCGAGCTGAAAAAGCTTTTCCGGAGGCAGTGGAACAGAAAACTGGTCAGACGCAGCCTAATATATCACGGAAATATCATACTCTAGGAGGAGGAATAAAAACCAAATACTTCGATGGAGACATACAGACGCCTCTATCTACTTTACCATCTGGAACATATACGGAACAAGTCAAATCTGTCAATATTGTACCTGGATCAGTAGCTGCTCGTGTTGCCAAATACGGAGCTGATGCGACGCCCAAAAAGCCTCGAGTTAAAGATCGCTCGCTGTTACTTGCTATTGCAAATGCCAAGTCAGGGCCCGAAAGACCGCATTTGTCTGATCTGTTTGCTCTCAGTAAGAACAAGGCGAGTTCAAAGATGGATTCTCCTATAGAGAAGGATCATGAGAATGGTACTTCGATAGAGGATAAACCGAATGGTACTTCAGAGGATGTAGCGAATGCAACTCCAGGCATACCAATAACCCAATCGGATAACACAGTAGATATTTCGTCTTTTATTCCCGGAAAGAGGCGCAATAAAGATACTGTGGCTAATGTTGTTGATTTCAATGTTGAGGATTTCTATCAGGAAAATGAACACATGAGGGCGTCCGGTTTGCTGGAAGAGTCAAAACAGCCCGTAAAAGCAGTTGGAGGTGGCAAGCATCAGCTTTCTTCTTTATTGCGGTCGGCTCAGAGCAATAAAGACGGGCTTGAAGAAAAGTTTGCCGAGGGTAGACGTAATAAAAAAGCAGCCAACGCAAAGCATGGATTTTAATCTGCCAGCAATGTCTCGCATGAGCCCTTTATATGATATCTGCAAGAGAACTATTTATTTCATGACCGTCTTATTTAACTAATGAATTATAAAATATGCAGCATTGCTCCTTTATATATGCAAATACACGCCATTACAGTTTTATCTCCTTATACTGCCATTTCTCCGTCGTCTTTCGCGGATATTTTCTTCTCTTGGGTTGGCGTACTCTCGCTTCTATGAGTCCGCGCTCTTGTAAGCTCCTGAATCGATCCTTTGTCAAGTTTCCTTCCGGTTTCAGTCTTCTCAAACAGTCGGTAAGCTCATCAGATAGTTTGACCTCTAACGGAGGCGGCATCACGTGGTGCTTGCTGCCCAGAGGACGACCATTCTGGCGCTTTTTTTCTTTCTCCTCTTCCTTTTTTACCTTCTTTTCTTCCAGAGCGAGCAGTTGTGGAATCTGCTCCAAGTCATGCAGCTGCTGTTTCAGGGCTTTTAACTCTTGTTGCAACTTCAGCTGCTCCTTTCGGCGGTTTTCTCTGTTACGAGCCGACTTGGTCTTGATTCTCACCTCCACCGGTTTGTTTACCGACAAACTACCGCTCGTATTAGATGACGAGTCGTCGTCATCAGATGGTTCATCCTTTGCGTCAAGCTCGTTGCCGTCCAAGGTAGCCATTGCCACTTCTATTCGACGCTTATCCGCCAAAACTTGAAGCTTTTGTTTTTCACGAATTTCTTCCTTCTCATGCTCTTTTCTAATAAGCTCTTTCCATGCTTCCAACAAGGGATTATATGATCGTCCTTGATCAGGTATTTCCACAGCTACCGACCCGTGAACGACAGGAATAGGCGTCTCCGAGAGGGTTTTCGGGGCAACAGAGGCCTTTGCATAACTCAATGTTGGTTTCAGACCCACAGTGAAATCGTGTTTTTCATCTCCCTGAGCATTTGTCTTGGGCCTTGGGCTGTCCCATAAATCGTATTCGGCACCGTCGTTGAGTTTGCTGGACAACGACGCCAACGCAGAACTCTGAGAAGTGTTTGATCGCTTTGCAATTTGTTTCAACCGGTTTATTTCCGATTTCGACACTTTATTCTGTGGTTTCTGAACCGTTTTCACTGCAGGAACCGCTGACCTCCTGCTCAGTATCTCGTCTGCCTTGAGCCGTTTAGTGCTGCGTAGCGTTTTATTTGCAATTTTCTCGTCTCCTTCAGTATCTACCGTAAACAATTTCGCCTCATGTAATTTATCTAAGCTGGATATTCTGCAAATAAGTTAGACAAGATCGCAGTTGACAAGACAGATATCACTTACCCAACAACGGTTTCAAGATCCCTGGCCTCCTCTATACCCTGCTCTATCTCACTAATATCTATATTCTTTCTCCACGCCTTTTTGCCTTTTCTTGACGGCTGGTTCGTCTGGGCTGGCCGATTTGATTCGTTCATGCCGAGTTTTGGAGATGCTGAAAAAAAAATTTAGTGTACGGCTGGAAAAGATAGATGATTGCGAGTTAAGCAGATCTCCAAAGAAATAGGAGAAAAGAACAATAGATATTGAATTATTGGTCATTATCGTGATTAAATATTCCCATTATTTTAATATTATCATTACTTTACTATTATTATGGCCACTATTACTATTATCATTACTTTACTATTATTATGGCCACTATTACCTTATCATTACTTTACTATCACTATTATTATTGCCTGCTATTTCCATTCCTTCACCTCCGGAAACATCTCCTGTAAAACTTCCTCCGTCATTCTCAACACCAAGTGATAGTTCAGCGTTTCGTTCTGGAACATGGAGAAAATATGCTTAGCAGCATATCGAGAACTTGATCGCCCGACCACCAGACCAACCGAATCAAACAGCTCTACCATGGACGCATTTGCTTCGCGCTTCGTAGCCACTTTGTCTTCAACGCTTCGCGCAGGTGGAGGCCCCTGCCTTCTCTGTCCATTTGGCCACACTGAGTCCCGTATCATTTGTATATATTGGACAATGCGGACCTCAGATAGGAGTGTTGAAACCATGTCTCTGACCTTCTTTTCAATACGGCCTCCCAGAAGCTGCTGCAGAATGACCACCACTGCTCGTCCTTTGAGCCAGTTTTCCCTAGTACTGAAGCCCAGAATCTGAATGAAGAGATCGCATATAGGTTGAACAAACGGCCGGAAAGCCTCACTCTCGTCCACATCTGCATCGATTATCGGTACAGTTTCGATATCTGCAATCTGATCACGGCCAGCTGTTGATGACGTAGCTGCTGAAGAAGAATCCTCAGAATCAAACTCCAGGTTATGCTGCGAGAAGTCCAACGAAAAGTTATCTGATGACAGAAACAGACGCAGACTTTTGCTACGACAAACTTCAGGTATTTTCAACAATTCCTTGAGGTATTTCTCCAGTGCCGCTCGGCGTGCGTCCACAAACGTTTTTGGTTGAAACTTGAGTGCAACCCGTTTCTTCGGAAAATTCAGTCTGGCAACTTCAGGAAACTCCCTTCGCAGGTGATGGTGCAAGTGGTAAAACTGATTATATCGTCGGCCGACAATCCACCCAGCTGTCATATTTCCACTGCCATCAAATCTTCGAACTTCGATGATATACAGTGTAAATGGTCCATTCGCATCCATTGTTGTCACGTACGATTCAATGTTGATATCTGATTTGCCATACAGACTGTTTTCACTTTCCTGGACATAGTATTGCTGGCGCTGAAGTTCTTTGAACTGCATCTCTCGCTCCAAGCTGGATTTAGATTTCTGCAAAATACGCAAATCAGTGGTGTTATTCGTCAGTTCCGCTTTAGCTATCATCTTATCGAGTATACGTTCTTGGTTGTATAGTTTCTCGATGTCGGCGGAAAGCACTTTTATAGCCTCTGTCAACGTTAAATCTCCTGGATTGGCCATGCGAACATGCAGCGACCCTGCTAGTTGCTGCGTATTATCAGACGCTGCGTCATACGTCTCGTCATCTTCACTGTCTTCATTACCACTATCTTCAAACAGCTTGTTATAACGAGCAGCTTTGGTCGGTTGTCTTGCTTCTACGTTTACCAGGCTATTTTTTCTCCGGGTATCGGAGATATTGCTCTCGTTCGCATCTGTCATGATATCGTTTAGGGCCCTTTCAACAGCTACAATGTCGCCCTCGTCTGCATTCTTAGTATTGGCTAATTGCCGAAGGTTACTTTCACTATTCTCAGCTTTCGCTAAGGGCATTTCAGTATCAGCGGCATATGCACTATCCAGCTCATCATCAATCTGGTCCAGTTGTAGCCTATCTATGCTGGAATCTATCATATCCAAAGGCACAAAAGGTGCACTAGCAAGGAACTTGATAAATAGATCCGAAGCTTTGAACTTTTTGGCATCGCTGCTTTCAATTTTTTGATAAACATCTTTCTGCGTCCTTAAGATCGCTGCCTGGGCCCTGCGGTATTGCATATAATCAGCTTTTTCTCCAGCTTTGACGTATTCATCCACGGCCCTAAACGCGTCATCTGTATAACCAATCAAGTGAGACGGTTCGGCAAAGTACTGATTATAAATCTGAACAATGACCGGTTTATTTGCCTGTTCGCCATTTTTCTCATCCTCGTCATCATTTCCAACCTGCATCCCTCCTAGAGGATCGATATTGCCATCCAGTTCTTCATCGTAGTCAGCTCCTAATGGTTCTCTTAGTATGTTTACAGTTAGTAGGAACTGTACCAATGAGGTTTTATTGCGCTGGTCCATGTATTCCATAAAAAAGGATGAGCACACAGAATCCATAAGTATATCTTGTAATGAATACTCATATCGTGGATCTTTTTCATCTGTCTGTATATGGTCTCCATTAGAGCTGCCGCTGCTTACTCTCTGCTTAACTGCAGAAACTTGAGAAAATAACGAAGAGCCAGAAGCCGCCTGAGAAGCCAGTGGATTCCCACCTCTAGATGATAAATAGGCGATTCTTTCATCTATTATTTCTCTGGATCTTTTTAGTCGAGACTCGTATAATGCATTGTTGCCTTGCTTGGCAGCTCTCTGAATCTGTACGGATATGTAGAATCGTGTCTGTCTTGCATCCGGAATAGACTCGCACTTTTGGATAGCACGTATGAACTGGTCATAAGCAGCCTGATCGGCGTTAGGACTGAGCCTTAGATTTCTCTGCAGACCGGAAACTGCCCTTTTCCTATGAGGCACGCGACTTGGCCTATGGCCAGTAGCATGAGCATCTAGGGCCTGTCGCAATTGAGCAACTCTTTGACGATCTCTCAATGTAGACTCTGCAGCTTTTGATATGATTTGATTAATGAAGTCCGGGTCGCATATTTTAGATACTACCGGATTCAGCACTGAGCAAGCCAGAATATCTTTAACAAGTCCGGCAACAATGCTTGATCCGACGTCTTCTTCACTAAGTATGTAAGGCAAAATCTGCTGCACTCGAGCTCGGAGCCAGTTACGGCGCTTCGTTTCCTCATAGCCAGTGTTGGAGATAATCACGGCTTCGTGGAGCTGCCCATATCTCTGAGCGATGGCTATGTCGAGTTCCTTGGATTCCACCATCTGGCGCTCAGTGCTTTTTTCGCGTACAATAGCAAGAGCATTCACGTAGTTGGAAAAATGCTCCGTAGCTATCGGTACGAGCTTACGAACAATGACATCTGCCCATTCAATGTGCTCTGCACGACGACTAAGCTCAGAAACGGACTCTCGGATAGCCCTATCGATATATGCAGGGAACAGGTCATCATTAAATGCTTTCGAATACCAAGAAAGTACAAAATCCTGCATGACGAGCTGAAGCAAATGTTCAACCGCGTCCGAGAGCAGAAAGGATTGCGGAAACAGGGCTACTTTAGCCGGCATTCTCTCAGAAAGTAGCTGCATCTCCTTATTCCACACGTCTTCATCGGCAAAATCGTAAGTATTAACACCTTGTAATGGCCTGCGAACAGTAGCCTTGTCCATATCTTTGATAGTATCGGAATTTCGGTAGATATAGACAGCCACGGCTGCCAGGGAAATGCTAAACCCTATAAGCATATCAATGAGATGCTTGAGTATGCCGGATAATATGACTTTTGCTAAGTAAATCAACATTCCAGCACCTATTATCGATACTATTAGCGTCTCCATCGGGACTTGTTGACCTCCGATGGTTATTGAAGTAGATTTCATTGCATAGTGGTGGATGTTAACTTAGGGGATGCCAATTGAAGATAGAGAAAGGAAACTTAGCAAACGAGTGAATGTTTAGTAGCGAAAAAAAAAAAAGATAGACAATGAGCTAAAGTACGTACAGTTTGGGATAAAAGCTAAATAAGAACTGGTGCGTTAAGAGCTGGTGAGAATGAGGAGTCGCGATGTACGTGATGTTATCCGATTTGATCAGATATGCAACATGCAATTAGAATATAACAAAATTTAGCTAAACAACATCTCATCAGCTTAGCCGTCAAATCCAGCATGCTTAATGCTGCTTGTTACGGGAAGAGCCAAAAAAAATTAGCCCCACGCGGGGGTCGAACCCGCAACCTTGTGATGACTTTTATCCTCAAAGGTTTTAAGAGTCACACGCTCTACCGATTGAGCTAGCAGGGCTGTTAGTTGCGATTGAATCTGAAAGCGACCCTTTTCTATGGAAATTGTGGATCACGTGACTTTTCGGATCACGTGATCAAATTTGAAACCTTCCGTTCTAAGCTCTGCCACTGATTCTCTAATATATTCTACATGTGGGAGTGGCACTCGAGCTGTCGCACACAGTTAAATGGGCAAAGATGAACTGAGTCGTCGCCACAGCTCTCTGGAGCAGAATAATGCTGCCTTGACTGCTCTAGGTGCGAGCGATCAAAGCTCAAGCAGCGAATCCGAAGATGATCCGGCCCATAGCCCAGACATCAACCATATTCATGCTGCAGATGAGATTAGTTCCTACGTTAACATCAATGAAGTCAACAATGATTCTGATTTGGAGTGGGATGCTGTAGATCTCGAGCCCGGAGAAAAGCCTAGTTCAGTGCATGTACGTATGGAACCTCCTAAGAAACGCATCAGAAGGACTCGAGAACTTGGGGTACCTCGTAGCTGTCTTCTACTATATCATCTTCTTCATGCGCAGTGCCTGATTGCTCATGCGATAATCAGAAATAAATGGACACTGGATCCTATGCTCCAGAAACGCATGCGGGCTACGATTCCTTCAAACTTTCGGAAAGAAGTAAAGAAGTACCATCGCCGTGTTTCTAATGGAACGCTTTTGTCTAAAGAATATGCTGCCTCGTTTGACGATTTGATGCTGCAGCTAGCACGGAGATTCAAACGTGCCTGGAAAGTTATAGGCAGTCCTCTGAAGCTGCATGCAAAGAAAAATAAAACTCCCGTTAGTTGGCGCCAATTTTCTAAAAAGGCACTGGATTATACTGGGGATTTTGATGTCGGTGCTCAGGCATTTGTGTGTACCTTGCGTTCTCTAGGATTCACAGTTAGACTTGTATTTTCTCCCCCTGCTGTTAACTATCGCACTGATCCTAAGAGGCAGAGTGTTGTGCGTTCCGAGGAATTGCATCTTTTTCCAAACTATTGGGCTGAGGTACTCGATCCGACTAGAAGCCGGTATGTGGCTGTGGATGCGATGGTTCTTCCCGATATACTTTATCCGCAAACAAGGCTCGATCAGCATTTTGAACCAAAAGGCCCAGAAGCTGGCTCGATGAAGATGCATTACGTTGTGGGCGTAGATTCCGATAATAAGCTTTTGAATTTGAGTACCAAGTATATGGCTTTCGAAAGGCTACCGCGTGCGTTGCCTGGAAATGACAACAGGCCAAAGGCTATAGCGTATGCGCAATTTGAACACTGGGTTGAATCAATGCTTTCTGAGCAAATTCTTCCATTTGAAAAGAGACAGTTCCAGAAATGGAGCGCGAGAGCCGGAATCCCTGATGTTTGGCCAAGCAAAGTTTCGTACTATGTAAATAACGATTCGCTTGTTTTGAAGTCAAGGCTGCCAGTCTCACGGGCAATCGTTCCAGGAGCACGTCCTTTGCATTTGTTGAATGTATCTGGGACACACGAGCAGGTATTTCTAAGATCAGATACGGTCAATTGTCGATCTGTGATGGCGTGGCTCAAAGATGGCCGTGAAATCATTCCTAACGAAACTCCATTGAAAATTGTAAATACTAGGCCAACTACGATGCGAGGAAGAATTCGAAAAGAGAGGGCTAATACTTTATCTGATATTGTTCAGGGTTTGTACAGCTTCGCCCAGACTCGGCCGTATGCTGCACCGAAGGTAACTGGTGGACGCATTCCCAGAAATGCTGATTATAATAATGTGTATATGTTCAAACCAAGCATGGTCCCCAAGGGTTGTATACACTTAAAGCACTTTGGGATGGATAAAATAGCAGCTGAGCTGGGAATCGAGTATGCTCCGGCATTGGTAGAGTTCAAATTCGTGGCTAACCAAGCACACATGGTCACCAACGGCATCGTTGTTCTCGAAGAAGATGGATCCAAATTAAAAGAGGAGTGGCATCGCCGATTCCGGGCCAAAATTGAACGAGACACGGAGATCCGAAATAAAAGGGCCTTGCATAGATGGCGGGCGTATTTACAAAAGCTGCGAGTGCTTGAGAGATTGGATAGAAGGTATGGTGCAAAGGAGTCTGATATGTGAATATTTTAAATGGAAAAACTTTAGGAATTCGGATGAATAACAGGTATCTGATTCGGCAATTCAAATGAATAACGACTATCCGATATAGGAGTTTAAATGAAACGGGAATCCGGTCTCAGTAAAAAACGATGCCAAAGGATTCAACAGCCATCTGTGCTCCTACGGTTTACTTGATTATCTGAACATCCTGAATGCCAAAGGTCCACCTGGAAATGCTATTAATTAATGTCAACTATTTATTTTGTTTTCTGAGCTCTGGCCTTGATCCGCGTGAAATCATGATACGCTGCTCCGTATACAGTTCCAACCGCAGTTCCAACGTATGCGCCAATGAGGATAGTAATGGGCCATTGCTGCCATGGTCGATCCCAGTCTAAAGGAATAGGCACTGCACCAAACCAGGCACCTATCCACGTGCCTACGGCGGCTCCGTAGACTCGATCCAGAGGCAGCTTGGTCGATACAATCTGGAGCCAAAGCTCCGAGTCGAGGTTATGAACGTACGCGAGCGGTTGGACAGAAAGCAGGGAGATTTGTATTGCACAGAGCAAAGATTCCGCATGATATCCATACACAGGAGCTCCGAATAG
This sequence comes from Casaregolazyma lundiana, assembly GCA_030563415.1. Classification (NCBI taxonomy): domain Eukaryota; kingdom Fungi; phylum Ascomycota; class Dipodascomycetes; order Dipodascales; family Trichomonascaceae; genus Casaregolazyma; species Casaregolazyma lundiana. The sequence continues at coordinate 19,993 of JAJMJF010000029.1, read as the reverse complement.
AATGAGCAGTGCGAACACCAGAAACGACATGATCAACGCTATTACGGTCGCCAGCAGAGCTGTGCTGACCATTGACCAGAAGGATTCCGTTTTGCTTTTCTTGGGAACTTTTCTGTTTTGTTCCAGACTGTAAAAAAGACAATATGCCACCTGGATCGCAATCAACGGGCCAATTGCCTGTGAAAGTCCATGCACCTGATTCTCCAGAATCTGGCTATAACGGAGAATTGTCCAGGCTGAGCCCAAAATAATAGACGCATATACAACACTGCTCAGCAGCTGATTTTGCTGGTTTTGCACTTCATGCTTGATGGTTTTCCTGGGCTGGCCAGGCATTAGAGGTTGGAAGTTGGTGCGAAGAGAAGTGCTAGTGTTGGAGCGAAGAATGCCAGGTCGATGCTTCGTGAAGAAAACGATGGATGAAGCAGAACACCACGAACAAAGCTCAATATGGGACTTTTGGAAATATCTTGCAGCAGCCTGTCTGAATATATAAATGATGTAATTCATGTTATTTATATATTTTCGCCAGAGTTGCATAGTGTTTATTGTTTTCATTATTGATCTGCTGCTCACGTGATCTCGTTCTAATCCGCGCAATTCCTAAAATACTCTTTTTATTTGTTACCTAGATCTATTTTCTCGCTCGCATCTTTCTTTACTTTAATCTCATACTACCGTCGCTGTTGTTTATCCGTATATGCTTTTTTTCCGGCCATCCTTCCAAATTCCATCGTCAACGCTTATCATTCCCATTAGGTAATTGACCAGCCTACAGATAAGCGGCCACCGCCCGAAAAAGAGCTCCTTGGAACTATTTAAATTAGGGCTATTTGTGTTTTTCCTTCATTCCTTTCATCTCGTTGTATATTGTTGCGCCAGGATACCTACAGAGTATCCTTACAGCCTCCTTTGATAGGCTGTGATACTCACGACTCGACCGCACCCAGAACAAAACAAAGTCTTTCTATTAGCATTACTTCGTTTCTATATAACGTCTACATGCATATGTGAGCAATGGACCTAGAATCAAAGAGAGCCAGATGTCCGAGGCCCTGTGACTTATGCCGGAAACGCAAATACCGATGCGTTACAACAGGCACAGGCTCCTGTGAACGATGCCACAAATACGGTGATTCATGTACGTTTTTGGAGCAGCCTCTGTCAAAAAAGCGGGTTAGAAAACCCAGTGTTTCTGGTGTCCAAGCCAGTGAAACAGCTGTTCCCGACGGCAAGATACAAAATAGCGATATCCAAGACGAGCCTTTTCAGCATGCAGCCATACCAAACGATGTCATTAACAAGTCAAGTGCAACTCCGCCGTCTGATGAGGTTGTGGATGGCACCTCTTATCCACCTCTAATTCCGGAAAGAATGAACACTGTAGCTTTGGTGGGTCCATCCGGTTATCATGATCCCAGTCTTCTGCAGCTGTTTAAATATAATGACCAGAAAGTCGTTTCATTTATTAAAAATGATATCCGGCAGGTCAGTAGCGATAAGGATTTCCCGGTGCAGTTCGCCGCGTATACGGAGAAAAGTGAAAGCTCTTATCAGTCACAACAGAAACTGCAACTCAGCAAGCTGCGAAAACTCTGTTCCTCGTATGAGGAGCGTCTAATTATATTATACTTTCGATTTGTGCATCCCTTGTATCCGATTATCGATCCGGACCAGTTCTATAGGGAACGCAGCAAGGATCCAGATTCCATGGATCCTGGATTATTGGCTGGTTTATTTGCACTTAGCTGCTTCTGGTGGAAATATGATTCGGAGTTGTGTGTGAAAAGTATTCCCTCCGGTCTTTCTGATGCTCTGTTTAATGAATGTGACCTCTCCGTTCAACGCGATTATAGGTATCCCACAATGAGCACTATTCAGGCAATGTTGCTTTTGCTGCAGAAAAGACTTTATATTGATCAGCCTGGTTTAGCTTTTGCCGTTTCTGCTGACGTTGCTAGATTAGTCGCTTGTGCTCATAATCTGGGGTTGCATTTGGACTGTTCTAAATGGTCGATATCGCCATCACTCAAAACTCTGAGGCGCAAGCTCTGGGCCACTGTATTTGTCATGGAGAAATGGTTTTCAGCGACTACTGGCCGTCCTTCTATTCTGTCAGCCAATAACTCCACCTGGGAAGCTTACGATTCAGATATACCTTCGGAGCAACTGTTTGTTCAGTATACACGCGTGACATTTATTCTCGATTCTGTTTGCCAAGATCTTTACTCGGTTCGAGATCAGGTTTTCCGATTACATAACCAATATGATATGCAGCCTACCGTATCTCGTTATTTAAGCCAGTTGCGAGATTGGGAAAACAGTCTTCCCACAGAGATCAAGGAAATGCAAACTGGAAGTGGGAAAGTGTGTCAAAATGGCCCTCTTCATTTGGCGAAGTCTGTAGTTGAAGTGCTGTTGTTAAAGTCGCGTTTGGTCCCTGCTGCTTTTAACCTTCCTGAATACCCGGCATTCCGTCAGCAGGCGTCGGAAGCTATTCGCCGTATTCTCAAGTTTACATCTGAAATTTCGCATTCGCATCTCATTGGGTTTTGGTATTCGACCACTAGTCTGAGTTTTTCTATTATTGCGCAGTTCCTGTTCTACTATCATATCACCAGTGTGACTCCAGCTGAACAGCAGGAGTCCAAGGAATTTGTGCGAATTCTTCTACTTTCTTTGAAACGACTTTCTCAAGGATGGGAGGAAGGTGCCGGGTCTGCTTATTCCTGGTTACAGTCATTGATGTGGGCTAAGAATCTCGTATCTCTGGAGAATATCAGTAGCGAACGAAACGATGCCGGCATGCATCTAAGGCGCTCTGACGATAGCGAGAGTGACCAACTTGCATCTGAATCCTTGCACGATGCTTTTGCCTGGGATGATATGGACCATATTGACTTGAGTTTCCAATATTCTGATATGAGTTTTCTGAATCAACAGTGGTTTGTTGATGCCAATGAAATTTCCGAGTTGCGCAAATCAGTCATTTCGGGCCCTGATGTCTAATGATGTGTCTCAATTTCATGTCTATTCTGATGTTTAATAGTATGTTTCAGTTACATGTCTGAGCATATACTTCTATTTATGTATTCTATACCTCTATTATATTTCTGCATATTCTTTCAAAGAGCCTCCGGATCCCCCACATACTATTACTACAACTTTTGCTCCCGGTTTAAGATCTGGTAATGCTTTTCTGAGTAGATCAGGTTCATACAACGGAGCCAGTGCTGCTCCGCAGGCAGCTTCTACCATGAACTTGTGGTCATCAGTGAACAGTTTCGCCGCATTCAAAGCCTGCTTGTCACTAACAAGCACAGTCTGAGTGCCATTCGTTTTTGCAAACTGCACGGCTTGTTTTGGTACATAGGAGGAGGCCAGTGAAGATACAACAGTGTTCGGCGGGCACACGACCGGTTCACCAGCTTGAATAGATTGGCTAAAGCACGGAGCTCCCTCGGGCTCAACTGCCACCACAGAAACATGCTTATGCCACTCTTCATGCTCTAGACCCAGAGAAACACCGCAGTAGAGCCCGCCTCCACCCACAGACAGAACAATGGCATCTGGCCGGTCCACGCCTTTTGGAAGCTGGCTCTTGATCTCAGATACAATAGAGGAATGGCCTTCCCATATAAGCGGATCGTCAAAAGGATGGCAATATATAGCATAGTCGTCAGACTGAGGAATTATCACTTCTTTCAGGTATTTGTCAGCTTCCGACCAGTAGGGTCCGTGAGCAACGACTCTGGCACCGAATTTTTCCAGCCGAACTCGAGTTGCGGGCTTCGTAGTCTCAGGAACACAAACAGTGCATGGAATTCCATATGTGCGGGCCGCATTGACAGCTGCGAGGCCAGCATTGCCGCCAGAAGAGGAGAAAACCCGGGGCCGTGGTGCATGCTCGGGAAGAGCTTTAAGGCGAGATCCAACGAGATGGCCGATTCCGCGATCCTTGAACGAGCCAGAAGGCTGGGTATTTTCAAGTTTTAGGTATACATCGAAGCCAGTAATATCGGAGAGAAATACCGAGTTGATAAGAGGAGTGGTAATGGAGGACATGGAGGAGGGAAGGATGAGAGTCACGGAAATGTATGAAATACTGTAGAATGCCTGTAGATATCTGTATGAATGTATGGCTGTATTACTAATACGAATGTATTTTATTTATAAATATTACAATTACTGCAATTATATTAATTTCCGTGATTATCTGATCTTCCATCTTATCCATTGATAGATTTGTAATACAATACCGTAACCTTTGACTTCTACCACTCGGCAAAATGGACAAGTTTTTCAAACCAAACCAATTATACATAGTCGGAGGAGCTTCCTCGAATCCAGAAAAGTTCGGCTACAAAGTGCTGAAATGGTACAATGATCGCAACTTGCCAGTTGTGCCGATCAATCCAAGAGCCGAGACCATTCTGGGGCTCCATTCCGTTACCGATATCAAACAAGTTCTAGCTGATTCGCAAAACAAACAGATCGCCGTGAGTCTCGTGACACCTCCAGCTGTCAGTGAAGATATTCTCAAGACAATAGCCGAATATGGCAATGATCGAGTCCATAGTATTTGGTTTCAGCCTGGTACCTATAATGCCGATGTGATTAAGCAAGCTCAAGGCACAATTCCGAATGTGATCCAAGACTGTGTGCTGGTGAATGGAGATCGGTTTTTGAGCAAGTTGTAAGGTTAAATAGTTGAAGCGTAAGTAGTCAGGTATCGTGGCATTGGATATGAATTGTTACAAGGCAGTCATTGGAGTCGTTCCTTGCAGAGGATAGCCGTCATTATAGCATTCATTACGAGATATGATAACCTTGCCGAATATGTATGCAACATACGCAAGAATAATGCGATATAATTTATTTGTTTTATTAGCCTTGATTTTCTGCTGGGCTGGGCTAGTCGGTTGACTCGTTCCATAGCTCCTCTAATCGTTTTGGCCATATAGTTTAGCCACGCGCAAGTATAGCATGCTTCCATAGTTCTGACGCCTACAGTCAAGTCAGTATGTTCCTTCTCCCTCTCAGAGCCAACCATGATCATTCCTTAGGCTTCTCCTGCCCCAGCAGAAATATGCATTCCCTTGCTCTAATCCTTCTTGCAACGGCTGCGCTACTTCCCATGACAGAACCTACCGTGATAATCTTCCACATGAAATATAGCCTACTGCGTTACTTCCTTCTCATAATAACCCTACTGCGTGACTCCTTTGAACTGCGCAGCGCGGAATGGAAACAAGTGACCCCAGCCTTCATTGTCATCTTCGCCCGATACCACAACTGAGTATCGGAATGGTGTACTATCGGTAGTAGTAATTGGTGGGATATGATTCTTCTTGCGGTTGACAAATGATATGATATCCAGAAATATTGTTTCCAGCTGCTTCGCAGTAAACTGTTCCGATGCCTCTCGTTGCTCTGCCGTCTTGGGGGCTCTTTCATGAATATTTATAGTAAGAAGCCACCTTTCCCAGACGTCATCTTGTGCCTTGGCAAACCATGATTGTTTCTTTTCCTTGTGATGCTCGTAAAATTGTAATCCAATGTATCCGTTGCTGGACTCGCTAAGAAAGGCCATAAGCCGCGATGCCCGCTCCTCAAGAAGCCTGTCCAAGTTACGGTTGACGACATATGGCTGTACAACGTTAGAAGAAATCAAATTCAGACTTGCTCTTCACACTTACGTATGTTATTCCCAGAGTCTGGCGGGTTTGAGGAATAACTGGGCCAAATAGACGATGGAAGAGAATTACAGAGAGTATAGCTGGAGGTTAGTGAAGTGGCCTTTGGCGAATCAGACAACACATATTCTGCCCTGCCTCCCTTGTCCAATCAACCTACCTTTCACCACCTCCTTCACCAGCTGTCGATCGGTGTTCAGTTCGTATTTGATCTCCACCGCCATTGTTTTAAGTGGTGAGGTGGGAAACCTGAGAATGCGATGCGATAAACCAACGATAACTTAGCCGCACTTGTCGAACGACTGCAGCAGTCCGCTGTGGAAAATCTGTGTTAGAACGTCTATAGCTTCTGGAATAGTGACTGAATGTAAAATGCTCAATTCATCTGGCCGAAACCGGCTTAGAACAAATTTGGCTACATCTCCACGGGCAGGCCGGCCAATTCCGATACGTAAACGAGGAAACGACGGCGTCAAACCGGCCGATTCCAGCACCCGGCTTTCCAGAATGCTCCTCAGCCCGTTGTGGCCGTGGCTGCCTTTGCCGCCGGCCTTGAATTTCACTTGGCCCAGATCCAGCTCCAGATCGTCGTGGATCGCCAAAATCGTATGAAAGTAGGAGCCGTCTGCAAGTCCAACGACATCTGAAGACGTCGTTCGGTACCAATTGAGCATCTCAGTGACAGCCCGTGCGCTTTCGTTCATGTACGAGCCTGATTCAAATAGCACCAGATCAGGATGGTTTTCAAACATCGTAGCTACGCCTCCTCCACGGCACGTCTCGTCCCTGAAAGGACCCAGGTCGACCATCTCTGTCTTTATCGAGTGTAAAACAGCGTGGCCGGCATTATGTCGTGTGTTGGAGAACTGCGTGCTGGGGTTTCCGAGGGAAATGATCTGAATCAGTTAGACCTGGGAGCAGGCATTTGTTCTATGGATGCACTTACGCTAAGACAAAGCGGTTTATTTGTAGATCTGGCCAGCTTGAGAAACTCCTTGATAGCAGCCGGCTGTTTTGGCATTGGACGGTGGAGGATATGTGTGGTATTTGCAATGTCGCAGTTAGGTGAAATTTTCACAGTGTACGCTATATGGCTGATGGAAATGACAACAGACTGTACACAGGAGCACATTTCGGGGTTTGATTTAATTTACTTTACTTTGGAACTTTGTAAACTGTTTAGGGTGTATAATAATCCAGGAGTATGGTTGATGATTTACAGGCTAGTAACGATGCTATGTCAATAGAAGCACAGACGTAATATGCGACAACAATAACAGTCAATTGGTAGTAGCATTGATGAAAAACACATCTTACGCAATATTCAGATGAGATATAACTCGTTAAAAGTTGAATCTATAAAAAAAAACATCTAATCTATAAAGTATTTGTAAGTTTAAATCTATAGCTGTGTTTCAGATAGCATGTTCAACATCTGTGCTTCAGCTTGGCGAAGGGGCTCTTTCTTTCCTTAGTTCTTCTTAGCGTCCCGGTTATTTGAAATATTCTGATACGCTTCATTTTGAAATTGAGCGCTCACGTTGTGGGTTTTGATGTTGTTGATCATCTTCATTTCTGAAACACTCTTCATATTTCCAGACTTCTGTTGATGAGTGCCATTGGCTTTGTCGAATTCAAACGGCAAAATGGGGGGGGGGGGGGGCATATTTAGATAAATAGGGCCTAAATA